>JAOVVA010000051.1:17761145-17778976 GCA_028565275.1 Leiocassis micropogon
AATATGCAAAAATAAAAGGATTGATTTGAATCTCCAAGACTCATCCTTGAACATGAGCACATTTTGGGGAAAAAAACAGTCAATCTTATTATTAATTGACAGCATTATTGACTAAATGCAGTTCTGCTTCAGGCTCGGTAAAGAGGCCAGAAATATGAAATACAATATTCTCACCATTTCTTGTTTTTTTGTTTTTGTGTGCCTCACAAAGAAAAATCAATAAAGCATGGCACTGATTCTATTAATTCTTTGATAGCTTTATTTAATTCTGAAAACACGCCTAATTTGTATTTACTGCTTGCATGAAACGCCCACCCTCTTGCTGAATGAAAGTCTAGATTTAAATAGATATGATTCCTAATATGTGATTGATATAAAATTCTGAATGACAGCTTCAGACGTGGTGGCACGGTGGCTTAGTGGTAAGCACTGTCGCCTTGCACCTCCAGGGTCTGGGTTCAATTCTCAGCCAGGTTCGATTCCCGCCTCTGTGTGCATGCAGTTTGCATGTTCCCCCCCGTGCTTGGTGGGTTTCCTCCATGCTCACAACATGGTTGTGTAAATGATGGATGATGTATCTCACAGTGACCTGTTGTACAATTTTTCTGGAAAAAGTCCCTTCCCATATGTGGGTATACTTTGGTTTTAGGAAAAAATCTAAAAGTAAACCAGCAATGAAGAAAAATCTTAACATGAAGAGAATGATGTGCAAAATCTATTGGTGTACGCTGGTAATTACTAGTTGGCTTACAATCGCAACATGCTTCTGCTTTGACAGCTGTATCATGTTTGTATTGAACATATTCAGGAATGGATGCAAGTAATCCTAGTTGATGTACACCCCTAGTCAAATGTGTGGTCACACCTTCTAATTAAGTGGCCTTTTTTATTTCTTTCTACATTGTTAAACATTGCTGAAGCCATCCTCAATCTGCAGTAATCTCCTTTGAACAGCTGATATTGAGATGTGTCTGCTACAACTGGCTGGTCTGTCCAAAGATTTGATTGGTACTGTGTGTGTGTGTGTGTGTGTGTGTGTGTGTGTGTGTGATGTACACCTGGGTGTATTAATAGTGAATGGGATTGATATAATAAAAAAAGTGCTGTACAGTTAAACTGATGATTATTCTATCATCATTGGTTTATTCAACTCCCATCACTAACATTACCATTTGTACTTTCATACTAGATGTAAACGATGAAATCCTTTTTTTCCCCATTTCAAGGTGAAGAATTCGTGCTCGCCTGTGTTCACCTATTATTAAAATAGCTTTTCTAATGCGCGGTACAGTATGTGTTAACTTCATCTTAATTATTTGGCAAATACTTTGAATTCATTCACTAAAGGTCTGCAGTCAGTTTAATTTCTGTCACCAGAGTTTAAAAATGGTCTAGTTTCAGTGCAAAAAAGGGTCATGGATCTTTGTGTTTGGTTTTGTGGTCGTCATGACAACTTCTGCCAATTCCGAGGAATCATTCATGTAGAATGGGCTGATGAAAAGAAGCAGTGGTTAGGCGAGGGTGAGAGCAAATAAGGATCGCTAAACTGGAGAAGCCTAGCTGAAGTTTGCTACATTTCCTATTGTTAAAGCACAGAACACACACGCACACACACATAACCACACACACTGAATATGTGAGTGGTACAAATACCGGAGGCTATCGCCTAAACAATGCCATGTCCGCTTAATCTGCACTTCCTTGCATCTTGGATGCTTCACATATCTGAATTTAACACTTTATGCTGAGCTCTCAACCTTATGGATCATCAGGCATAAGTATTCTATACTATACTATAAATTTTTCAACTTAACAGACTTACTATGTGACACATTGCATGTGTTCCTGTGATCGACACACTCTGTTTGGGTATAAACATGCTTTCTCTGCACCAAGCTGCTTCGGAAAAAATCTGACATTTTCAAAGAGGCATCATTGCCAATGCTGCACTTTTGGTTGGATGATATAAACAGCTTAAATGGCAGGAGAGGCTTTGAGACAGTAGGTCTCTTATCACCATGGTTTTGGGGGCGGCGGGGGGGGGGATCTTGTATGTGGCAATTCATGTATCACATTTACCCTGTTTGCTCTCATGGATGTACTGAATACTGCATGGTCACATTCTGTCCTTCTTTTCGCTTGTGAATGAAACCAAATATGAACTTTGGCTGATTAAACTAGATCACACAAGCATTGTTGACTGCAAATATTTTATTATTTATAAGTCAACAGATTGGGATCTCTGATGCATTTAACGTTAATGCACTTGCACTAATTAATGTTCGTGTGTAAGCTTGAGGGAGAGGAAATAAATTGGTTAATCTTAAGTCGTTTGGTTTTGCTCAGTACTGAAACATGAGTCCACTTTGTAAAGTCTGCGTGAAGTCTGTAAAACACCCTTATTACCCTTGACCCAGGTTAAATTCTTGCTGCTTTACAGAAGAGGAAGCATTGTTGTCGAGAGAGAAAGCAAGAACGTAAGCAATATGTCGGGTAGCTTGCTTGCACTCCAGCCTCAAATTTTTTGATGAATAATTGTGCCTGCTGGCTAAGAGATCTGAAAATCATTACAACAGGAGACAAACTACAACCACCTAATTAAAGAAATACATTTACAAGCAATTAGGTAATCATAGAGATGTGAGAGTAGACAGGAGTTTAGAATTGTAAGCATGACTCACGGTATAATCAGCTTCACATCAGTCTGACCATGCTGTTCTATTTTTGTGGCAAGGAAAATGCACTTTTACCGTCAACTCACTTGCTTGTTTGTTTAACAGATTTATCCATGAGAACTGCTATGAGTTCTTCAATACTTTACGAACGCTTGGCATTTCCTGCTCTTTTCTTGGGCTAAATGCCGTTCTGACAGTGTTCTGATGGAGAGGATAAAAGACTGGAAACCTGCCAGTGCACTCAAACCCAGGCTTGTGTGTAACTCCTCATGATCTTGGGCAGTGGAAATGCAATTTTTAGAAAGAATATGTATAACATGTTTATAGTGTTATGTAGAATACCTAGTAAAAGTAGCTTACTCCTTTTAATTACCTCAAAGGGGTACAAGACAAGGATTATCTTAATCAGGGCTACACAGTGAAAA
Organism: Leiocassis micropogon; assembly: GCA_028565275.1. NCBI lineage: Eukaryota > Metazoa > Chordata > Actinopteri > Siluriformes > Bagridae > Leiocassis > Leiocassis micropogon. The sequence goes on from JAOVVA010000051.1 coordinate 17,764,246, forward strand.
CTAATTTTAAAAGATGAAAATTCATGTGTGTGAGCTGCTAAATGTATTTAAGTGAGCAAATAAAAAATATTACAAAAATCACCCTAAGCAGGCTCTGTTTTTTTTTTCTTCCAAAAAATTAGGTTGTTGATAATGACCATCTTCCTGACATCTGCAATCATATACATTATCCCAAAATGAGAGTATTTTGAGAGTGAGACAGCGTGTTTTCGAGTGTGTGCACATGCTGATTCGCATCTCTTTGTGCCAGATGAACCTATCACCTTTCTAAGTGTGAGGGGCTTTATGTTTACATTCTCCCTCTCTTATTCTCTTACATGCTCTCTACTCTAAAGTGCTCCTACTGATAACAGTGAAAATAATGGCAGTTTTGTTCACTGCACTCTTTGTAGCAGTGCTTTTTTTTTTGTTGCCTTTGCTGGATTTAATGGTTGTAAAAGACGTTAAGGTGTGTTTAACAGCGCAGTGTTTCCCCACAGTTGGAGTATACTCGTGCGGGCCGAAAGTATATTGACGACAACCCAAGTATATTTGCCCATCCTTTTCAAAAATCTGTCCGGGAGAATGATGCCATCCGTGATCGATTAATTAGTAGTGGACGGTTTTCCTCTCGCGTTGTCGCTCCTATACCTGTTTATTCTGTTGCTGCGATAGCGGTGTACTAAGAGGCAGTGAATGCAGCCAATGCCAGTTTGCGTACAATGAATAAGAACGCCGTACTGACGGCCCACGTGCTCTGCAGAGAAACACAGTTTGGCACGGAGAACAGGCTCTTCTTTAAAAAAAAATAAAAAATTTAACTCTTAAAACTCAATCAGCAGCATGGCATTGGTCAATGATCGATTTACCTAAAAATAAAAATAAAACTGCTTATACGGAAGTCCTGCATTTGGGATTTCTGATGTGTTAAGTAGAACCAAAGTTATCATTACTTTTAAAACATGCAAATTTTATTGCTACCAGAATATGGGAATGACATGAACCGTAGACATTAAAACTCACAAAAGATGCACCAGATTATTATTATTATTTATTTATTAATATTTTTTGTCACAGAAACATAAAAACCTGTGATCTTATGTACCAGTGCTATTTCTGTGCTTTATTTATTTGTTTTTTTGCTCATTCTAGTTGCTTATAAGTCAATAAAATTCAGTTAATCCTATTGCCTAGGTTGTGCTGAAAAAAAACGATTATATTACACAATCCTATAATGTTCTGAGTTTTAAATGTGCTTTGACACAATGCCATCTTTGTACACAAAAGAGTGTTTAGTTCTTGATTTTTTTTAACCTTTGGTTAGATGGAGGGGAGGGTTAGTAGGTTAGATCCCTGAAATGTGAAATTAATAGAAATAAATCAAAACATTGTGTTTAAGGTCATAAACATTTGTTGTTTGTTGTATGTAGTAGACCACCTTTGTGCTGGCAGGTAAATCGTTCTGCTAGTTACCACCACACTGCAGCATCCTTTGTTCATTATCATTTGATAGCTAACATTATTTGAACTAAATGGCCATCTGCTAGTCGGTGATGAGGTCAAACCTCCTGTATACGTCTTTTAACAGAATAGAAAAACAACCCCATCAATTAAACGATGCTAACAATAGAATAGAACAGAACATGTTCTAACATTTTTCTATATTATTTCTATATTATATTATGTATATATTATTATATTGTTTCTATATTTTTTATCTAAATATTTTATGCATGTACTCTTGGTGTTTTACAAATTACCATCACTAAAGAAGGTATCAAGGTATTGTAGAAGACGATTTAATAATACAAGGATTTATCTTAAGCTTCTTTTACGGACCACAAAATATTAAGAAAGTCATTCACAAGCAAGGCAGCTCAGGTATTTCTTTTCATCAGAACAAAAATGGGTCAGAGGTTAGAAACAAGCTGAAGTATCCTTTACATCTTTGGGATGTTTATTGAGCATGCTTGGAAGATTTGTAACTAACAGACATAAAACTGTAAGGTGAAAGTCTTTAGGGCTTATGGGTTTATCCGTAACTTGACAAGCTGCATTTTTTTTGTCTTGTTAACGTCAAAAGAAAGAAAAACACAGGCTGGTGAGGGAACCAACGTATTTAGCTATTATAATGGAAATGAAAGTAGGAACTGTTTTCTCTGTAAGCGTTCCACACCATTAAACAAAATATAAATGTATTCAAATATGATGCGTCATAGTTTAATTAATACAAAAAATTCAAAGCTGCACTAGAACAGTAAGATGAGACTTCAAGGTGTGTTGCTTTAAAACAGGTATCAACAATAACTGCTTCACATCATACAGCAGCAAGTGTGTTTTATCCCTATGGAAAAGTATGCATGTCAGGCAGTGTTATGTACAGTGATGCAATGTGTAGATCTGAAAATAGTATGTAAGCAAGATGCACAAGTTAAACCTCATGTACACATAATGTGAGAATAGTGCAATTGAGCCGTGAGGAAATAAATCCCTCACCGTCAGAATAAAAGCAGAAGTATTTAGTATTAATATAATATAAGTGAAAATAATATACCTCATATTTAAAATGTTATAAGAAGTAAAGAATAAGTTCAAGGTGTCATTTACAAGAGGGCCAGTAAAACTGATTTATTGGCCCCGGGGACCAGAGAGAGAAAAATGTTACAATAGACACTAGAGTAATCTGTAAAATATTTTTATTTTAAATAAAATAGTTTTATTTAGTGGTCATAAATTCAGAGTTATGTTCTTGAGGTAAAGCGATTATAAATGCAAACTTTTAGAGACATTGCTGGTTTATATGGTTTGGTGGTACTGAAAAGGGTTTCACTAATCTCTAATAACTGATGGGTACACTCGTACCGGTTTGTTTGTTTGTTTGTTTGTTTGTTTTTTTTCCTTGTTGCATTCTGTGCTTTAAAACCTTTACTTAAACATACTAGTGACATTGATGTACTGCAGACTGGAAAGATTGGATGGCGTCCTGACGGAGTTGTTATTGGGTGTTACTGAGTTGTTGCTACATCAGTGGGGGATCTCACAGTGACCTCTTCAGGCTTGGGCTATGACCAGTGGTCCCAGAGTGTAGATGACCGTATTAAGTTCATATTATGCTCTTCTGGTGCCTACCATTTTTATGGCATGCATGCAGCAGGAAATTTTGATACCTCACACCATCACTTTGTGATGAAAAGCACTGTGTTATGGGCCTGGTGCAATCTGATCTGACATAGTAATAGCCCAGTTTGATCTTAATGGATCTGGTGAGTGCATGATTGTCTGTGTGATAGGAAATTAGATGATTTTACATAATAAAATCATGAATTACATGGTGAACGCATTGAGAACCTGACAGGACGTGGCATGGAAGTAGTATAAACTTAATAAATACATAGTTTTCTATTTTAACCTTGTTCCTGCTGTGTTCTTCGATAACTGTTGGACGCAGGAGGAACTTCATGGTCCTCATCAAAGTGTGACCGGGCCCTTAGGATTGAGATGTAAGGTATTGGGGTGCTATGTCCTTGCTGATGTACCCAGCAGAGGAAATTGTGTCCTCCAGGATGGAAGCAGCTTACAGGCTAAATACATGCATGTATTTTCCTCCATATCCTGGATGGGCACATATTACACACCCAAACATAGTGTATGCTATGGGCAATTTGAAATCACCAATCAGCCTCTTTGTTCTGTGGGAAGAAGCGTTATACATCACAAAAACCTAAGTAGCAAGATTGTTGTTAACCCAACCCTGGACGTATGAGGCAACAGTGCTACTCGCTTAACCACAATGGATGATATGAGGCTAATGTAAACCCACAAGCTAGAGTGACGAGTTTGTGTTACATAGACCATCACAGACCTGTAAATGACAGTGTGAGGAAAAAAAAAACCCTTGTTTAGAAATGATCAATATTTAAATGCAGTATTCTCTCTTTCATATATATAAGTTTAAAATGTGACACACTTTCACCAGCAGTCAACCTGTGTGCGGTTTTGAGTACATGTAACCGTACACTTGGGTCCACTCCCCTCTACCTTGATGACCCCGATTAGACCTGGCGACCAGATGGAGCTCAACCTGTCAGACAGGTTTAATTAATTAATACACATTTTAAAATGGCTTTGCTCCCATGAATGAATCTTTTGAGCCCTTTTTAAGAAAGAGCAGGCATGTTGAGCAAAAATGTTAATATTATCATGACAAAGGTCAAGTTCATCCAGACAGCATCAATTAGATGTGGAATGTTGAGAATCTGACAGTGTTTTTTCCGGCATAACAAGAAAGCAGCATGGAGTGGTCCTGTCTAAACACTGGAGCATTATTTTTTTTGTCTGTAGGAAATATCTCAGAAATTAATCCTAAGATAAATAAACTGAAAGTAATGCGTGAATGTCATCATCATTATGAGTCATGTGTAGATTATAATGTTGAATTGAATCCTACACCCATAATTTATTTTATTTTTTTTAAAAATTTTTCACAGGGTGACAATATGTTTAAGGCAGTGCTGAAAATGAACAGAGACGGAGGGAAGGGGAGCAAAAAGGAGACAGGTACGTCCAGTGAATGTAAAACAGATGGTGGGTTTTGGGCATCCGTCACATGCTTTCTTGAGATCTTATTTTGATGTAGCATTTTCTAGGCAGTGTTTTAAAGTTTAGGGTGTCATATGAAAGCATTTCAGTGAACAAAAAGAATTTTAACTATTTATGTTTTGCCTCAACGCCAGGCTCATTTTCTGGGCATAAAGCCTTTATTTAGAGGTATTGATACTTATCTGTCAACTTGATCAGTAAGAATATTTTTTATTGTGTATGAATTAAGCCTAGTCTTGGACTAAATAGTAGTACAAATAGTAATGCTGTATTTGACTTTGACAGTGTATATATACATTGTGTTTTGTTAGCCGTAATATTTAACTATATATATATATATTCATTCGTTTCTGTCTGTACGTCTTTCTCACACTTCTCTCTGTATCGGTTTTGATGTCTGATAAAATTAAGCTTATGTTACAAGCTAACTCCAACTAAAATGAGTAAAAAAACAAATGTTTCCCTAAAGCGTCTTTGAAAAGGGGATAATGTTGATGAGACTGCTAACAAAGACAAAAAAATGCCAAGAGTACGATGTATTTATTATACACTCTGCTATGTGCACATGATGGACAGGTCTGTAATATACCACAGGTCTGGAGACCACTGGTATATGGAGAATTAGTTGTTTTATGGTCAGGAGCCCATCCTCAATCCTTGAGTATGAATTCAGAGTTTAAGAGGCATTTTCTTTGGTTTGTCCAAGTCTGACTTACGACATTTTATCATTTTAGTTTCAGCTTAAAATTATAGCTCAGTGTGAGATTTTGAAATCACTCCTTCTTTTGTTATGATTTTGGAATTGCTCCCAAACTGCATTACACACACTAGTAATATACCTGAATAGTAACAACACCCCTATTTAGTATGCCAGTGTGCAGTTTAGAATGTGGCCCAGGCATTTGTTCTTCTAAGGATATAATTCTCTGCTTGTATTTACTCAAAATTAAAAATAATCATTATTAGAATAAAAAAAAAAATACTACTACGAGATGCTAGAGATGCTAGAGAAGATCTCACGGATTATGGTTTCTGTTGGCCTGCCAATTTAGATTTTGTTTCTTTTTAAGTACTGTAATTGACACTATACACAAACTTTCCTTTTAAGTGGAAAATCTTATAACATATTCATAACAAACATGCATTATTAAATAACTTTTACATTTTATCCAAAACTGTGCAAGATTACATCACTTTGTCTCGCACAAACTCAAACTTAAATCAAATCACAGAAGTCAAATCACAGAAGTGCTCAAAGTTACTGGACGGATCTTTCTGTGCAAATAAAATCCAACTAAAAACGAGTTGACGACTAACATCCAGGAAGGACAAAGGATATCAAATGCTTACTCAGATACATGACACCTTCTGAAAGCAACTTTTAAGCTACTGCTCATGCACTGAAATCTGCTTACTTTTACTTGTGTAAGTTTACAGACGCTCATGATTTTATAGCGTTGATATCATTGATGGGTGAGTTCAAATGCAAGTATGTACACCTCTTTCCTTTGAGATGGTTTAAACCTGTGACATCTGGATGATGGGGAGAACAATTTTCTGTTGCACCACTTGGGAAAATTTGACCGACACAGAGTGCGATATATCTGATACTGATTGGGTACTGTCTGTTCAAAAAGTGGATCATGAAAAAGAATATATTTTATAATTTTTCAACACTTTTAATATGTACATTTTCATTACTTGATCTGTGTTTTCCATATATTGTATTAGCTAATCTGTAATTTTTCTGGACAAGGTACTCCAGCCCTGTATAAATCAAGTGCGTTTATAAAAATACAGAGAAATGAACAAAGAGTTCCTGTTATTTACCAGCCTTCTACCATGTGCATTCTCAGCAAAGATACGTTATACAGTACATCTATTACAGCCATGCTCTTTCTTTTCTTTAAATGGTTGCCAGCTCGTGCCTGTCACAGTGTCAATAAACTTATTTTGTGCCCGAAGTTGGGGTGTGTTCTGAGCTGTAAAAAAAACATTTAGGTCATATTCTAATAAAAAAAACTTTAATATCCTCGTGGTAAATCATTTTAAAACAGTGCAATAAAAATTTTATTCTATAACCTTTATAATTACACCATATCCTTTTATGCCAAGGATATCAAAGGAATGGGACCAATGTGTATCAACCTTAATCTGTAGATGATTTCAGTTCATCAGCTCATTTGGATTTATCACTCGTGTCTGAAGCTTGCATTGTTATATAGGGAGGAAAAAAAACTGAGAGTTGAAATATTATTAAATTCTAGTAAGCGTGATGAATGATATGTAGGATAAACGCATATGTACAATGCACATGTATGATACCCGAATTGGTTGGTTGTTTTGGAAATGCATTAATGAGCGCAACATATCTTAAGCTACGTTTACACTGTCAGTTAAATGTGACCCAATTCCGATTTTTTGCTCATACAGTATGTGACACATATCGGATATGTTCTATGTCCATGTAAACAGGAAAAAAACGCATGCATTCCGATATTTCGAGATCGGTTTCAGGCCTCCTTCATATGTGGAAATAAATCAGATATGTGCTAATGTGATTGTCGTGTAAACATACAGATTGGATTTCCTGAGGCATTGTGTTCTGTAGGTCATTAAAACTGCAACTTCTTCGCGGTTTTATAACGTAATGTTATTCTCCGGTGGTAGTGCGTGTGGAATTATAACATCGCAGGTGACATAGAAGAGGAAAAAGCCGTCCCGCCTTGTGTTAATGCTTATTTAGGCTAAATAACATTAAGAAATCAGTATTTGGTGAATAAAGAATATGCACAGGCTGCAATTATGGTTTTTTTTCCTCCTCCCCTGTTTCAAAACCATGGTGACGTTTCGCGAACTTTGCATATACCGCAAAGCTAGCGTCAGGCGTATTTCGCCTTCGTCCATCTTGGCTAGTGTGTAGCGCAAGAACCCCCCTTTAAGTATGCGCAATGTTTCAGATGGTATGGCAAGTGTAAACACTTGAATCGGATATGGGTCATAGTTGAAAGAACATGTAAAGAGACGGTCAAAAAAATCAGATATAGGCAACAAAGCAGAATTGGGCATCTAGACCTGCAGTGTAAACGGGGGTGAAGTTGTAGAGGTAGATATGTGAAATTTAATTTGGGTTTACGTTAAAGAAATTTATTTTAACGTGCTTGGTCACATGTATCACTTGGTTTAATGAATTAATAGTCACAATTAGGAGACTAAAGGTCACGTTACAATATTTGTATGAAAACATTATCACAGCGGGTATAATATTACTGTTGCATTTCACTTTGCTTCTGCTTGCTTTCAGTAGTGCTTCTCTCAGCCGGACTATTTCAAGCTTTGACATGTGAGCAGTGAACTCATCATTAATAAGAACAGGGTTTGTCTGCTCTTCACAGACAGCATCTAGTTCCAGTGACTGTTAATACGCACACACACAAACTTTTTGTGGTCCTGCATCTTGTATGACTAAAACAGAAACCAGACCTCGAGTTGTACCACTTTGTTCTTGAGCTGACTGACTCAGCATTCTTCATGACTGACTGGATATTTGCTTTAGCTGGTTTTAGCGCAACACTAATTATAGAACTGTAAAAGTCTGTAATTTTACAGGTCTTCAGGAGCTGGCTCTGTTATGTTCTCTGACTAGTCATAACAAACCGGCAGCCATGTCTGAAATCCCAGTGAAGAAACTGCCTGAAGATGGACAGATTAAATCATAGATTAGGTTACCTAAGCCATCTGGAGCATGAGGTCCTCGATTGTATTCCAGGCTATAGATATAACCATCACATCACATCACATCCTATTCTGCTCTCACTCTCTATCCTGTCTCTGCTCTTTTTCCTTTCCATTCTTCATGAGGTCAGTTAGCTCTGGCCTGCAGTTGCTTTGAAGTACTTTGGCGCAGAATGTCAGTTTCCTTACTGTGATGTAAGATTTGCTCTTTTTCTAAGAAGTTTCTGTCATAAATGTTACTGGGACGTGCACAGATAATGTAAGACCTGCAAGGCTAAATAATGCCAATGTAAAAAAAAAATTAAGCTAGGAATTGTATGCATGTATACTAGTCTATTCAGAATATTCTTTAACATAAACAATTCAGAGTTGTTGTCCTAGTTTACTCTCTTACACTCTCTACTCTTTTCAGAATAGGTTAGGAGTATGACTGAAACAAACTGTAAGGTAATCAAATTTCATACATGTCACAGATGACTGGGGACTTACAGTAACATGCTGCCTATGAAAAATACATAGGACCTTCTGTTGAATGTCATCGTTTTCTAAATAAGCCTACACACCCAGGACACCCCGATCCTCCATCTGGTACATTGCAGATTAATATGTAATGAATAAAAAATTATTTGTCGTACTGTTACAGGGAAATAATCAAAGACAGGCTGGCGGGTGTGGTGTGAAGTTGTTTATTTTTCTGTAACTGCCATGCCAAAATGTTTCATTCATCTTATAAAACATCAATTTATCAATTGTTGCATTTTTTTAATTTATTAACATCCAGCACATTCCATGGTTGTACTGGAACATCTGTGAAACATGTGGAACATCAGTTCCTTGTTTCAATAATAGGAGCAATAAATAGTCATGCCCTCATCAGGCTCTTTTATCTTTTGGAAGTTAAGATTAAAAAAAGAATAACATATGCCATGTTACAAATAAATATGTGTGTTGGGTATTGATGTTTGACAAGATGACTTGGCGTGCTTAATTGGTACCAGTCACTCAAGTTCTTGTTTTCCAACCATGGCAAACCATATCGACCTGGTCAGGAATCGTACCTGGACCCTGGAGGTGTAAGGTGACGGTGCTAACCACTGTGCCGCCTCCTTTACTTCCAGTGAAGCAAAAAGGTAATCCTACAGCAATCAAAAACATTTTAGACAGTTGTGCGCTTTGAATTTAGTGGCGACACTTTAGGGTTCACATATGTGATGGTCAGGTGTGCATAAACTTTTAGTCTGTTTTGCCTGCGTTTTTACTTTGTAGTAACATTGACACACATAAAAATTTTAATCTCTTTTGAAACATTATGGATGTGCTGCCGTGTTTGCTGTGTCTTACGATCTGAATTGAATTTAATATTTATTGATTCCAACTATTATACTGACTGCTAACATGACCTTAAAATTAAAAGAGCCTATTCATGAGAAGAAGAAAATTACAGAAGAGCTTTGACCATGGTAAAATGGTCCAGTGACAGAGTACATAATGCGTTTTAGACCGAGGCACTGTTCTGCAAAGGTTTTTTTAAAAACATTTTTATTAGATTCATGGAAAGTCTGCTCTTTTGCCAGGGACTGCAGCCTTCATCTTGTGTAAAACCGCTCCAGAGCACCACAGCATTCCCTGAATGCTAATTCATCTTCATTACTTAATCACTATATGCTTATGCAGATGCACACTAAAATATATGTATGTGATTTTGAGTAGGCCCCCAGAGCCACACAGGAGTTCTAGGCTTTGCTGTGAGCCATTGTGACTGTTTATGCACAAATCAATTAGGTACTTTGGGGAGGGGGAAAGCTTAATATAGGTTTCTTTAAAAGGTAAAGCGTGATAAGGAAAAAAATTATCTATGTGAAAAATCTACAAGGAAGATCATGGTGTATGTTCTATTCCATGGCCAGGATTTGCTTTGGAAAGTTCACATCCAAACATAACTTTGACATTTGAATTCGAAGCTTACTGCCAGATCAATTTCTGCTTGTGGCATTTTGCAGGGCCAAGCTTTACATCCTATTAAAATCGATTCTTCTGCCGCACTATGGCAACAAAAATGAACGTAGTTGCTTTATAGGATAGGACATTGATGTTGACGTTATGTATTCACCCAATTGCCAGACTTTTAGCATACATCCTATTTCCTACTTACATTCATGTTTTATGTATTTTATCTGGTTTCCCCAGCCAAAAGTGTGCTGCATCACTTTTTTTTTTTTTTTTTTTTAACACTTCAAGTTTTTGGATGACAGAATTTCCTTCAACCTTACAGATATTGAGCTGCTTAAAATCCTGGCAACACTGCGGCACCTGAAGCACACATGCTGTACCAGTGCCATACACACATAATGTTTTACTGCTTCTTAGTCTCAGGGCTGGGAACAAGGCACCACCCAGATTATATCTGGTTCTTTGGTAATTTCTTTCCGTTGAAGGAGGGAGTAGTTGAACAAATTGTCCATAGCAGTGAGTAATCATACACCTGTAGCGTGACCCTATATAGCAGATTAAGCTAATGTAGGGTAATGCTAGGTGTACTGGTAACTGAATGTTTATTGTGTGTTTGCTTTGTTGTAAAAATTTGCATTCACTAGAAAATCTTTATCAAGTAAAGTGTTAAAAGTTAAACGTATGCTGCTATAGCCTTTTTCTGTCCTTGAAGTGTAATGAGTTTCTTGAATTCTCTTGGAGGCCTGGCTGACAGTAAACAGATGTGACTGGCTCTCTTAAGGTGAGTTTAGTGTGGCTTGTTATGCTGTAATCTTCAGGGAGTGCCTCTGCCTGCCTCCCACTTCCAGAACAGTCATTAATGCAGTGTGTGGGAGTGTCATGGCCAAGCACACTTACTCTTTAACGCTTTCTCCCTTTCATCTGCTTCTTAGTCCCTGTGCTTATTTTCACTTTTTTCATCCATTCACTTGGGCGAACACAGAAGGACTTTGGCTGCTAGAACTTCGGTTCCACTAAATGCTGGAAGGACCTGAATGGTGCTCGCTCGCCCACTTTGTTTTTCTATTCCGTTTACTGCACGGGATGCCTTTGTTACCATTGTTGTGACTGTGCTGCAAATTGTTCCTTTTATCTTGCAGTAAGATATCTCATGATAGAGATCTAGATTCATGTCTCTCTCAGTTTAATGCTTACTCACGTGGTTTTCTGAACATAATCTGAAGAAACTCTTGGCTTTTGAGGTTAACCAGTGAACCGTGCTCCTATAGTGTTAGGCTTATAACCAGCACAATTTTAACTGTTAAACCTTATTAAGCATTAAAGCTCTCACAGTGTCAATGTGCTTTATTGAAATTATGGTTTACAGTGATCGATTGGAGCACATCATTAATATCTAAACCTTTGCTCATTTTTTAAACTTCTTTCAGATACTTTATACTCAGATATATTATATACATATACAATGTTGCCAAACCAACGAAGTCTGCATTAAGAAGCCAGCTTACTGTTTATTCAGCTGTGTGTATATTCAGCTGCTGCAGTGTTTCTTAGCGGTATCTCCATGCAACAGGACATGAAAGGTATCTCACAGGGTGACTAACTGCCAGATAAGAGAGGACGTTCTCCATTTTATTTGTTGTTTGTAAGATATCATGCCTGATTTGTACTAAAATAGAATTTTAATTTTCTGAGTTTTTAGGATGGCTGATTAATATTGAACATGTTAGTAGGTTTTAAATTTCTCAGTGGTATAAGCACAGACCATTTGGTAAAATACTAAACACGAAATGAAAGCAAGCCGTCTCAGAGGCCTACTTTTTCTGGTTTGCATTCTTCCTGCCAGCTTTTTCCATTCCCACCACTGACTCCTCCTTCCTGGTCAACGGAGTCTGAAAACAGAGCTGTTGGTTTGAGTCCTATTTAACTTTGTGTAGCCAAGTTAGCACTAATGACAGGGTCCTTGTGCTTCAGAGAGGATCAAATAAAAAATTGAAACCAGTGATCATTTCTGGATTTATTTTTTTCCCTAGGTGATTTAAACAGCATTTTTTTTTATTGTGAATCCTCACTGCTGATTAATTGGGGCAAATCTGCTGCAGTGTTTAAACAGCTTTCTCCATGAGTGTGTCAGGGTGCCTTTTTTGTGCCCCTTTTTAGTGGGACAACACACTTTTGGTCACCATGGCAAATTTACCATTTCAGAGCTAGATACAATCACAGGACTTTAAAAAAGTGAAAAAATTAATTAAAGATTGCTTCTTTCTTCACACATGCACTATTCTACATTAAGTTTGTGGACACCTGATCATCACATTCTCATTTGGCATTCTTTCCACTGGAACTAAGAGGCCCCAACATCTTTCAGCATGACAATCCCCCCCATCCACAAAGATGGTCCTATAAAGACATGGTTTATGAGGGATGGAGTTGAAGAATTTGAGTGACCTGCTCAGAGCCCTGACCTCAACCCCACTGAGCACCTTAGGGATAAGTTGGAATGCTGATGGCACTCCAGGCCTCCTCACTAATGCTTGTGGCTGAATGGGCAAATCCCCACCGCCGTGCTCCAACATCTAGTGGAAAAACTTCCCAGAAGGTTGAAGCTTATTATTTATGTTTTTCATCATATTTTTTTCATGGTGCATACCAGAATCTTTAGTCATGATTAGGGTCTGGTTTATAAGACTATGAATGGTTGATTTTTATTTTTTTATTTTATTTATTTTATTTTGTTATTACTTGGTTTAGCATTTCAGTAATAGTATATGTCTGATGATCTATAGCACCTGGGGACAGGTATGTTAGCTTACCTACAAACATATGACAACTTTCTTATATTACAAACCTCCCAATGGCTGGCAGTACTTGTAAATGTTTGAATTAGTTTTTTCTATCGGTTTATTATGTTTTGTTTTGTTGTTTTTTCTACATTTTTCTCCAAAAAAATTTTGCCATTCCCACTTTGTACCAGTCTTGAGTTTCTCTTCCACCAAAAGCTACCTACTGGGCCCAAGGGATATAAAGCCAACCAACCACAAATTTTCAATCTGCCACTCACGCAATGTTAGGGGGCTTCATAATGCATGTAGAGGAAAGAAGTTTGTACTTTCTTTTGCATTGATTCATTGACGCCAACCATTTCGCCCTTCCCTACAAGTGAAAAATAACAGGTATCCCAAGTGTCCAGTTTGGAAAAGCCTGTGCTCTTGATAGCCTCAAATTCAGTGTTTTGAGCATTCTCGGTTGCATTTCTGTTGACCATAGTTGTATAGTACAAACATGAATTGGTATCCTTCCTGGCAACTCAAACCAATCTGGCCTTTTTTCTTTGACCTCTCATATCAACGTGTTTGCACCCACAGAACTTACTCCCACTCAGTTTTCCCGGCACGGCTCTGTGTAAACTCTCGAGACAGTTGTGTGTGTAAATCCCAGGATAACAGCAGTTTCTGAAATATTTAAACGCTTTTTTTGCATCAACAGCGATGCCACACTCAAAGTCAGAGATCACATTATTTTTGTTCTTAAGGTGTTTATTGTGGACATTTACCTGTAGGTCTAATTGCATGACTGTATGCATTGAGCTGCTGTCATATGATGGCTGATTAGAGAGCTGTGCAGGTGAACATGTGTTCCAAATATAGTGAATAGTGAGTGTATGTATGTTACAGTCGATGGAGAAGAAAATACCTTCTTAAGGGTCATTATGGTTGAGAAAGTGAATGTTTGGGTCACTTGTAGATAATACTGATGTCTGATGATAGCTTGAACCTCTTGGCTTAGACAGCCTATGGATTATGAATACATTAAACTGATGCCCTGAACTGTAAAATCCTTACATAATGAAAATACCATTTTTGTTAGAAAATACATTCATGATACTTGCTGTTTTCTTTGCTGTTAAATGTCAACTGCAGCATTTGGAATGATATTTTCTGCCTTTTTAATCCAAACTCATCACAGAAACGTATATTGCATTAATGTCCTTCTGTACTTTTTGAACTTTTACTCTGAGCCAGGAATTAAGTTAGCTCTCTAAACTGAAAAACACTTTGAGGTAGTCTGGTTAGATGCTTTTTCAGGTAACTTTCACCACAAAGCCTGTCACAGTGGTGCATCAGAAAATAAAGAGGCATTCATATAACATTCCTTGTTTTGTGTTCATAAGGAATGTTTTCTGGCCTTAGTTCAGGCTTTACTTTACAGCTTTCCTGGCTTGACCACACTGACTTGGCTGTCTGATGCATTTCATTTGGCACGTTCTGCAGCTGTCCTTATCAAATCACTCTTTCACACTGAATTCATTTGGTATTTTTATTGCAGATGCCCTGTGGAGTGATGACAACTTGTTTCATTTTTTTCCTTTGCTTTTTAATATTTATATTTCTCTTGTGTTAAATATTTGCTCTTTCAATATGTGTTTTCTGTCTAGCGGTTGAGAACACACACACACACACACACACACACA
>JAOVVA010000051.1:17779076-17794133 GCA_028565275.1 Leiocassis micropogon
GTGTTAAATATTTGCTCTTTCAATATGTGTTTTCTGTCTAGCGGTTGAGAACACACACACACACACACACACACACAGTCTGTAACCGAAAATATTCCATACAGGGAAAAGAAAAAAAAAACTTTACCCAAAGGAGCGTCTGTCTTTCCCTTGTCTTAATAATCTTTACCACAGTGTTGTATATAAAGAGATTTACCAGCTTTCCGGAGGGAAGGCTAGGTCTTGACCTTGTTTATAGTGGTGGTACTAAGCTTGTCCACAATTCTCGCTTACTCCAGCACCCTTACTTCTACTGGTCCCAAGACTGGAATTTGCAAATGACCTCAATAAACACGCCTGATTCCTGAACACCCAGTAGCACAACATGAGTCAGCAGTGGTGCAGCGTTTAAGGCTTTAGGCTCCAATTCGGAAGTTTAAATCCTAGCACTTACGGTCTGCCACAGTTGGGCCCTTGATTAAGGGCCTATCTAGCCAGCAAAAATATAATTTCTTAGAAAAAAATGCAAGGGCCTGTATTTTGCCCTAGTAACATTACTCAAAATGACGGATGACATGCACATACTGATGTTAATATACAAAGATGAGCAGAATTATCATTTTAACGAGTAGATGTCATTAGATTTTGAGGGTGAAGGTCAAATGTTATAATGCCTTCTATAGGATCCATTCTGTTTTAAGATACATTCACAGACCACCCGCCAACAAATGTAAACCTGCTCATTTATGTAATTATCTAATCAGTTAATCATGTAGTAGCAGTGTAGTGTACAGAATCATGTAAATACATGCCAGCAGCTTTGGATAATGTTCACATGAATAATCAGAATAAGGAAAATGCAACAAAAGCAACAAAAGCAAAAGACCATGTCTGCCAAGAACAGAAAGCTGAGGCTGCACTGGGCACAGAATCACCAAAACTGGACAGCTGAAGACTGGAAAAGTGCAGGCTTGTCTGATGAATATCAATTTCTCCTGAGGCACACAGATTGTAAGGTCCCAGTTGGACTTGTGTCAATAGTCCAGGTTGGTGGAGGTGGTGTGATGGTGTGGGGAATGTTTTCTTGGCACACTTTGGGCCGGTTAATAACAATCATCATTTGAATATCACAGTCTGTTTGATTAAAGTTACTCACCATCTGCATTCCTTTAGACAGTTTATTCATCTTCCAATGGCTTCTTTAAGCATGATAATGCAGCAGGTCACAAAACAAAAGTTGTCTTAAACTGGCTTCATGAACATGACGGTGAGTTCAGAGTTCTTCAGTGGACTTCCCAGTCACCAGATCTGAATCAAGGATAACAACTTTGTGATGTGGTAGAACAGGAGATTTGGAGCATGAAAGTGCACCTAAAAATCTTCATGCACTGCATGATGCGCTCACATCAACACAGACCAGAATTTCATAGGAATGTTTCCAACTTGTGGACATGATTTAAGAGCAAAGGTGGGACCTACAGTACATAGTGTTTGATATAGGTTAGTTTTAACTTGTTAGGTGAGGTGACAAAAAGTATATACTTCTTGGTAGTAGAGGAACAATATACTGTAAAGCTGTAATGAATAAAATAAACTATAATTAAGACGCATACAAAAGATCCCTCGCATTTATAAATTACCTACTTTGTTACTTATTACGTTGAAGAATGTGTATAATTTTATCAGCTTCAGCAGAGACAGATGTGCAATTGAGGCTTACTGATGATTCTCGATTTAAAACTGAATGTTTGGAATTATTGTTGACAGGGGGTTATGATTGGTGCAGAAATTGACTGAACGACTCTAGGTCAACTTGCATGTGTCTGTGTCCTAGCCACTGGCTGTTAAGTTCTCTAGTCTGGTAGCCAGAGGTGTTACTTGTAGAACAAACACTGGTGTCCTTCACCTTGGAAACACCTCTGTAGTGAAAGCAAGGGCAAATAAAGACTATGTCAGACTTGGCTGTTGGGAACTAAGTGATGTCATTCCCTGATCCAAAGTCCTCCAGAACAGTAGTGTTATCGTTGTTCAGTGCCGCCGTGGGAAGATGAACTATGGACTGAAATGAGATGAGAACAAGGTGCCAGTGTTTTTATGCATAGGTTTGGTCTGTTCTTCCAGTTAACTGATATTGTCATTTTTTTATCATTAACTAACAGATTTTTTGAATGTATTTACAACATGCACATAACATACACAGGTAACACATTTTATTTTTCAGGTTGTCCGAATAACTTTGAGTCTCATTTGAAGGAACAGAACTGTGTTCACCGAAATCGCAACTTTTATGTGCCACTTTAAGATGTTGTCTTCTTTGTTAAAAATCTATTTTAAGATACTTTTTTTTTAATAAAAATTAAAAAAAACAGTTTATAAAATAATTTTTAAAAAATTCCCATGTTAAAATATTTTTAAATATTGCACTTTTGATATGTAAGGAAACTGTGGCTTAATCTAAGAAAAGTGACCCCCTTTGCATTATCTGCTCTGTGAGGAAAACCAAAACAATAACCCCGGAGAAAATGCACTTTTGACCTATAGTCCAGTTGTAGTGGGTTCAGGAGTTCGTTTGCACACATTTGCTAAGGAATGTTTGGCCTAATTATGGAGTGTAATTTGCTTGGCCGTATGTTTTCAGCAGGATGTCTGGTTTTCATTCAACATTTAAATTAGAATTTAAGAGCAAAAGTCACATCCCACAGCAGACTTCTTGTCAGTTGTCAGCATCAGTTAACGCTCACCAGGAAACTGTGTTACAATATGTGGCTGGTGTGTTTATAATCCAATGTGGTAATCACTATAGGAACTGTGACTCATCTAGACTGCATTTTACCTGACGAAATGAGAGAGGTGATGGAAGTCATATGAATGATCATTTCTAACAGTGACACAGTATGACTGTGTTTTAATATGTATAGAAATGTGGCCATGTTGTTGGATTTTGTGCTTTTTCCCGGCTAAAATAATTTATCTTCCTTATGCAATAAATCCTGATCTCTGTCTCAGTATTTAAGGCATGGTCAAAATTAATGATCTCCATTTTTCTCATTTTGCTCTGCTACAACACTAAGTGGTTTTGGACCATTTTCTTTTCATGTCCACCACCATACAAATATAATCATATAGAAACAACAGTTGCATTTCCAAGCTATTGAAATATTCAAAAAAGGTTTGTGCAAACCTTAATATTAATAAGGATATGGTGGTAAAGGTTTTTTGCCTTGATCCTGATCTGATGCATTTAGCATTGAGTATCTACCAATAGTAAGTCCCGATCTGAGGCATGTATTTTTCGTACAAGTCCAGTGTGCACATTTTAAGTACATTAAAATTGTAAAAAAAAAATAAAAAAAAAACAGTCTAAAGTATATACTTAACATTTGAGTAATTATGCAATGCATTAACAAATGTTTGATTTAAACTTTTAAGAAATTAAGCTCTCTTAAATTATGGCAGCATTTATTTAATTAAAAATTAATAAATTAGAATTAAAAAAGTTAGCAAACTAAAAGATTGCAGTTCCACTTAGTGCTCTATTGCATTAGACCTGCAAAACTAATGAGCTTGCAATAGCACATGCTTTAAAGAGTGAATGCAAAATTCTCTTTTTTTTTTAGTCATTTGTAAATGTTCAGATTGGTCTCTGTTGTGTTTGTGTATAATTATAATAAAAAATACAAGCTTTGCCTGCTTTTATTTAATTTATCTTTTTTTATACTTGCCATGAGTTAAACAAACCGAATAGATTTTTGCCCTATTATGACCTCTTATAAGAAGAGCTCCTTCGCAAGCTTGTTGCTCAGTTCTGCCGTTCTGTGGGTTGTGGCTCAGCAGTAAATCATTTGCATAGGTGCTGAAACAACACATTTGGAGGAGGAGTAAAATAAATGTTTTGGTTTGAGGTGAAAAAAATGCATTATCTGAAGCCTATTTCAGCTCTGAAGCATTATCAGACACACTTTGGGGGAGCTCTGAGACCTGTGTAAACTTTTTATAAGACTCAATCCTGTGTGCAGTAAAGGTAAGCAATGATATTGGGTAAACACCAGAGCTCCAAATGTCCGTGGTAAAGCCAATAGCATTCATATCGGATAACAGACCATGGACCTTTTTGTAAAGCTTATAAAGAAAAGCTAGGTTGTACCATGGCTCCAGAAGCTTCAAAAAGGGGCATATTCTCTATATTCTCTACTACAGTGATAGTCCAAACTGAATTCTGTTACCCTTCCTGTAATTGTTTAGGCCATGTTAGTGTCTCCATGACATTTGTCTCTTTTTTATGTAAGTGTTCCTTATGGTGCAGCCTTTGCCTGAGTGAAATCACTGATTTACCTTGACTGTTTATTTTTAGGTGCTGTTTCAAATTGGTAGTACTGAACTACCCTGTTACAGCCACCTTGTGAAATTCTCACATTGCAGGCATTACACACAGTTTTTATTGGACTGCTTTTGTTTTTCAGTTTTTCATTTTCCGCACAGCAGCCGTTTTAGCAGCATCCTGCCACAAAGTGCACTCTCTGTTTACAACACCCGTGTGATGGCTGACGCAAAACAAAGGATAGCCCTCCGTCTTTGAGTTCGGATTAGGATGTCGCTGGCGATTAATCTTTGTGTGAGAGGTGCTGGTGTGTGTCATAGTCAGATCTATTTAAACATAGTCAATGAGCCTCTGCTGAGACTTCGTATTGTCCGCTGTGAGCTGTTGTTCCTGTCACCCATCCTGGCCCCTACGCTGAACTCTTGTTTAATGGTCCGTTCTAATACCAGTCAAAGTCTGAAATTAACCTCTAACCCCTCTAGGGTCACCCTAAAAAAACAGCCCCGTGTGGAAAAGACATCACACCAAGGGTGCTTTGACCAACCACCAGCCTGTACAGGAAGTAGGAAGTGACCTTTCAGTTTCGCAGAAAGCACATTTAAATGTTAACATCAAAAACAGAAGATGTTAAGACATTACTCCTTCCTGGTGAAATTGGTTCGCTAAGTAAAGCTATCTTTATAACTGATTGGCTAAATAGCAAATCCAGCAGTGAATCTCCAGGAGTGTACTTTGGAAAGTTAATCAACTTAAAAGGTGTTTTGATCTGATGTTTCTGGGATAAACAGGACTGAGGAATGTACACTAATAATAATTTGCATCCTATCTCGTATCGCTAGCAAAGGGTTTTTCTTTCATACTGTAATACAGAAACAGTGTGTTTAGTGTCAGTGTCACCTTCTGTTTACCCAGCCAGGTTGAATCAAGTCACTCGTGCTCTTTTTGTAGCTTTTCCACAGGTGAATGTTTGCTCATGGATTAAGCTCTCTACATGTGGTTAAAGCCACTACAATAAAGAAATATTTCTACACACTTCTGTTGTGTTGCATTATTTCAAGCTTTACAGGTACTTGAGGAGATTTCTCTCCATATCACGGTATAGTAAAAGTGGTTGTTTTAAATAAAATAAGATTTATATTACATTTTCACCCCAAGTGTGGTTTTATATTAAGAGCTCTTTTGCATTTCCCTTTGGTCTCCTTTTCCATTCCAATGAGTTAAATATGGCTGAGCTGAGACACTAGTGTGGCCCAGGCTCTTTTCCCAGACCAGCAGCAATCAAGCTTTTCTAATGAGCAATGGGAAATGTCATGGCTCTTGGCCTCCCCTGTCTTTGTTCCCTCAAGGCTACTGGAAAAGACATTCCTCTCTTCACTGAAGCACAACCACATCGTCCAGCAGCATACCGCATGCGGCTAATAGGGATTGACTCATTTGTCCCCATCAACGATCTTTAGCAGAAATCTTTAGGCCTTAATCCTAACTGGAAAAGCAGCGTAATGGAGAGACATTAATACCCTCCAAAAAAACCGTCGGCTTTTAAAGCTGTCACTACTAAATCTTACTTACTTTCTGCGTAGTGCTGAGACTGCTGAACTTCTGTTCTCATAATAGATAGAGTTATTTGTTGTGGAAGTAAAAACATCTGCATTAAATACTAATTAAGCCAAAACATTGAAGTCTACAACGCTTCCGCTGCAGAGACCGTTAACTAAACAGATTATACTGAACTATCAAATGAAAGCTTAACACCATTTCATGATTACTCATACAAACATACACGTGCAGGCTTGCATGTTTAAGTGTTTGTCATTATTAATTACTTTATTATTACTTTTCTAAACATTTTCTTATTTCCCCCCATAACTTTCCAGGATTTCCAGGAAAACGTGATTTTTCCCTGATTTTTCCATGGTTTTCATGACTGTGTGACCCCTGTTGTTGTTGTTATATTATACAGTATGTATATACATTGATCAGCCATAACATGATGCAAAACATTATGCCCAGTGTTGGTTAGGTCCCCCTTGTGCCACATGGGCAGCTCTGGCCGCCATATCATGTAAGGTGATCTGGGAAGGTGCTGTGGTGTCTGGCACCAAGTTGAAGTCAGCAGATCCTTTGGGTGCTGTGGGGTTTCAGTGTGGGGCCTCCATGGATTGGACTTGTTTGTCCAAAGGATGCTCAATTGGATCGGGATCTGGGGAGTTTGAAGACCTGGTTGTGGCAGTCTTGGGCTCCTTGCCTGCTGCGCCCAATGGCGAGAATTGAAATTTTTTGGAGATTTGTGCTGCATTGTCTTTTCTGTGGAACAGGTTAGTCTGGCTTTTGCTCTCCACAGGCATGGGGTGAGCCTTGGGTGCCCATCATCCAGTCACCAGTTTACTGGTATATAATTAATAATCTTTGTTAATGTGTTAATGTTATGGCTGCTTAGTGTACGTGTTGTGCAATAAGAAGGTTATACAGTATGTGATTATATAAGGCTGTATGAAAGAGACAGTGTCAGATGTCTTATTTTGGGAAATCAGCCTTAGGTCTCAGCTCAGTTAGTAAAGACAGGTTCAGCACAGTATTCAGTTACCAAGTGTATATTGAATTTCGTGTTTCTGTGCCCTCTGTTGCTCCTCATCTGTCTGAGCTTGTTTTTTTCTGGTGAATTGTGCAGTATATTGTCACAGCCTTGAAACGTTTTATATATAAATTTCTTTTTTTTAAATTTATTTATTTTTTTTTACAGAATTTCATCAAAACTTTTGCTGTCTGTGGATACTGATGTACCTTTGCTGCATGAGTGTTAACTGCTTTTATATTAAGTAATTGCCATAATTGTTAAACCCTATTTGGATTTAGAATAAGGATTTAGTTACATAAATATCTTTTTACAAAAGCGTGTGCGTGTATGCAAGTGTGTATAGAGCAGTAGGGTGTAATTGTAACTGAGTTCAAAGTGAGTTTCATACTGTTTAATCCAAGCACACACAGTCTGAGACTCACAGAGCTCTGATAAAGCTCTCTCTCTCACTGTCTCTCTCACACACACACACATCCTTTCCTCACGAGGAGTGTGGGATCTTTTGTCAGTGTCTCTTGAAACCCTGTAGTTGATATGAGCAGCTCTTTGGGGTGCAGTCTAGCGGCGGAATCTCCCACTGCTGCACTGTCCTGTACGCTGGCCGCTTTGTGCCTCTAACAAAGCGAATCTGCATTCATTATTCCTCTCTTTTCTACTCATCTGTCATATTAACTGACAGGAGCCTAATAGGAATTAAAATACATGCAATCCCAGCTTTCTCTACAAGCATGCATGATTTTACATGTCCTTAACTCTGTGCTGCTTGTGTGTGGGATTGCTTTGCTCAAACACTTTTTCATATTTGGAATGTGTGCATGCAGAGATGATGTAAATCATAGGCTCAGTTTAGGAGATTAGAGGCTTGTCCATCTTGAAAAATGGTACTATAGGTTATTATTATAAGTTGGCTTACTGATTCATTCACCAAAATCTAACCAATGGCAATGGAAAAGTCTTTTTTATCTTCCTTTTTTAAGGCAGTCACGATTGTTGCAGTCCAAACCATAACTCCTTGAATTCAGTCAGTGATTAGTTTTGGTCATTAAACGGATATCTCTATAGAACGTGATCAGCTCTTGAATGTGGGTTCTTTGGCAGTGGTCACACTGTCCAGAAATGGAAATAGATGGAGCGAGTCTATAATCATCTTCATATCCGTAGGCTGCAGTGTGTTATTAGCAGGCACTGGTTTTTCCTTCCTCAGCAGCTCTGAAATTGCAGTTGTGTTCTGGGCTGGGCTGCTTCACCACTCCACCGCTCCACCTCTCCACCTCTCCACCACTCCCCCGCTCCACCATCCACGCCATCAGGGCAAGAATAGAACTGCTGCAGTTTCTCCACACTGCGCTACACTTTTGCCCTTTTATGTTCATTTTTTACTTCTAGCAGTTTACTCTGCCATATTTCCATTTCACAGCATTCTTCTCTCTCTCTCTCTTTCTCTATCTCTCTCTCTTTCTCTATCTCTCTCTCTCTCACTTGTTCTCACACATATGCTGTTTTCTCATTCTGTCTCTGTTGCTGTATTTTCCTTTGTCTCTCTGTTTCACCCTTTCATTATGTTTTTTCTCTTGGTCATCTTTCACTGTCTCACTCTGTCTTATTTTCTCTTTGTCTGTCTTTCTTCATGTTTCTCTCTTTCTTTTTCACTCTGTGTTTGTCTGTCTCTCTGTTACTTTCTTCATTTCTGTGGTCTCTTTCTCTGTTTTTGTATGTCTTTCATGTGTCTTTTCCTCTTTCAGTCTTTCGAAGTCTATGTGGGAGTCTCTCTTTCTCTCATTCTTTCTTTCTCTTACACACACATACAGTACACACATTTTTATTTCACCCTTTCATGTAGATCATGTCTTTTTTGTGTTCATCTTTCTCATCTTACTCTCAGTCTCTCTCTGTCTGTTTCTCTTTTTCTCTTTGTTATACTCTTTCTGTCTCTGTCTCTCTTTTGTCTCTCATTCTCTTTAATTCTCTTTCATTTTTTTTTTTTGGCCTTACTCTTTCTCTTTTAGTCTTACATACAGTATAAATGTCTTTATTGCAGTCTCTCCATTGCTCTGCCTCTCATTTTGTTTTGTTTCTCTCTCTGTCCTGTCAGTAGTGTGGACAGTGCTGGCATGCTCACACACTCTTACTGCCATCTCTTGTTTCTCAAGCTGTAGTTGGAAATAAAAGATGAAGCGATGTCTTTCTTGATTAAGGCTGATTTTTTTTTTCTACACCAGGGCCAAAAATTCCCTTCTTCTCAAGTGAATTGATTTGATTTAGAGTTGTATAAATTTGTTATACATAATTGAATCATATTCACCCTGCCAATTGACAGTATGGTTAGGATATGGCTTTACTGGGAATATTTGTTTTTCCCTTTGTAGTTGTGTTTTCATAGCGGTCAAAAAGGTCAGTGCCTTGTGACCCCCATCAAAAGGTTCATCGGCGCCAGTGCAGGTCTGTTGTCTGACCGAGGTGATGCTTGAGGCACAACTGTTTCCTGTTCGCAGGCATTCTTCTGTGTTATGAGTATATTGGCTCAGGTTTTCTTCCTCTGTACTTTTTTTTTTTTTTTTTACCATTTTATAATAGTAAAAAAAAGACATTTCCAGGTGTGGAATTATGTACAATGTAACTTGTTTCAGGACCAGATGTTTTCTTGAAGCCCTTCTTAGTTCTGAATTTAAAAAAAGTGAACTGTATTTTGATACAGTATTAAACTCGATCCAGTCAGGCAATATTAGAAAGGCCATGCCGCATCAGCTGATGTGTAACTGAAGCAGAAGGTTGCATAGTCCAGTAGGGCTAATGCTCGTGTCTGCGTGTCTGACTTTCTCATTAATTTCTCCCAGTCAGAGAGGAGACAGAGATTGTGTTAAACTCGTTTACTGAGCAGCTGCCCAGTGTAACTCAGAGAAACTGTTAAAGGGTGCAGGCATCAGGCCTGCCCTGACCAGCAGAAAGAGACATCAGCCTACAAAGCATTAAATCATCATATTAAGAGTTTTGTTGAATATGCTAAGGTGCACTGAGAATTAGAGCTCTCATATTTCTGTTTTGCAGTCACTCATGCACAAGGAAAGTCTTCTGCCCTGGTAATCGGTATGAGCTTAACCTTCAGGTCTGTTTGTACCGGTCACCAAGGAAACAGGTTCACACGGATGTGCCAACATTGTTTGGTCTTATATGGGACACTGGAGTGTGTGTTGGTGTATTGGAGCTTCTGATTTAATAAACTTGAAAGGGCTTTCACAAGCTAAAAGTCTGCTGTCAGACTGAAATCCTGATCATGCAGCTGTGCTGTCAGACTGTGTTCAGGTGCTTTTCACTATTTAGAAGAAGGTAGTTGTGAGCAAGGCAGGTGGTGTTTTTAAAGCAGAGGTGAGTGTGCCTGGTGTTGTCATAAGCTCAGTACGGTGCACGGTGTTAAGTTGTTCGACAATTAGTAATGTATACAGACCTTTAAACCCCCAGACAGGTGGGGCTGCAATGTGAACACTTGTCTTCTACATCATAAAAAGAAAATTAAAGCCAGACGTCTAAATAATCAATAATTACAATCACTAGAATTAAGTCAAGGCTTGTAAAAATATCGATGTCAGTGTGATATGAGTACCTGCTGACACACTGTGTGTTATTTATTTATTTATTTTCTGATGCTCATGCTGTCACACCGGGCAAGTTAGCATACTTGGCTCTTCCATACACAAGCATTAGAGCTGTGTGATTTAATCAGTTATGTAATTTATTTACTCTCTTGTTGGTTGGTTTATTCAATTAAATAGATTAATTAGGTTTCAATTCAGAATCGTAATTTAGTTAGTCGTAAAGTAAATAAGTAAATGTACGATAGTTTCACGGTTTAAAATGAACAAATTCCTTAAAATTATTTTTAATAAAATAATTTTTGCACTTTTGCAGAAAATACAAATTATTTACATCATCTGCAAATACTTGTGAATTGCTTTTTTTTTGTTAGTTTATGAATGGTGATGCCTTTTGGTGCGTTTTTGCCACCTGCAGGACTGGAATATGAAAAATATAATTGCTTTGTACCAGACGTAATATTTAAACAATAAATAACAAACGATACATAGTGTTTAATTATTATAAATGCAATATTACCTGACGGGGCATGCTGTTGTGCTGGATATCAGTAAACAACACGGAGGCCGTTCGAAACACATTAGAAACAACAAAGTGTACCGTATCGGTGACCCTTTCACACTTTTCACCCTTGCTGTGACCTACAGTTATGTTAGTGTAATTAACAAACACCTGTCTGAGTGATGCATATAGTTAAACGCCTTAGTGATGTTACCGTCTATCATCACCCCTCGTCTAATCATATTACTCGGGCAGAACTAACCGTTGTGTAATGCATGTTAGATATCTGTAATAGTTCCTAATGCTTTAAAACCTATAAGAAATATAGCAGTTTGAGGCACATCAGACAATAAACAGCACTATTAAATGAAGTCAAAAATAAAATCACAATCTTCGAAAATCAACTTGTCAGTTTACCCATGATTCACAGCTCTAAAGAGCATACAGTTGCACTGATTGACAGGGAGAGAGGAACACCACCTGGTTGTGGCATTGTCAGGATTTGAACTGTGACTTTCTTCAGATTAAATTTGCAATAGGAATACATCTGAAGCCCTTCTTAGGTTTTTGTTTTAGACTTCTTTCTCTTCAAGTGAAAAGTAAAGAATTATTCAACATTTGGCCCTTCAGTTGTTTTCTGACCGACGGTGTATTGTTGCATCTTCATACACTCGAGAGCTGACTTGAGAAACTGTTTGCAAGCATTTTTCTTTTCTGAAAATTTCAAAGCTAGATAGAGAATTATTCTTTGCTTTAACTATGCAGCAGACTTTGTAGTAAGCAGATAAGTTCGGATGCAGCACTGTACTCTGAGTCCTGGACTGGAGGCTGAGACCAACGCTGGGGAGAGATGTTTTGCACTTCGACCTCATATTCACGATTTGATTTCACATCTAATTTCTGGGGTCCAAGTGATTCACTGTCTAATTAATTCTGGATTTCACTGAACCCAGCGTCTTATCTGAAATGGATCATTTACACCCCTGAGATGCTCAGCTTGCTTTTTCATTAATAGGACCTTTTCAATGTCTTTTCAATGATTTTTCTTTTCTTTTTTTTTGTCTGTGTGTCTGTTATTCATGGCTGCTGGTATGTGAGCTTGGTTAATGCCACTGTTGAAAGCACATCAGACACATTATGCTTCACAAATGTGAGCAGTCGACGTTTTCAAGTCAGTTGAGATAATTACAATATAGGTTTCAACCTGTTGAGCACTGAATCATAGTAATGTCAACACACGAGCTCTATATGTTTTTATCAGGTACAATTGAGACATTTTTTTGTTTAATATTCTTATCACCTGATGAAAATGAATTCAAATGTCTTCAACAACTTCCATGAAGCAGGTGTGTCCAGTCAGATGGATTATCTATCTGCAGTGCGACTCCTGTATCAGATTTCTTCTTATTTTGTTAGTCATTTGTTTGACATGCTCCGTTTTTTTTCTTTTCTTTGTCTTTTCTCCCCAGTCGGGGAGCCACACTTGCTTGGTGCACAGAGGAGAGGACTGGGCAGTGGGGTGCAGGATCCTAGCACTGCAATGGCTTGCCCTCCTGATGAGGGGTTGAAGCTGTCACTATCTAAAGCTTTGTCCATGTCACTGCCATCCTCACCTCTACTCCCCCGACAGAACTACATGATGCCCTCACGCCCATGCAAGAAATCTCCAGGTCAGTCCTCGCTTTAAAAAGATTTCTGAAGCAGCTTGCTAACTCTTTTTTTTAAAGTTCTGTTAGGCTAGCTATACAGAATATATCATATTTCTGCAAATAAATGCCACAACCCAAAATACATGGCATGTTTGATTCATTTCTTACACTAATGTCAAGTTGCGTTAGTGCGAGCTTGGATCTGGACCCAGACCTCCTTGCTCAGATGGTTTGAGACAGCATGTTTGTTTTTTGGCCTCCGAGAGAATCACTTACTCATTTTCTCTAGTGCTTATGTCGCGTGATGCCTGGAGCCTGTCTTAGGGAACTTTAGGCACGTTGCGAGGTACTGTACACCCTGGATAAGGTGTACTGCAGGGCACACAAGTACACACACTCACTCACTGTAGGCAATTTCACATTAGACACGATTGATCTGTACTGTGCCTGGGAACAATTGCTTCGCCTCCTCACTCCCCCGCTAGTCAGCGTTCACTTTAGCTATGTTCTCTGTCCTTGGGCACATTTGTATAGTTACATGCTCCAATACAGCAGGTGGCAGTATGCACGTACACTGGAACCTTGAATTGTGAGCATAAGCGGGC
Organism: Leiocassis micropogon; assembly: GCA_028565275.1. Taxonomy (NCBI): domain Eukaryota; kingdom Metazoa; phylum Chordata; class Actinopteri; order Siluriformes; family Bagridae; genus Leiocassis; species Leiocassis micropogon. Next base: position 17,792,292 of record JAOVVA010000051.1, read on the forward strand.
TTGTATATCAAAACACTTGTATATCAAAGAAAAATTCCCCCATAAGAAATTATGAAAACTCAGATTATTTGTTCCACAACCCAAAAAATAATACATAAAAATTATTAATACAAAATATAATGTGAAAAATAAAACAAATTAACCTGCACTTTTGAAAAAAGTGGAAAATAAATCTTGAAAGATAAGTGTTATCGTTAGTGTGTATGTGTGTGTGAAGCTAAAGTAAGACGAGAGAAGGAATGACTCCCTCCCTCCTCTCGTCTTACACAGTAGCACTCCTTTCTTTCTTATTAGGAAGTAAGGAAGTCTACCATGTGGGACTATATTCTCACACACACACACACACACACGGAAACACTAACGGAAACACTGCTTCTTTAACTAAGAACCTCTCAAGTGCGTGCACACACTAACAGAATCTCGGCTGTAAAGTAAAAATAAAACAAATTAACCTACACTTTAGCTGTGAAAAGAATTGTGACAGAGCAGTGTTTCCGTGCATGTGTGCATGCGCGTGAGCGCCATTAGAGACTAACGGATGCGCACACACTAACGGAATCAGTGATTTCTGACAGAGGGAGAGAAAGTGAAAAATGATGCATGGGAGACAATTACCCACAATTCCACAGCGTGCGAAAGAGAAGAACCATTGGCTCAGTTGTGACACACGGCATCAAAACAGGAAGCGCATGCACGCCACATGAAACTCCACGATACTTGGTACTCGTGTATCAAGACTTGTTCATTTATCAAGCCAAAATTTATTACAAATTTTTGCTTGTCTTGCAGAACGCCCGCAAACCGGATAACTCACAATCCGAGGTTCCACTGTACATGGTTTGTGAGCTGCCATTAAATACAAGTGAAAAAGAGATCAAGGAAGTCAACCTTTGCACCGTATAGTACTGTATCGGCTATGGCTGTGTAGGTCAAAGGATGAGATTGGCGCAAGCCATGCGCACACTGAGATTTCGAGACTAAACACATCTAAACAACATCTACTTCTGTCCTCTCTGGTACAATAGCTTCAATTAGCGGTACGGCGTATCATTCCCGAGACCCTTTTCCAGCAGAAATAATGAACCAGACTTTGAGGTCAAGTGTTCTTGGAAACGATCCCAGGGTCCTGATGTGAAAACGCCCTAAAACTCTTTAGAGAATCCTACTGAAAGGCTGAATAGACCATAAAAAAATTTATCCTGGGCTTAATATTGATTTGAAAAATCAGATGGTTTAAAGAAATAGTTCACTGATGATAATACCAGAAGCCTCTTGGTTTTGAACAGTGAAGTGAGTGGTAACGTCCTGCTGCTGCTGATAAAGAGCTCATTGAGTTCAAATGCTCTGGGCATTAGCTGGACGCAGGGTGACTTTTATGAATCAATAGGACTAGGAAGGCCAGAGAGGACTGAAAGAAAGACAGACACAGAGACAGAAAAGAGAAATGGAAACTCTGATGGATCTCACTGATTGAATAACTGTGTTCATTTGAATGTGACATAAGTAGGGATATACAGTATACAAATATGAATATTCAGAATGAACAGATAATACGTTCTAAATAGATTTGCAATACACAGAAATAAACAGTGCACTTTTTTTGTCTCATGTGTCTTTGTTATTTTTTTTTTTTTAAGAAAGATTGCCAGAAAGGTTGACAGAGCATATGGTTACTTTAATACAGTTGTTGAGTGAGCGGTCAGGTATGAAGCCTGCAGGACAAACAAAGGCCACATTCTCACATCTATAGCCGAGACCAGTTCAGAACTTGAGTGATGAGAGACAGACTGATACTTACTGTATACTGATAAAGATACTGTATTTGGAGCAATGATTTGGATC
>JAOVVA010000051.1:17796333-17808311 GCA_028565275.1 Leiocassis micropogon
AACTTGAGTGATGAGAGACAGACTGATACTTACTGTATACTGATAAAGATACTGTATTTGGAGCAATGATTTGGATCAGATATTTGGGACACTACATGGGTATGGATAGATAGTGCAGTTTTGTGTTACATCCTAGAGAGCGTGCATGTTGCATGTTTTGGAGATGTGTTTAGTTTTGTTTCTTCTGTTGTGAAACAGAAGTTGTCAGCAGCTGTACTCATGCAGCTTTGTTTGTGGGAGGTTTTGCAGCAGAGGCAGAGATGTGTTACTTTGGCTACTCGCTCACATCTGGAGCTCGTGTGTGTTGGATCAGCGCTTCTCTTTGAAAACTTGTGAATGCTTTGAGCTTTCCACAAGCGTAGTCTAACATGTTAAGCTCTTGGCTTTTCACACACATTTGAGCCTGTCGTTGATTAATCGAGAGCTCCATTCATCTTAGACATTTTGTGGAAATTCCCCAGGGGCAGATACTTTTGATGAAAGCATTTTGTTAGATTTTTTTGATAGCTAACTTCTCAACACCTCACATTTCAATTTGAGTTTGATTCCAGGTTCCATGAGGCACTTATAAAGCAGAATTTATGCATCTCGTTGCAGGTTGCTTTTTGATTTCTTGTGATTGTAATTCATGCTGAAAAAACAATGACTTCTTTATTTTTTTGTGTTTATTTTCATGAATTTTGAACGTTTGTTACTACTGACACAAAAAAACCTGGATTATGACATTGGTGTTTTTCCAGACATGTGTGTGTAAGAGAAAGAAAGGAAGAGAAAGACACTCAGAGGGAGTGACGGACTGTTTAATGTGTTGGGTGACTGTGTCTTGTATTAAGTGTTTGTGAGGTTTTGTGTGAATCTTCACAGTGAACTGTTGAAAGCAGTAGTAGTGTGGGGGGGGGGGGGGGCTTACCTCCAGCTAGACACACACACACACACACACACACACACTCACACACATATTCACACACACACACACACACACACACACATACACTTACAGACCTGTCCCTTTGTTATTAGAAATGAAAGAGAAGCATGTCAGAGCTGGTTAGTTCAGCTGTAATGTCTGTAAAACCTGATCAAGAAAATCGAATCAGGTTGTTCAGAGCCGAGAGTTGTTCAGAGAGGGAGCGGACCGAGTCGGAGAAATTGCTCCCGGCATTAAGTGCCCTCACATCCGAAACCTATTCCCTAGTATCAATTTACTATTTCTCGGATCAGGAGATTAAAGAAACTTCCTGATTTGTGTGGATGGCTGAAAAAAAATGCTTCCCTTTCCTTCTGTTCAATTCCGCAGTCCCTGGTCTCATTTTCTTACAAGGCTTTTTTTTTTTTTTTTTAATGGGCAATATATAAAGCAACGTGGCGTCGCTGTTCTAATTAAACACGCATTCAGTGTATGTGTGTGTGTGTGAGACACATGGTCTCCATCAGCACAGAGCACTCAGATGTTTGGCCTGGGTATCTTTAATTAATTGGCTTACTAGGTTAGTTAGAGTGCTTTTAAACAGAATGAAAAGAACCTCAAAATGCTGATTAACTCCACAGTGCCCCCCTCTGGTGGATCATTGTCATACTTATCTGAGAGGCTCTGCAAACCCTTCTGATCTTAATGATACTAAAACACAGACCTTTTGGTCAGCGCTTCGAGCTCGTCTGTAAGAGGCCGTGTTAAGGTTTCCTGTAGGTGGAAAATATATCACTGAAAAATCTAAGAATATTATAATAATAAGGGGATTTATATATAAAATGATGAGTATGTTTGATGTAATGTTTAAGCATATTAGACTTGCCTATTAAACTTTACAAATAAGAGAATTGATTCTAGTTCAGTTTTGTTGTTCTTTTAGCTGCTTGTGTTAAACGGGTGCCACAGCAGACCATCCAGTCTGAAGCTTGAGCTAACAACGCTTCAATTTCCTAAATGCAAAGTAAATGTATGGTAATGCCACAACCATACAGTACATTTGTAGGGTATTGTGTGTACTAGGAAGTAAGCATGCTTCAAGCCAGTTAGTTTCAAACTTTGTATTCTGTTGTACTACCTGTTGCTGTCTAGTAATAAATAATCAATATCACATGAGAGGAAGTGCTGTTGTACTGAATATCAGCAGGGTTGTGAGGACACTAAACCATGAAGGTGACAGACAGTCTTGAGAAACTTATAAGATTTACTTTACATTTTCACTTGTTCTGCTTTACATTATCAGCTAATTTCCAGGTTCTAGGATTAAATCCCAAATACCAAATAGTGTTAAATGTGAAGGACGTATGATATGTAGCTTGTACAGTCTCTTGTTCCACACACCAAGTAGTGCCCTTGATCAGGGGTTATTAGAGCTGGGTTTAAGATTCAGGTTTTTGTTAGAAGCAAGTTATCTTTGTAGTCGTGACTAAAAGAACACAAAAGGATTCAGACCATCTTAGAAGCAGTTACTAAGGAGACAAAGTGTTTAAGATGACATAACGTTATCAGATGTGTTTTCTTGCTGAAGTGCTTCTGTGACTGGTTTTGAATGTGGATTTTGGCTTGCAACTGCGACTCCCCTCAATACTGCGGACCGTTACGACCTACTCGTGACATGAAATGACATATATAGTCATAGCGTCATATAAAGTCCTAGCGCCGATACTATTCGTTATCAGCACTTGTGGAAAGCATCTTGTCCAGTTTTACTAGTTCAGAACTAACTGTTGTATAATGGATATTGAATGAAAATATAAAATTCATTTTGTCTTGAGTGTTCGTGTTTATTTGTTTTACAGCTTGGATATTAAAACTAACATACATTACTAAAGTGCGGGGTATGTAAAGTCAAGATTGTTGTATAGATTAAATTTTTTACGATGTGTTGAAATGAAAGAAATGGGTTTGGAGTAGGAGGACAGAGGGCTTTTATTGTTTTCTTAACTTCATGCGGGAGAGAGCGAGAGAGAGACTGATGAGGGAACCAGAGTTGATCGATTTTATAAAATATTAACAGGAACTTACAACGTGAAATGTTATGCTTACTGCTTCAGAAAAACACACACTGTTAGCGGATGTAAGAGGATTAAACACTATATGTGTGTTTTTTTGTTTGTTTGTTTGTTTGTTTTTTACACAATCGCCCTGCATCGCCTCACCATGCCGCTGATTCCTTTTTTATAATCTGACACCTAAATGTATTTCATTCCTTTTGTGCAGCTTCTTTGACAGAACCTGATGGTACAGGGAGAGATCGGGTCTTTTCTCTTTTTAAAACAAATTGAAGCTGGACTGTGATTTTTGAATCCCTAAGAGAGGGGAAGAAAAAAAAAGGCCATTTTAAAACTATTTCTGCCTGGCTGGCTTTCTTAGTTCAGACCCCTCTCACATCCATTAAACCACTTGGTATGTTATTTGTGTTTTCTGACTCATTCGGAGCCAACTTTGTATTCTGAGAACATAGTGAAATACAAGTGCAAGCATTTTTTTTTGTTGCAATATAACAGACGTGACCATTAAAAACAGACCTGAGTTAGAGGAGGCTAAGAAGTGTTTTTGCTAAGAAGTCTCCAACTGTCAATTAAAATTTACATAATGTACATGTTGAAATAAGAATGAAGCTCATATCCAACCCACCCGAAAGGCACGTTTTCTTCAGGGTGATTAGATGGTATATTAGGATGCAGCTCAGGGACTGGGTGGTTTGTGTCTTCAAGATACTGAATAGCTCTTGGAACAGCTCGAAACTGGTTCTAAGTAGTAGCCGTGCTTATGAGTCTTTTCTGTGACAAAAGTGAGCTTTCAGCTTAAGAGGCCAAGCGCTTCTGGATCCTTCATTTGACACACTGAACACAAGCGTGATATTTTCATAAAGAGGGGAAAAGAGAAAGCGGAGTATTGTACGAGCCTGATGTCTTCCTGTTGCTTTTGTGGCTTGTACAGAGGATTGTTTGTCTGATGAGAGAGTTGGAAATGTGAAGAAGTCACAGAGTCCATGATGAAGAATGCTGGGTCTCTTACTGAAGTTCCACTTAAGCATCCATTTCATTCTTCATTCTCTTGTGTCGTAATTCTGTAACCGCATTGACTCTCAGGATAGCTACTCCTTTACACACACAGTCAGAAGGTGTCTGATTAGATGTGTATGTTTCTGTGTGTGTGTGTGTGTGTGTGTGTGTGTGTGTGTGTGTGTGTGTCGTTGACACCTCTTAAATGTCTGCTATTCCACAGTCAAGCATGGGAAATGTGTCAAAATGAGCTGGCTGCAGGTGTGAAATTCCACACACAGATGCCGGTATGCATTTAGCCACAGGTGAGAATTTGTGACAGACGAACATGTTCACTCACACTGTTGCCACTCCCAAGGTTGAATATCAGACAGCCTTCAGACATCCATTATATATTTTGTAATAAATAAGGAAAGTGGCTGTTTCTTTGCCATGTTTGCTTCTGCTTCTTGAGATGGTGTTTCTGTTTTTTCGTCCAAATGCTGACCTCAGCTTCGTGGGGCCCCAAGCGAAAGAGGCACGTCTGTCTGACCGGTGAGCCATGGAGCACATTTGTCATTACCACACAGACACATCTGACACCCCGGTGCTCCCACTTCACTGTAAATTTACTATTCATTTATAAAATATGGATAACATTAGGAGTGCACGATTAATAGGGGGAAAAAAATCACAATCTTGATCCATACAAACTAGGGCTGAAACGATCCCTTGAGTAATTCGATTACAAAAAATGATCAAGGCCTCGAAGCTTCTTTTAATTAATTTTAAAAGCTTGTGTTATGTGTTTGCGCAATTATTTGTTGACAGCGCGCTTTTGACACAACATGCTTCCGGGTACAAGCTGCCAGTAAACACAGACGAAGAAGAAGCTCTTACATCCCCCACAAAGTGGAAGGAGACGCAAACAGTTAGCTGTGTATTCATTTGAGGGAGTGTTCTGTTGCGGGGTGCAAAATGGAAGGGAGCGATAAAATTATCAGCAAGCCAAGAGAAGAAGAATGCAGCAAGAGAAAACAAAGGAAATTGTCAGTAAAGGCTTTTTAGAAAACCCATTAATCTTTGTTTCTCTTATATTTTACATTGCTGTTTAATTAAGCAAAAGTACATTTTATCTGATTACTCAATCAATTAAATTTTTGGTAGAATACTCGATTACTAAAATATTCGATAGCTACAGCCCTAATACAAACACACAATCTTGTTCCTGAATGACGGCGATTCGCTTGCTTGTGTTTTTTCCTTCATTCAGATAACGCTGCATTGATGTGTTCGCTTATTTACTCGACAACTATCCCAGATGCCTTAGCAGTTTACACACAAAGTGTAAACATTAATTCACTAATCAGGCCAGAGATTAGTAAATTATTTTATTTTTGCACACTCTATACTCTCTTCTCCGCAAGCTCAATATTAATCCAATCAGAGGCTAGAGGAGGGGCAATACCAGCCTGACGGGGGTACTGTACATTGTGTCAAACCATCACGTTTTTTTCTGATGTTGCTTTAGTATCTATCGGCATTATTTTTGTCAGCAGAAGGTAAATGTCTCACACACACATATACACTACTTATAATTTACCATAAGGGTTTAATACCTTACTGTTTTATTTCATTAAACCTGACGTGTTTATTCCTATCTGTTACACAGAGACTCTGAAAACAGATTGAAAGATTTACTAGAAAGCTATTCTATTAATATAACAGAAGCATACTGCACATATGTCATGAGTAAACAATAAAACCTTTGACAACAATACATTTTGAGCTACCTAACAAACTGACATTAACCCTATGCTGGTAATAATAATGATGTGAACTAACGCATGTGACAATGAAGTACTGTAGTTGGAGTGTCAAAGCACAGGAGCTATTTACAGGTATATGTTTATATGTAAACATTCTGATTATGTTGAGCATCTTTTAAGTTATTCACCCGTGCCTCTAAAATAAGGAAAAGCTACTTTTTTGTTCAAGAGTGCAAAACAAGTCTTGGTTAAAAAAATGAGAATCGTGTGAGAGAATCATGATCTCAATTCCCATGGAGAAGAATCGTGATTCACATTTTAGCAAGAATCATCGTGCAGCCCTAAATATAAGATTATGATGATTCATTTTGTCAGCTCTATCAGGCCCATTCTAACGGACTTCCCCAGAAATTTCTTTTATATATTTCAAACGGAAAAACACTTTTATAATATGGATTGCCTGAATAATTGCAGGGTATTATTTTTTGAGAGAGGCGTGCATCCATATTGACCAGTCGATGTTTTTCTTTCTTTTTTTTTTTTTTTGGATCCCCCATTTTCTCTCTAATTTATCCCTAATGTATCCAATTCCTAGGGGGCTCCCACATTAAGGCTACTACTACCACTCAGTCGGGAGGGCCGAAGACTATCACATTTCCTCCGAGCTGCTCGAAAGTAACGCACTCGGAGGACAGCGCAATCCGCTCCTTTCACTTGCGTGAGGTCACAGACGCCACTAATTGGCTGTAAAGCCGTAATTAATGTGGGAGCACTAAGTACCTCTCATCCCTCCCCTCTGAGAGAGCTCGGCCAATCAGCTCTCTCTAGGCCTCCGGCTGCGAGAGGTTACAGCATCACCCGGGAATCAAACTGGTGATCTCCGGATGAGTCAGTTGCTTATGATATCCCATTAGTCCAGCATTGGTCTCCACAGAGATTGCTGCTGGAAAGCACAAGCTTCATTTTCTTCATATGAACATGTTCTCTGGTAACGTAGTTATCTTTTCCAGGTTGCAGTTTTTATATACCCTCGTCTGTTTGTGTTTATAAACATATTTATTAGTTCGGTGTCAAACAAGCAAGATGCAGGCAGGACAAGGGCACAGTTAGGTTAAGAAGACAGACTAGAGAGTCTCACTGCAAGCTATTGCATCAACCTAACCTCATTTGTTTACATAAAACTTAAAGAGGACAGAACACTGTTTATATTCAAGTTCACATGGTTTAAGTCATGGTTTATGGGTTCTTAGAGCAACACCAGGGCACATATTAGTCAAGGCACAGCACACAGACACAACCTTGTCAAAGAAAATCATGTCCTCACTTTCACATGGAAGCTCCATTCCTCACTGATTTCGCCTCACTTGGTGTACTTGGTGCGTACACAACCAATCACCCTCGCCACACGGACGCTGAGATGAGCCATGTTTCCTCCACATCTTTTTCCTTCCAGTTGTCAGCGTCCTCTTGCGAATGCAGGGATGTTCACGTTAGTCTGACACCGTCCCTGATGTCGAATACACAATGTGTGAACACCAAGTTTTCAAGCTAGACCTGGTGGTGTTGTTCCCTAGGAGAGGAACTTTGTCTTCTGACTCTGAGTAAACCATTCAGTGTGCGTTGCTTTTATTTTTGTTTGTCCATTGACGGTGTCAATTTATAAGCTGGTTTTCCTGAAGGAAGAGAATATCTTTAATTAGTTGTGTAGGTATGCAGCAAACTAGTTGTGCTAGAAGGGGCAAGCCTGCTCCATGCATGCACAGCTAACTGTGTCTGAACTCAACCCCGGTCTGCTGTCCAGCGTGGTATTTATTATCCCTTTAATGACTCTGGTCATCATTCTGTTATAGATTTTAAAGCAAATGAATTCAGTGCTACTGAATAATTTAGGAGGTAATACGAAAGTATTGTGAGGAAGTGCTAATCTCGATCTGTCAATGAGTCCTGGAAAATAAGGGCAGATTTATACTTTGGCAATGACCCAGGTGAGATATTAAGACACCGAGATGTGTATGCATAGTTCACAGAAGCTTAGAGAGGCTCAGACATGCACAGGATGATATGCTTTAATCAGACCCTGATTGTTTGATCAAGGTATTATGACTACTGGGATCGGGATGAGATCCAAGCAATACTCAACCCAAAACAGAAACTCAAAATGCAACAATTTAAGCATCAGCTGTCAGATCAGTGTACTTATGACCCATCTTTAAAGCATTACAAAAAACTCTGAATTATTTGATGACTGTAAAGAATATTGTGGGCAAAAATCCAGATGTGTATGAGAATAAAGGCAACGCCCGACATGTATGGCCACAAATAATCCTTAAGTCTGGTGTAAGCGCCTAAAGCAGAGGTGGGTAAACTGGCAGCTGGCGCATATCCTCTTTTGCGGATTATCCAGGCGCATACATTTGTGTAAATTATTTAGCTTAAGGCAGCTTATCAGATGAGAGAAATTGTGGACCAAAGTTTTAACAAAGTTGCCTTTTATATCCCTGCTGTAATCTATTGTGTTAGCTGCAAAAACATAGCTTGTTTTGGGGGGGAAAAGGATGTTAAAACCGAATGTTTAAAGAGAAATGGTTTATTCTAAGAGTTTATTCTTCCTGTCATGTTCAAAAATAATTCTCACATCTGGTCAGACTCTGTGGCACTGGTTATGAAGATCCACTATATATATATAAAAAACAGTGCCACTTCAGATTGTTTTATTTGCGGCCATAAAGTAATCAATACAGTTTAATTTTTTAAAGTAAACCACTGTTTGACCATTCACCAGTCAGTCATATTAGCTATTTAAAAATTAACTAGACTTGACAAAATAATACTTGAAATTCCCCGGTCTTGTGTGTGCATGTTGCAATTCATGGCATGGCTCCATAGAGGGCAGTACACCTTAAACTGCCTTGAGAGACATTCACACACACCATGTTCCCAGCAGCAGACCCTACAGTGCAGCTGGCACCCTTACACCTTCAAACATGTAGCCGTGAGGATTAAAGGATTACAGCACAGCTGACACATATTACTGTCTATTTGTGCCTTAAAGTTAGGGAGAAAGAAAGAGCAAGGGATGCTATGATACAATAAACTTAACGTCTATTTAATGTATATATTTATTATTCTTTTTTTAAATAGGTGTTTATTATTCTTTTTTTTACATAGGTGTTTATCCACATGTCAGATTATAGATAGGCAAATTGCTCGCGATTCTGACACCACACACTCCCATGGTGCTAAAAGGTCCACTTACTACCGATTCCATTTTTTCCCCCCTCATTACTTTATTTGGCCAAGTCTCCAGGACTGGGGTTTCCCGTAGTCCTTAACAATACACTCTGGAAAACCGGAGCACTTTATGGACATTCAAGAGATCTGTTTGAGTTTTACAAGCTTGTACATGCAGCGGATTTGGGCTAAAATGTTGGCAAAATCTTTTAGCGTTGACTGATTCAGCATGACAAAAGCAATAAGCCTGTAACTGATTCAACCTTTTGGCTTTGTAAAATGTTAAGTGTTTGATAGTGTTCCCTTGCCAAGATTCAATGACTCTCTTGTAAGCGAGTGTGTGTGTGTGTGTGTGTGTGTGTGTGTGGAGGACAGTTAGTAGAGAAATAGTGAAAAGAGAGAAAAATGAGAAGAAGCACAGCATAAAATTAAAATAGTAAAAGACCCTGCTGACACACAAGCCTCACACACATTCTAGGCAAATCGTAGTAGTTTTTTGCATAGTTTGCATTCCAAGAGTTGTTTTGTGTATGTGTGTGTATGACGGGGAGATTCCAGTCTACACGTAATCAGCCTTGCTATCAGTGTGACTGATCTCTGAGTATGTGTGTATATATGTGTGCGCATATGTGTGTGTGTGTGTGTCAGAGGGGAGAGGAAACTCTGCCAAGCCTGGCCCACCAGGCAATTTGATGCCTTGTCAAAAGTTTTAGCGTGCGTTCCATGAGCCGTCTCACTGTTCTTACCCTCTCTCTCTCTCTCTCTCTCTCTCGTCTCCTCTCCTCTCTCGTCTTCTCTGCATGACCAGGACCACTCAGGAAACCTAAATATGTGGAGAGTCCTCGAGTTCCAGGAGACGCCATCTCATCTGCACTGAGAAAAGATGGTGAGTGTGTTTGTGTTGATTTTTTGAAAGTGTGATTAATTGTATGATCATTCAAACCATAGTGACCTAGTGAGCATGGTCCATTACACATTATATCCTTATATATACCGGGTGTGTAAATACTTGTTCAGTTTGTGTGTTAGAAATGCTTATGGCACCGCCTACTAACATATGTTCTATGGTTTATTTTAGAGGGGTGTGTGTGTGTTTATATGTTAGCAATGTTGAGCTGTTGGTCTGGATGATATTTTGGTATAATATTGATATCCTGATATATTACTTTACTCTAATGTCACACAATATACTCAGTATTTCTAAAACACTGGACTGTAATGATCATAAATTTGGATATTATTTATGAAATAAAAGTATTATTAAATTTTTTCGCTTTTTCGTTTTGACGGTCCTCAGTAAACAAACAGAAATGTTGTGATATTTAATGTAGATTGTAGAAATGTGAAAAGGCACGGTTGCAGGTTTGACCACAGTGCTGTTGAATTCTCAGAGTCAGAATGTGATTCATTATCCATAAAGGCAGCTCTGACTGTCATGTCAGTCGTAATTCGGATCACGTGTTTGTATTAATTAATGTGCTCCTTCTCATAGGTCATGGCTTCCATGGTAAAAACTCATTCACAGGGACTTGTATCGAGGACAGGACATGTATTCTAAGGCCAATAAATGAATTTAAAATCCTGCTGGTAAAGATGTTTAACCAAGAGAAATGTATAAACATTTATTTGGTGGAGATTTCAGTATTTATTTAACATTTATGGGAGGAGTTTTGAGTGTCAATGTTTTCCACTAGACCGAGATCATAGCGCTTTCCAGTTTTTCTGTAACATGAGAAGCTGTATTCTTTTTTCGTGTTTTTTGGTCTTATCAACTCTGAGAGCAAGAAAAACAGAGGTTAGTGAGCAAAGTATTTTTATCTGCTATGATATACAGCAGACATTAGGTACACTGAAAAATGTATGACATGTCATCTGTAATTAACAAAATAATGTCATTTCTGTGGTATAAGAAGAATAAAACACAACAGGGTGTGTGCTTAGAGGGAGATATAACTTCAGGGAGGTAACTTATTCTGGTTTGTTTTATTCTGTATATTTTCCTGCAGTATTGCCAACCCGTACTGAAGAGTACTGTAGTATAGATGTCCGACAACAATACAATACCGGCATTAAAAATATATATATATATTCTTTCACTTGGCAAAAGGCTATTTGTTCTGGGTGATAGGAATCTTTCCTCTATAAGGACCATCTTGACACTGGGACATTAGTTGATGTTTATGTTAAATCAATCTTAAAACTCATGTGCATTACACACCGGTCGGTGCAATATACACTCATGCATTAACCCCAAACATCGTGTGAATTACACACTCATTCATTAATGTTAATCTCTTAAACATGGAGCAAAAATGCTGATCTGGAGGACACCTTATTGCTTGGAGAGACTGTTCTGTTTGAGTTTTAAGATTAATTTGCTTAATTTGAGTTTTTAAACTAGTCCGGGTTCGATTCCCATCTCTGTGTGTATGGAGTTTGCGTGTTCTCCCCGTGCTTGGTGGGTTTCCTCCAGGTACTCCGGTTTCCTCCCACAGTTCAAAGACATGCACATTAGGCTAATTGGCGTTCCCAAATTGCCCGTAGTTTGTGAGTGTGTGTATGTGTGTGTGCCCTGCGTGAGGATTGGCACCCTGTCCAGGGTGTACCCCGCCTCATGCCCCAAGTCTTCTGGGATAGGCTCCAGGCCCCTCGCGACCCTGAATACAGGATAAAGTGATCTAGAAGATGAGTGAGTGAGTGAGTTTTTAAACTAATTTAGTTTTATCCTTCATTATTTTCCACAAAAGAAGTAAATAGGGCTGTAGCTATCGAATATTTTAACAATCGAGTATTCTACCAAAAATTTAATCGATTAATCGTGGAATCGGATAAAATGTAATTTTGCTTGATTAAACAGCAATGTAAAATATATAAGAGAAACAAAGATTAATTGGTTTTCTTTTTAGAAAAATCAACTTTTCATTTTTTAAATGCATACAGCATTTTATCAAAAATAAACATTGTCATTATTTATAATACAAGGAATAGCTTAAAATTGACTGAGATGAATTAAGTGCATTACAG
>JAOVVA010000051.1:17808411-17828646 GCA_028565275.1 Leiocassis micropogon
GCCATACATTCTTATTTTAAAGCCTTTTCTCAGATGCAAAAACTAATAAAAGGTATTTCAAATGACTTTAAGTATCAAAAAACCTAAGGCACACATTAAAATAAATAATTATACAAAAACACTAAGTTGTGCAACTTAACTTTCAGAACTAAATGTTTCAAAACCTACAGCTCAGGCATAACGTAATCCTTTACTGACAATTCCCTTTGTTCTCTCTTGCTGGTTTCTTCTTCTCTTGGCTCGCTGGTATTTTTATCGCTCCTTTCCATTTTGCAGCCCACAACAGAACGCAGAAAGAAACAGTATTAGTATACAATTATATAAATATGCATATTCATTCATATCCTACATATTTAACTGCCATCCAAGCCATGGTACACTGCCTGGCCTCAAAAAAGTACACACACTCCAAGATTTTGTTCGAATGCCCTTATCTTTGAATATGGCGGCCAATTCCAAAAATGCGTTTATGTGATAACCTGGGCATTTACTACATTGAGGTCGTCAGCTGACTTCATTTTATTGCCACATAACGTTGCTGAGCCTAGACCTGACCAACTGAAGCGAACCCAGATTATAAACACTGCCTCCAGAGACGTGTACAGTGGCCACTATGCATGATGGGTGCGGCGCTACATGTGCTACCCTGACGTGCCCATCTGAACTCATCAGAACACATGACTGTTTTCCAGTGCTGCAAAGTCCATTCTCTATACTCCCTAGCAAACTGAAGCTTTTTTTTATTAGTTCCAATAATTAGTAGTTTCTTATGCATAATGCATACTTTTTTTTACCGGGGAGTATATGCAAATAAATATCTATTTTATCAGATAAAATAGGTGTCACCATCTCACTGCAGAGAAACTTTTTAGTCATTTGTATGCCCTAAGCTAGCAACATCCCCTGTACCCACAACAGCAAAACTGTATATCTATACTGTTTGCAACATACTGTATATACTGTACTGTATACTGTAAATTAGCCTGTGGTTTGACACAACCCAGTCCTAGATTATGATATATCTAATCAATCTCGTCAAAATGTTTTCTACGGATGATATCTCACAAATTTATAAGAAATACCTTTATAACACCATTTTTACCATCATTTTCCAAACCTTTTTTTTTTCCATCTAACTTTAGTGCGTCTGGCGTAACTGATGTTATTAGTATTGAAAAGAAACTTTTGTTATTTTGAGAACATGCCTACTGATACAAACACAGATTTGTATATTCGCTTTTATAGTTTCACTACACAATCTGAATTGTGTTCATGTTAAACTGGTTATTCTTCGGGTATGTCTATACATGCATGTCCATGTGTGTTTTTTTTTCTGCCCGTTTGTGTGAGTTATTGCACCCTGTGCTGGTTATTCTACACAAAATTGCTTTTGCATGTTTTACGGTTTTTACTGTGAACTTGGGACGCTTTGTTTGTATTCATGCATGGGTAATTGGATTTAAATAATTGTAATGGAGTATAATGTATGGTTTCTGAGTGTGTGTGTGTGTGTGTGTGTGTGGGGGCAGGGTTTAATTGTCTCTGAGTCGTCGTGCCACGTGCTTGTGCCTGTATTATGTTTATTATGCTCGGTAGAGCAGGGCGTAGCTCAGATGGGGTTAAAAGGAGAGCTGTGTTATGTTTAGCAAAGGCAATGAGAGGCGTTCAGCTCTCCATGGCTCCCTGGGTCTGTATCAAGTGTGTGAGTTGGTCTTAGTAACGGCAGCACCGGGAGTTCATATATCATCGATAAAGAAGGATCAGCACAGAAAGCGTTTTCCCACAGTCACTCATCTGTTAGCTAATGAGCTGTTTAGGAGTTGGATTACAGCTGCAGAGTGATGAAGTGCGTCGTTATTTCCAAACAATGAAAATATGACAGTTTAAGTGTATTGCACAAAAAAATAAAAAATAAAATAATGTGCGTTTGTGTATGGCTGTGTTGGTGTGTGGGAGACAGCTGTGAAGTGCAATTTCTCTGTCTGCATTTTGGGAAGTGTTTTCAGGCAATGAGGCGCCAGTGGAGTGTCAGTCTGTGCCAGCTCCATCATTGGCACGGCCGTATCATACCGCTGACATGATGTCAGCACCTCAGGGCAGTTGAGGTGGTTGATCAGTGGACTGTGTGTCATCTGAGACTTTGCTACTGTGTGTGTGCGTGTGTGTGGAATGCATTTGGACTATGAGAATAGTTGCGGGACCGGTCGGTGATTTTTAGCATGGCCGAATATAGACTGTCCTGCTATATTCTGCTGCATTCCTTCCATTTCTACCACACCCCTCTTGCTCTCTGTTTGCCCTCACACATCGAAGATATTCGAGACGATCACACACACACACACACACACACACACACAAACCCACAACCACCAACATGTTTACACGGGAGGTCTCCCATGCTGTTTTAGCCTTGTGTGTGATTCAGATAGCATCTGCAAAGGCCCCTGGCTACAGTTTCACGCTCAAACAAAAGCAACCCTTGACATAAGTGTACTTTACAACATGCACACACACACATGCACACACAAGTATTTCACTTGATGTACTTAAAAATGAAGCGAACATTTTGCATTCAGCTTTTAAAGTTATTTCAATCTAATACTAGTTTACTCGTTGCTAACAGTCCATCTGTTCATCCGTTACTTATAGCGCTTATCCTGTGTAGGGTAGCAGGGGACCTGGATCTTATCCCAGGGAGCTCAGGATACAAGGTGGGGTGCATCCTGTGTAGGCGATCAAATCATCACAGGGCACAAGCACACGCACTTACACACCCTGTCATACACTTTGGGACAATTTGGGAACACCAGTCAGCCTACACCCATATATTTGGAGTGTGCACTCAGAGGAACCCCACCAAGCACAGAGAGAACATGCACACTACACACACACACACACACACACACACACACACACACACACACACACACACACACACAGAACACAGGTGAGATTTCAGTGCGAGGTGACAGAGCTTGGCTAAATGTTTAAATGCTTTTACATGAAAAAATAAAATATTTGCATTAAAAGTTTCTTACTTTATTTATATAAACATCAAAGGGTATCTGTAAGTCATGTTTGAATTATTTAATCACATTAGGTGCTCAAAGTGGTCACTTTAGCATCCAGACATTTTGAACAACATTGATTCTAACATTGATTAGAAAGTGCATAAGGATTGCTCTGCAAGGTACTTCAATTTCTTCCCGTAACGCAGCCAGCATAGGTGGTTTTCTACGGTACAGCACATCTTTTGGTGGTGTGTGTGTGTGTGTGTGTGTGTGTGTGTGTGTGTGTGTGTGTGTGTGTGTGTGTGACTGTAACGTGAGAAGACAATTCCTTTTCATTGCTTCCTTTTTGCTCACTCTCCAGGGTCTACGCTTTACAAGTTAATTAAAGTTAAGTACTAAAAAAGCGATTTATAATCTTCATTTTAACTGTTTTCATTTAAACTGTACCTGTGTTTAAATGTAGAGGTTTATTTTTGCTATCACTTTTAGCTTATTCCTACTACTACTACTATTAATAATAATAATAATAATAATAATAAATTATTATCATTATTATTATTATTTGTTTTTGTGAAGTTCTTATGAATTCTGTGTGGAAATATTTATAAACAAGGGAAAGCAATCCAAAAAAAATATTTTCTTCTTATTGGCTCTTAGGCCAGGGTTTTTTTGGTTTTTTTTTTTAAACCAACTCGCAGTCTTTCTGTTGTTTGACCCAGCAGTCCATCCACATAAAAACAAGAAGTCGGCACCAGCAGGGACGCTTCCACCCCCAAGTCTTGTTGTTATTCATTTTTGTGCCCGAAATCCCATTACAAGATAATTTGAGCAGGAAGAAAGCTATTCAAGAAACACGGTTTCAGGCATTTCACCTTGCTGTGACCTTGACCTTGGTTGGATCAGTTCCAAAAAGTTCATCCAGTTCAAACCAGTTCATCTGCTGATTAAAGTGATCACTTTAAATAAATCTTATAGACTTTCACCTAATCATTCTCGAGATATCATACTCGCAAGAATCTTATGAGTGACTGACAGAAGCACAGACATCACACACAAACATAATGAATTCACCCACCTAGTGGTGGAGGAATAAAAAAATAATTGATAACTTGGCTGCACTAATCATTTAAACTCTTAATTTTTTTAAATATATTTATCCATTTTTTTAAAATCTAAACTTTTCCTCTTTTGTAAATAGTTGTCTGATCATGTAGACAAGGGTAAGAAAGTAAATGCCACGGTGTGTGTGTGGGAGCTGTATGTCTGCAACACATTGAGAGGATCAGGTGCGTCTCTCCTGCTGTTAAAGCTGGACAGAGTCAGGGAAAAGCAGCCCATGGCGTTCCCAAGCCATCATTCTGTTCCTGGGAATCACCACCACTCACCATTGATTCCTCACGCCTCATCTCCAGCACCTGCTATTACTGAAGGAATTCTTAGCCTGGAGATCTAACAATGTGGAATACGTTTACATAGCTCAGTAATAGCATTCAATAATGCCCTATTAGGCTCAGTGTAAATATTCAGTAATGACGTCTAATTTCCTGAGTGGGTTTGGTGGGCTGCCAGACGCCCAGGTGTTTAACTGCTTACTAAAAGAGCTGAAGACCTTCATTCCCTCCATCATTTAGAAGCTGGTACTTGGTTACAGAGGAAGACAGATATATGCAGAGGCATTTTGTGAGATTATGTAGTCTTTATGATTATAACCCTCACCACTGATAAATACAATGTATACACACAGTAATAACATTTGCTATAATATACGAGGGTGAGTCAAAAATGATCCGCACTCTGGCAGTAGAATTTATTTTAAATAACTTTTAGAAATGACAAATGCATAATTTTTCAATATAATCTCCTTACTTTTCAGTACACTTTGTCCATCTGTCAACAAGCTTTCGTATTCCTCCATTAAAGAACGTTTTAGCCTTAGCTGTGAGCCACAAATGCGCCACCATCTTCACCTGAATCAAATCTTCATAGGGCTGCTTTCAGAAGACATTTACATTTAGGCATTTGGCAGTCGCCCTTATCCAGAGCGACCTACATTTGCATTTTATTATAAATGTGAGCAGTTGAGGGTTAAGGGCCTTGCTCAAGGGCCCAGCAAGGACAACTTGGCAGTCATGAAATTTGAACCTGGGACTTTCCGAACCATAGTCCAATGCCTTTACCACTGAGCTAAAGCAGACTCAGACCAAACAGGTAAAGTCCAATGGAGCCAAGATCAGGACTATAGGGAGGATGCTTTAACACCTCAAAATTTTTATTTCTTTTTTTGCAGAGTGTCGAGGGTGGACAGAAGTGCCTGCACATTCATTGTCATGCAAGTTCTCAACGCCCCTCGATAGCAGTACTGTGTTTAATCCAAAGTTTAGACTTCAGCTCTTCAATAAGCGTCTCACTGTAATGAGCGCTGTTGATTGTTAACCCCTTTTTTCCTGATAATGTTCCAATATTGGCCCTTGAAAATCTCAGAAAACAAATTTTTGACTCAGCAATGGTATTCCCTAATGGCAATGGCCTCTTTCAGCAGAATAATATGCCCCTTCCACACTGCAAAAACTGTTCAGGAGTAGTTTGAGGATCAAGACTCCAATGTCCCCAGATGGTATGTTGTGTCTGTATACAGTAATAGGAAATATGCTCATTTAAAATGTACTCCTATTAACACTTACTCTTAAATACTTAATACTTTTAAAGTTTCCTGCTCCGAAGTAATTCATGCATCATGTGTAGAATTCTTATTAGGCTACCGACCTTACCACAGACAGTCAAACTCAATAACGGCTTGTTAAACCAGACCACTGTCTATCTGTATGCTACATCCTCTAGGTTAGATGCCTTTGTGTCAGGACTTTCATTCTTCACCCTCATAGCTATATAACTTATAACTGTTTGCATAGTTGCTGAATCATCTATAATTACTAAATACCTTAATTTATTAATATGACCACCTGTGAATAGGATGATTCGGTAGAATCTGTATCTTTTAAAAAATGTACTTTTGATTTCGACTTTATAATTTCTTAGCAATACCTTCTCCTAGCACAAAATCATGACCGAGTTAGCGTTGGCACTTACTGTATACCTGAATATGGGACAACATTACATACACAGCTACAAGGGCAATTACCTCATCCACATCCACATCAAGTATCTACAAGTTTAAATCAGTATACATAAAGGCCAAAGTTTGTTTATGACTTGCTGTATTTCTGTCGAATTAGTCACTTTGCACCAGTGTGTGCCTGTTTTACCAACACAGCTTTTTCTTTTTCTCAAGTTATTTGTTCCACAGCCCCAAAAAATAAATACATAAAAATAATTAATACAAAATATAAAGTAAAAATAAAACTAATTAATCTGCACTTTACCTTAAAAAATGTATGTGTGTGTGCGCGTGTGAAGCTAAAGTAAGGAGCCCCTCCCCCTTTCCCCTTCTTGTCTTACACAGTTACCCTTCCTCCACTCTTTTCACACACATGCGCGCAACCAACGAAAAAACTGTTTTATCTGAAAAATAAACAAGAAATCTCTGTAATGACACTCGATTGAGAGAGAAAAACCATTGAATCAGTTGTGTTCATGTGACGCTCTGCGTCAAAATAAGAAGCGCATGTGTGATACATGATACTCGGTACTTGTAAACCAAGACTTAGTTAGTTTTCCAAGTCAAAATTTATTACAAATTTTTGCTCGTCTTGCGGAACACTCGCAAACCGCGTTACTCGTAATCCGAAGTTTCACTGTAGTTTAGAGTGCCCACATGTAGGATTATAAAGGAGTGGCAAGATTTTACTCCCTCAAATGCAAACAGATATGAATACATAAATACTTTTTTAAAATCTATTTTGGAGTCTGTGTGCCGATACATAAATTGCTGCACAAACGAATCACTATACATCACTGAAACGATTTTCCCCTACCTTTATCATCTGCTGTTACCTACTGTAAATGCATTACTTTGTGGTGCATGGTCAAACACAGTGAATAGCTGGCTGTCACACACAAGGGGGGAAATGTTTCTGAGGAATTGAGAGAACCTACAGTATGTAGACAAGACGAGAACACCTCCTACAGACAGTAATCTGAGACCAGGACTGAACCAGGGACCTTGGAGCTATGAGGCTTGCATTAGACCAAGTGAATCCCTGAATAATCACAGTTCAGTCAAAAACAACAACGCTTAAAGAAATCAATTATACTGTAATCATAATCATGTAACATTCCAGCTACAAACCTTGTGTTGCAGCTTATAGATGAATGTGCAGAATCAGAGAAGAGTATATCAGATGTGCTCTGTTGTGTTGTGGGGACATTTTTGCTTCATACACGAACTGGAGGAATATCTTTTGGTAGAATGATGTTGATCCCGTGATGCAGTTCTAGAGACACGTGCCAATGTGCATTGAAGCTGTTCTTTTAGCTCATCCAACATCTTATCAAGAGACTGTTGGTTTACTAGTCCGGGTTTACCGAGGAAGGAAGTCATTTCACTTCGGATGGAGATGGCTTCTGCTGGTTTAAACCATGCAGTGCATCTTTGTCCACTTTAATGAACAGCAGTGTTGTACAGAAATTGTCATAACTGTGTGTGTGTGTGTGTGTGTGTGTGTGTGTGTGTGTGTGTGTGTGTGTGCGCGCGCGCGCGCGCTCTGATAGAGTGAGCGTGAGTACTCTGTCTTTGAGCATGACTGAATGAGTCACTGGGATACACTGAGCAAATCTTTTGTTCTGCTTTGAAGATAGATAGAATTTCACTTGAGACACTTGGGCCATGCATTCTTTGAGACATGTAACCTATGTGAGAGAGAGAGGGAGAACAAGTGACATGCAACAGTTGTCTGATGTGCATCAGCTGTGGTCTGGGTTTTTGTACCTATTCTTAAAGTCTGTTTCAGTCACTGCTGTAATTATCTCAACGTCGCCATATTTTTGTCAATCCACCTTCCCCCTTTTTCTGTCCTTTTCTCTTTTTTACTCTGTTTTCACTGTTCCTGTTTCCTGTCATTTTCCTTCATCTTTACACGGGCTCACAGCCCACCACTTCACTAAAAAGCTTTCAGAGAAACACGGCATGCCAGTCAGAGGCTCTGTTCCAGATGCAAACTCATCTCTAGGTCCATGTTGAATAGTGCATCTGTACATCTGTTCATCAGTCCTCACACACAAACACACTCTCATGGGGACACTTGTGTGTAAGTTGCTGTGATCTGGAATATGTCAGTGTGCTCTAGTCTCTTCAAAACAGATTGGATATGTGTGTTATTGAGACATGTGTGGACTGCAGGGACTAAGTGGTTAGTTGTATTTTTTTTTGTGAGAAAGTGAGTGATGAGAGGATGGGCACAGAAGAGGCATATGAATGAAGGTGTGTGTGTGTGCGTGTGTGTGCACTGTGCTGAATTAATTTGCTTTACCCCTTCAGCAGGTTCTCATTTCCACAGCCCAAACTTCTTATCCAACTAGAATCAGGATTATGTACATGCACAGCTGTGGCCAGAGGGGGCGGTGGGATGAAAAGGTGGAAAGAGAAGAGAGCGTGGACTTGGATTTAATAAGAAGAGGCAATTATGGGACATGAAAGATTTAAGGTTTATTATGTAAATATCAATGACAAGTTGAGCATGAAGGAAAAAACCCCAGAAGCCATGGTTTATGGAGTATACAGAAGAGAAACATTTCTGGTCTTTAAAATGTCGCTCTGGATAATAGCATCTGTCAAATGCTGCAAATGTAAAAATGTATAAGGTTCCTGGAAGATGATTGACTGCAGAATTGGACATCAGAGATTGAGTCCATGTATTGTAATGACTATCAATTTTTACATTTCTGTCAGAAGAATTGCCATGCCTGTAGCTTTAACTGTTTCTTGATTGTTGTTGCAACATTTTTTATTTGTCCTGTAAATTTTGGCAATCAAAGGGTTAAGATTAACAAACGTAAACTGTTTTATCTCCTAATGTGTTTTTCTTTTTAGCCTGTTTTGGATTCCTACATGAAACTTAACAGTCTGTCTGACTTTAAGCAGAGCAAGAAAACATCTTTTGCTAATGCATCTCAGCTTCCTTTATCTCTCTGCAGAACAGATAGCCACACTGGCCTTCCTTGCATTATCTTCATCTGAAACATGAACAGGCTCAAATTTAAGGAAATGAAACAGCATGGTGTTTATTGGAGCTACTTCACTGTACTTTACTAGAAGTGTCTTTGCTGATGTTCAGTATGGAGCACATGCAGGCACAGCTTATATAATTTTATTTACCTTTTATAATGAGCTTAGTTATAGATAATAGCCCTAATAACGTCAGCTTTACCCGACGTTTTAATGCGTAATTCACTGAAAAAACTAAATTCTAAGAACTAGCAGCTCCAGCTGACTGTAATGACATAATGTACACCACATATATTACTTGTGTCAGGCTACACCCCTTCAATTTCACAGAGTCACTGCAAGAATGGGTGATACTATTATTAATTGACTATGGGTAAGTGGAACAAGGGTGTATTGCACATAGTCTCACAAGCCATGACAAAGAGACAAGGAGCACATATTCCTCTTCCCCTTCAAGAACTTAATTTGCTGAAAATGTAGCATGAAAAACCCCTATCATACTTTTCTTATTTTATGTTTTTGCTTGCTGTGTCAATTTGTGTGAAAGATGGTAGTTTTATATATATATATATAAAGCATCGAATTTGCTCTTCATGCTCGTTTGCTCTTAGTCACCAAGAAGTCAATGGTGTAGCAGAAAGCTGATGAAACCTGTGCAGTCTACAAAAACCGATCTATTTAGCGGAGCAGGCTGTTTATATAAAGCCTTGAGGCAGTAGGCACCGCTGATTAACTGAGCTGTTTACACTAAATAGCGCACCTTTGTGATGTAGGAGACACACGAGCAGAAAATTAGACCAACCACAGCACTGACATCTCACTCTTCTTTCCATACAATCTCTTTTATCCGGTCGCTTAATTACAGCTGCTGCCAGCATGTTTTGTGACCGCACTAGTGTGTTTCCTCCCTCCAGTGAACCAGAATGACAACAGAGCATCCATCATAGAGTTTCTTCTTCAGTATGTATTTTTTTTTTTTCCCAGCTCATGAGAAGGATCCCAAATGTGAGGATTTTGCGTCTAGGGCTGAGATTCCCCCCCCCCCCCCCCCCTCTTCTCCTCTCTCTTCCATCCCACAGCACCCAGTACATTTACTATGGCAGCTGTAAGCTTCACATGCTCCAAGCACAAGCAGGAAAAGATGAAATGCTGCATTCATCAAGTGTTCATTAAAACCGTTGGTGTGTTTTAGAAAGTAAACCCAGTTCCTAATGAATACCAGCCGGCTCGCTTTCTCACGCACAAGTGCACGCTGACACATAAATAGGACGGTGATAAGACAGCCTCGCAGAGCCAGTGTGCTCATACACGCCACTTCATCACACACATATTTCTTTTGCGCTGTAAGAGAGAGAACTTTAGCAGCCTATAAAGCAGCGAGGTTGTAGATAATGATGTTTTTGTCTCATCCGTCTTAGAATTCTTTCCCTCTCACGGCTTCTCTCCCACCCCCCCCATCTGATGCCATGCAGAAGATTGTAAACGTAACAGATGATCTAATTATTTGTATAAAATCTAGTGAACTTCCAGTGTGGTTTAGTGAGCCTAATGGTCATGGTGTTACACTAAAACACTATTTATCTAAGATTGTTTATTTAATCACTATCAGGAAGTGATTTATCCTAGTCAGGGTAACAATGGATCCAGAGCATAATTACATAGCTTGACATTGCTGAGTACGAAAATCAAAAGGAAACATCTATACAACCAAGAATTTCTGTCAGTGAACTCAAGATGGTCTCCTTAATGCAGCGTTAATGAGCAAGAACAAGACGCTCACAGCATCTGCAGTAAAAAAAAAAGCGGAACTTCTTACCTTTAAATGCTGTAAATACAGTTCACTAGGTAGAGTACTTTATTAATCCCAGGGGGAAATTGTAATTTTACAGCAGCCCGTTCACAAATTACACAAACAGCATACAAACAAACAGGATGTGGATATTAAGACGTTGCAGGGCTGGGTAACCATTTTAAATAACTACAAAAAAGAAAGATAAATTACAGAAGAGAATACCTAAAGACCTGTGACCTATGTCCACTGTACATTACTGCAGTCAAAGGGATAATTTAAGAACTGCACAGTCAGATGCTTAATGAAGTAATATGTTGTATATTAATAAGGAAAAATCAGATCCTATGTACAGTATGATAGTATGTCTAGTTGAAAATGTTACGGTGCACCAACAGTATACTGTATAGAGAGTGTAAAATGTTCATAAAACTACATTACTACTTTGCCATCTCATCAACATGCATTTCTCAATTTTGACGAGGAATACATACAGTACATCATCATCATCATCATCATACTTACAGTACTCATCACAGTTAGCTGGCTAGCTTGTTATTAACACAGGTGAACATGGAAGGGATTTTTTCCTCTACAGTTTGTAGCCCTAATTTACAGAGCTTCGAAATGACAAAATTCTAAGCTCTGAGCTTACCACATTCAAAGCAAGTTAAATGCGGCATTACCCAAGCTGAGAGATAAACCGAGGTCCCAGGGGCTGCGAAAAAGCAGTGCTACTCTGGTCTCTGTGTTTTGGGACTTCAAGACTTTTTTCAAGAATCTTTGCCTGATGATCTGTTTTTTTAGTTTTTTTTTTTATTACCTCCATCAGAAATGAAGCTTCATTTTTATTTATTTTTTTCATAAATTAAATTGAACATTTCCCAAAAATTGTTCTTAAAATTCTGAATCTTATTTCTGTGCTTATGTGAAAGGCTATTTTAGTGCTGGGGATTTCGGTGTTGTTTGAGGGGAAGAATACCTCAAGTCTCCAATTAAAGTGAGCAGTGGACTGAGAATTTTTTTTTTTTTTTTTTTTTAACAGTAATCTGCTTATATTGGCATTGGAGCTCAGTGTGAGAGGGATTTGCAGTGGTTGTCTGTTAATTAAGGTTAATTTGCTCAAGATAATGACACTAAATTAAGCAGCTAGTTGCTTACATCTAAAGCAGTGGCACTACAGGATAGCATTGCTTTTAATGGTTTTCCCTAATTATGCCCTGATTGACTATGGAATTTTCACACCTTGACTATTTTAGTCTTGATTACATCCTGATTAAGGGAAGTATTATGACAACTGTATCCCCGTGAAACAATGTATTACGTCGAAGCGTGTCATGTTTGGATACGAGTTCTGATATATGTTTGGCTTAGATAATGTCAGAGTCAACTCAGGCCTTTTACACTTCTGTTAAGGATTTGATTTGACTATTAAACTGTCAGGTTTTATGTATGTCTCGGAGCCTGTGTCAAGCCTGGAATGCCATTTTTGTGTGTAAAGCTCTGAGCATTGTGAACATCCAGCGAGAGATTCATACAAAGCTGCTCATTATTATTTTACACCTTTAGAGCAACTGCAACAATTTATGCACACAAAGGCCTATAAACTGCAAACAGCAATGACAAATACAGTAAATCTCACAATCTCCGTTAGCATGCCACATTCACATATCCACCGATCAACCATAACTTTAAAACCACTGAAGGGTGACACGAATAACATTGATAATCTCATTGCAATGGCACCTGTCAAGGAGTGGGATATATTAGTCAGCAAGTGAACAGTCAGTTCTCAGAGATGATGTGTTGGAACCAGAAGGAATTGGAACATAAGGAGCTGAGCAACTTTGACAAGAGCCAAACTGTGATATTAGACATCTGGGTCAAAGCAACTCGCAGCAGTCTGATCCACCACCTCTAATGGGCATGTAAGCAACAGACCTAGACTGTGGAGCAATAAAAAGGTGGCCTGGTCTGAGGAATCATGTTTTCTTTTACATCATCTGGATAACCAGATGTGTGTATATGTGTCACAACCTGCACAATATAAAGCAAGTGAATTTGTTGGGTTGAGTGATTTATTGTATGGTTTCACACACTAATTCTGATGCGTGGTCTTTCACATTAATAGCCTGTGTTATGTTGTGTCACGTTTTCAAAGAGGGTATAAAATTTAGATTTATCACCTAACCTTCTACTTGCACCTTCATGCGACTTTGCAGCTAGGCTGCTGAGTAACGGCATGCTGATTGGCTTTAATTAGCTGGTTATGTTTACTATGCATATTAGTTTTGATTGTATTCATTATGCTGATAATAAATACTGCAGCTGTCAGTGAAAGCGAGTAGCTGACTGAATACAGCTTTTACTACAGAGATTTTTATATAGATTTTTATATTATGAATTTTCCTTTTAAACGTTATAACTTTCTATATTAAGCATTTACAGTACCATGCCACCATGATGTCATTCCTCTCTGGAGGTCATTGTCTATAAAGCATACAAATGCACATGAAAACAGAGACACTCTGCAACTCAGAAGCTGTGATGTAAAAAAAAATTAAAAAAAATAAAAGAAAAATATTGGCTGAGGGATGATGTGAAGTTTCCGGTACAGCCAGGCAAACCTTCACTAAGTGTAGGCAGAAATTAAAAAACCTACCCGAGCATGGTGAACGTAAAGATGATGCTGAATAATGAGTAAATAATTGATATAAAGACTTTACCATAAACTTCAGCTTTTATATTCTCTTTTTGTTTCAGTGTAAACTAAAATAATGCGTCTCTTTTCCATTCTCAGTTTAGCATCTCACAACCCATAATGGTTCAGTTTCTTGCAGTCGAGCTGATTTACACTGCAGTTGAATCAGATCGAGATCACCCTGATGAGATGCTGTTTGAGCAGGTGTTTTGGTCCACATCTGTATGTAGTTACTGTGTCAAAGAACCTCAACATGGTTTGATTAAAATGCACTATGTTAGCTACATAATTAAAGGCACCCAAAATCACAGCTACAACATAATTCATGTCGAATTTGGCTGTCCTAACCTGCTGAATTAGACAATCATATGTTTTTATGTTGACTGCACAGTTAGTATAGAAACACAATAACCAACTGAGACATCACTGTACCTGTTCGATCCTGGTTTGGTGAATGAGAATACAACCTCGTGTGTGTATATAATGACAGCAAGGAGATGGTGATTAATATGATGAGCCAAAGCATCAACTTATTAATCCATTTCATTTCACCTTGCGGGGCCAGACAGATCAATCCCTCACAGAATCCTTAATGAGGTTTATTTGCTGCTTTGCAGCAACTCCATGCAAAAGTGTTGGGGTGTGTCAGGATATCCGTTTTAAAACCAACATAGAATCTTCAGCCCTAAGCATGAAGGCTGGGAATGTGTATAATGTATAGGACATGAAGTAATGAAATGCTAATTGGAATAGGTAATGATTTTTAGCAAGACCTTGAAAGGTGATGTACTCTCTCACACACTAATCAGGCTTTGTTAAAACCCAAGTGTAATTTCATTTCATGCCCTTTTCAGTAAAGCCATCACACATACAGTTGGTACTTCATTATCAGTACTGGACTAGGGAGGGACCATGGTTTATCGATCATGATCAAGAATTTTGGCCCATTATGCTGTCTTGCTTAAAAGACATTTTGAATTCTTTGTTGTCATCCTACTGCAAATGTGTTTTGAAATAGAGCCAACATTAGGGACACCATTAAAGAGAGATGACAGTAAATATATTTATATACATATGATGTAAAGTGTAATCATGCGATCCTTTTACCAGTGTAGGAATATTAAAACACATGTACTTGTTACTTGTGAAAAGGTCAATGTCAAAAGTCTGTTTGCAACTAATTGCTGGTTTCCCCAAACATAATCGCCACCAACAGATGCACTCGTGTTGCAATAATAACAATAATAAAAAAAGATAATTACACTTTTGTTAACAGAAAGCAGAACATGACGTGTATGTGTAATTGATCTGTGGTACACACTTGGCTGTGAGTAACATAGTTTTGAAAATTTCTGGTTCATTTTTTCTAAAAGTAATTTACAAGACATAGGTTTTGTGATATATTGTTCAAATGATTGCGCAAATGTATGTTTCGAAATATTTATGATAGATGAGCTAGATTGAGACCACACACTTAGCTTACATACAGTACAGTATATTAGGTTGAGCTTGTACACCAGCATGTGGCACATAAAATTTTTTTGAGCTCTTGTGATGGTGCAGCAGGTAGCATTGTGTCACAGCTGTGTGACCTCAGTTCAATTCTGAGCTCAGGCTCTTGTCTGTGCATGTTCTCCCAGTGTCAGTGTGGGTGTCCTCCTGAGTTCTCTGATCAAGCCGACTACTACAATGGATGTAGAGTAAATTAGTGTGTATCCAGATTTTGATTGACTGTAGCTTTAACCTGTAAAAGCAAGTACTCAAGATGAATCTATTAAGTGAATAAATAATTTAGAAAACCTTCATAACCGCTCTAATCTGAGGTGCTGTTAATTGGTCATTTTTGAGGCTGGTAACTCTAAATTAACTATAAGTTTTGGTCTTGCTTTCCTGGGATGATCTTCATGAGAGCCAGTTTCATCATGGTGCGTAATGGGTTTTGCAAATGCACTTGACAGTACTGTTCTATTGTAGAACAGCTGATCTTCATATTTCAAAAGAACCACTCACTGTTATTACTGTAGGTTGTTACTTAACCTAATGCCATATGTTTTATTTCATAGTTTTAAAATCTCCAGTATTGTTTTGCATATTCATTATTTATTCAAACCATTGCTCCTGCTTAGCTTTTCTGTCCGGATACTCGAGAAACATTTGTTAACTGCTTGTTGCCTTAGAAACAGGTGGTTGTCTTGTACTGAACAGGCAGGAAGAAATCTGCAATTCAGAGTAACCTATTAAGAGAGAGAGGGAGAGAGGAGGAATCTGCACTGTGAGAAATTGCAATGCAGGTTTTACTATACAGTAGTGCAGTGTTGTGTTATCATACATTAAGGGCCCGAAATTAAACCATGAGGTTTCCAAAACACTTATGGTGATTCCAGAAGTTTAATTAAGGTTGTGAAATTGCAGGTTGGATATGGATGAGTAGATCTCTTTTCCACTGATGTTTATGTGCATAATTTGTGAACAGCAGTGATGAGAGTAATGAGATTGTTCAGTATCTCCTCCCAGCTCTTTTACACACAATCAGCCCCTTCTTGTAGTGCATCACATTGACGGCACGCTTTTCAGAGCTGAGAGCTAGCAGCAGCCTGCGTGTTCCTCAATGACGAGATAAAGATGAGCTATATAATAGAAATCTACACATTAATGATTGATCTCTTGGTGTTTTGATACTTTGTAATCAGGTGGTGATTTTTTTATTTTTTTTTATAACAAAAAAAATGTTTGTATAATTTGTTATTGTCCAAGGTGTTTGTGTGATTGTGCATTACATTGACCTGTATAGCTGCTTTAGATTCCAGAAGGCGGTGTAGAGTAATTTGTTGGTCTGACAGTGGTATTAATGTGTGAGCTAGAGAGGGGGATGTGATGTGATGGGAAGTGGCTTTGTGTTTGTGTCTGTGCTGAAGGATGATGACTGAATACTTTCATCACTCCTCTATAAAGGTTCTCGTAGTGTTAGAGTGCAGTGATATAAAAAAATCAAAACCTTCGCTAGCGAATTACTCGAATTTGCAATCCAGGTTTGATCGAATAGGTCGGTTCTCAAAGGTTAAAGGTTAGTTACTCGTTTAATTAATTCAATATGACATTTTTGCCATCTGATCTAAGATTATCTCCCATGTCTGCTTCTCAGCCTGTTGATGTCTGATCTAAATACGGCCTCTTGCAGTATAGCTAATTTCAATCATGCACCCATTTGCAGTAGACATGTTTGGGAAACAAGCTCCTTAACAAGCTCAGATGTAGATCGATGGTGCATGACAGTCACACTTGGGGTTGGTGTGTGCGGTGACGAGCGAACGACGCTGAGGGCCATCTTTACACATTAATATTCTTTTCCTGTCTTGAAGAGCTTAGATTGCAAACAGGCAAACAGTGCACTCACACTGGAGACCTCAGCACTGCTTTGTGCATCCTCAATGAGGTGTGTGTGTGCGCTTGTATGTGGACATGTTTTTATAGCTTAGCGGGGACTAAGCGTTAGAATCATTTGGTGACGGCTTTATTACTGGTGACAGCTTTATTTAATTCATTAATTAGCTGCTTAGTTATGTCAGGTCCTAGCAAGGATAGTAAGACAGTGTGACACTTGTCACTCAAGCGTACAGCACATTCTCAGTTTGTGTACAGGAACACTATAGAAGCAAGGCATTGTAGTTCATGTGTTGGAAACTAATGTCTTCCTCTCTGTTTTTCCTTTCTGTCCTTCATCTTCTGTCTGTCCCTCTTGGCCCACCACATTCTCTCTCTCTCTCTCTCTCTCTCTCTCTCTATCCCTTCTCTCTCTGTCTGTGTTTCAGAGCCGACCGTTCCTGGCTCCTCCCCCGCCACTCAGGAGTTGATGACACGCTTGGGCTTCTTGCTGGGTGAAGGCATCCCAGGCTCTACGCGCATACCTATGGACGAGAAGAATGATAAGAAGGTATTTAATTTTCCTTGTGCAGCTGGTGCTGGAGAATAGAGGAAGACAAAGTAGGGGAAGAGGGGTGTAAAGGACAAGAGAGGCAAATGAAAGACATAGAATACGGAAATATATAGTTCAAGTAAGAGAGAGGATATACAGGAATCTGAGCATAAAGGAAACAACCCAGCTGTCTGGAGGATGACTGGAAGGATAGAAGAGTCCAAGAGACTTGTTTGAGTTTACGAGAGGAGCTGATCATTGCAGCTGGATCATAGACTTATTCCCACTGGAGTGACACTACTCTTCATATAGGACTAACTTTAATCAGACTGCTGTGTGCGAGCATGTGCTTGTGTTTACATTGCGTTTAAGAGAGGACTTGTCCATGAGTGCACATTATTGATTTGCGTTCAGCTGTCTAGTGATCCAAAGACATGGAGTGTGTGTAAGGCAAATAAAGTGCATGTTATGAAGGCTCTTGGTTATACCTGACAGAGATAAGTAGACTGTAAGTGTGAGGAAAAAGAAGTGAAGGCTTTTAAATAATTCCTTATGTATTCTGTTTGTACTCACTACATCTTAAATGGCTTGAAGGCTTTTGCAGGTTTTAAAACATGTTATTAATATTATTTCCCTGAAGAGAATTTTTGTTTATAGAAGAGATGAGGGTGTTGCAAACAAAATCTGGGTAATATAAGGCTTATTGGTGATCAAATAGGGTACTCCGGGTACTCTGGTTTTCTTCCCACAGTCCAAAGATATGCAGGCGTTCCCAAATTGCCTGTAGTGTGTGAATGGGTGTGTGAGTGTGTGTATGTGTGTGTGCCCTGCGATGGATTGGCACCCTGGGATAGGCTCCAGGTCCCCGCGACCCTGAATACAGGATAAAGCGGTATAGAAGATGAGTGAGTGAGTGGTGATCAAATATTTTGAAAGTGCAACTGGTCAGTAATCAGTACTGATATTGTGTTTATTTTTTTGATGTTATGTCTAAAAAATGAGTTAATGTGTTTTTCCAATCCTCTGTTTGACCAACTGTCAAATTTCAATCATGGATCAAATCGTATTAAGAAAAAACTTATATATAAATAGAACTTTTTTCATATCAATCTAAATATCATATCATTAATCATATTAATAAAACAAATTGTATTAATGAATCTCCCAATTTTTTTAATTATTCCCCCTCAATTAGTCAATTAGTCTAACAGTTGTTTTTTACTGATTAATTATTTTATTAACTTGGAAAGCGGTGTTGCCAGACTAGCTGTTAGCATGTGCTGTTCCACTGAGTGACTTATCTGAAACACAACTACAGTGTTTTCTTTTTGAGACGCTTATGCTGTGTGTGTCGTCCATGCATCTGTGTGCACGCTGAGGTGAGCTATTTCACTCCAAAACAGCACCCAGAGCAGGATTTTATTAAGTGTTCCTTACACTTAAAAAATTGAAGAGAATTCATTTTAAGAATTACAAAACATCGAACGATCGGATTTTTGGGGATAAAGTCTCCCTCCACCATGCTCCAGCTAAACTGGGGACGAAAGTAAACATTGCGATCGACGCACTCAACAGAAGTCTACGTATTAACGTAATTGGCGTAATCGATTATTTTGAGACGTCAATGCAGCCCTAGTGTGCATATACAGAGCTGCATGACATATTATCTGAAACAGCCAGTCAGAGTTAATTTTCTGTAGTGTCTGATTGGTCCGTTTTGTCACATGTCCTGCTGTGCCAATCAGAGTAAGCACAGGGTTGCTATGGTAAAACGGCAAAATACAGTGCGAGCAGGTTCAGAAAAGCGAGTTTACTCTCAGGGATGACTCATGAATATGATGCTATATATTAGCTGTATGATTGTCCTTTTAGCTGCAAAATGTCATGTTTTGAGTCAAGGCTTATATTTTGTTATCTTTATTGAAAAACAAAACATAAAAAGTTCCTGATGTAAGGGAACCACTCGAGACATTTTACTATCATGATATATCAAATCATATCATATTTTCCCATCTTTATAGTTGCCTTAGCGAGCTGCTGCTGATTAGGATGCGCTTTAATAACATCTAGATTGCATCTTTCTTTAATCAGGACAACTTCATATAAAGGTCACATAAATGCACTATTTTTAAAAACATGAAAATATAAGTCTTCAAGGTCATCAAGAAGTGTCTGTTAATGTGTCCTTTTTCAGCCACATGATTTCAGTGTTATTAGCATTAAATGAACTGCGTCTGAGCAGCCTATGAGGAAGTGCATTTTCCCAGCCAATCAGAGCACAGGGACCAGAAATGCATGTCTAATGAACAAAAAAAAGGACAAGTGTAATGACAATGACATTATCTTTTTTTTTTTTTTTGGGGGGGTAAGGGGGATTTCCCCCCGATTTTCTCCCTATTTTAGTCGTGTCCAATTCCTCCCCTTCACTAGGGGGCTCCCACATTAAGGCTACTACTACCAGTCAGTCGGGACTAAGACGCGTTTCCTCCGAACCACGTAACGCCAGCCGACCGCATCTTTTTCGAACTGCTCGCTCACGCACCGTTGGGGGCAGCGTAACACACTCGGAGGACAGCGCTATCCGCTCCTTTCACTTGCATGAGCTCACTGATGCCCCCGATTGGCTGTAGAGCCGTGATTAATGTGGGAGCACTAAGTACCTCTCATCCCTCCCCTGTGAGAGAGCTCGGCCAATCAGCT
>JAOVVA010000051.1:17828746-17845407 GCA_028565275.1 Leiocassis micropogon
AATGTGGGAGCACTAAGTACCTCTCATCCCTCCCCTGTGAGAGAGCTCGGCCAATCAGCTCTCTCTAGACCTCCGGCAGTGAGAAACGAACTTGCGATCTCCGGATGATAGGGCGAGCATTTTACCACTGCGCCACTCGGAGGCCTAGCAATGACATTCTCAATATTTAGCAATCTCTTCTTCACAGAGAAAGGCAGTGCTGGGCAGAACTGTGTAAAGTTGAGCTGAATTAGGCTATTCTGAGTATTGAGCTGGAGGGACGGTCTCTTGGTATACTGTATGAGATCACAATAGAGAGAAAATCAGATTTTCTTGTTTAAGCTCTGGCTAATACAAAAATGGTTAAACAGCAGCGAATGTTTTGTTCTCATGTTTGGAGAACAAATAGTGATTTTTTTGACTCATCTGAATGTCTAAATATGTTTAAAAAGTTAAGAGTTTTGCATAAGCAATGATTCAACCTCAACTATTCGTCTGATTAAAAATATCATTATAATATTAAATTTGTCTCTTTATTCCAATTTTCATGAAATACTTTTGAAGTGGATATTCAGACAGATTTAGCAGTTGGTAATCCACACAAATGAGGCTCTGGATTGCGGATCGGAGGGCTCAGGGTTCAAACAGTACTGCGTCGCCACTTAACCTAACTGCTGAAATATATACCCAGCCTCTGAGATTCAATTCTGGTCCCAAGCCTGGGAAAATTGTGTGGGTTCGCAACAAGAAGGGCACTTGGCATGATCTTGTGGCTCAAATGATCCAATGTGGTGACCCCTAGAATATAAAGGACAAAGCACAAGAAAAAAAAATCAGACAATGCATTTAAGTTAACTTGTCATAACTTTCTTACCAGTTTTAGGGCTGGAATATTAATATACAGTAGCTGTGCTTTGCTAACATTTTTTAATTATTTATAAAAATATTCATTTTACAAACTTTTGGAGTTCTTGTTTGTCCAACTATATGAAGTCAAAAGTTGAATTTAATGGAAATCTATAAGACAGAATTTCATATTAATTTAATTGTGATGTCTCATTATAACCCGTTACCTGATGTAAATATAATAATAATTAAGTAAACAGTTTGTTTAAATCAGTCAACAGCCTCTGATCAGCCCTTTTCTCCAAGCTCTGCGAGTGAATTAGTCTCAAAACCCACTCATTATACACACTTACACCAGTCTCAAAAACCCATGTTTTGGAACTCGCCTGCATCAGAAGCTGCGTGTAACTGATCAGCCGCTTGCAACTGAACAGCAGGCACTCATATTTAAGTTGAGTTTGATGATACTTGCCAAAGGTCAATGTAAATTAAATCAGCACCTAGGTATCGTGATAATATCATATCGGGTGTTCACTGGCGATTCCCATCCCCAGTCAATGAAAGTATTGAGGTATAAAAAGCTTCAAACACTAAATAGGAAAACCGCTATTGTGAGGCCTGAAACAGAAATTAGTGTAATTTAATAGAGCTGGTGGTGGAGAAATACAAACATAGCCTGAAAAAAAAACTTCTACAAAGACAGAAAAAACTATAACCAACAGTAGGGACTTGTGAGGTCAAGGCCAATGGAATAAGTTGACATTTGTTAAACATGCCATTTAGATTGCTCGATTGTTAATATCTTAGCACACACATTTGAACACTTGTGATAATGAAGTGACATCTGCAAACCCTGTTTAGTTGACTTCAGAAGGGTATGCAAACTTCTGCATTTAACTGTGAGGAGATTAGGACATTCTTATATATATAATGTGTGTGTGTGTATATACACATAAAATATAAAACTATTTATAATTCAAGTATAATAGATTTTCATTAGTGTCAGTAATGATGAATAAAATTTGCTGTGCCATACACCTCCTCATTTGATCAGGTGATTGGAATCAAGCACCAGTTTAGCAGCTTTTTACAGAAGGACCTGATGTGATCAGATGGAATTGGAAGAGAAGGAAAGAGAGTAGAATCAAGACAGATTGGGTTTCTTTGTGATGGTTTTAACTTTGGAGCAGTTTTGTCCTTGGATTGTTTTGGTAAAGATGAATAATGTGTCGAGTGATCTTACTCCAAACACGTGTCTGTGTGTGTGACTAATGAGAAGCTGATTTATTTGCTGAAACGGCGGATGCGGCTGGATCTGTTTGGAGTGTGAAAAAAGCTGAACTCGGAATGAACTCTCAGCACTCGCCTCAAAAGGGAATCTGTTGATCGGCATGCGGTTTATTGGTTCAAGGCTTTGATATTTATCTTTAAGCTTAATTTTAGTAGACCGTTCGTCTGTAGTCGTAAAGCCATTTCTCTCTCCCTTACTCCTCTCTTTCTCAGTATTATCAGAAAGCTGAAAAAGATACCAGCGTTTACATGATCGGATTTAACAGTGTGTGTACATGAAACATCAAAGCTTAAAAGCCTGCCTGTGTGCTTGTGTGTGTGTGTTTTTAGTGCTCAGTGAATCAGGGGGTGAGTCCTTGCTCTACTCTGACCAGTAGTACAGCGTCTGCGTGTACAGACAGCCCGTGCTCCACTCTGAACAGCAGCTCCACTCGTCCCAATGCCAGCCAGCGCAGCCCCAGCGGCACGATCACCAGCCCCAGCTCCACGCTAGAGAGCAAGGACAGCGGCATTATAGGTATCTCACTCCTTCTTCTCACATACACACACATTATTATTCTTTCAACCACTGCAGCTCTGCAGCACCATTATCTGCTCTCAGCTTCATTCAAGAATAATGTTTTACACACACACACACACACACACACACACACACAGAGTTCTTCTGTGGCAGTTCTCAGCTACATTCACAAATTCTATTAGGACACACTGAGATTCACACCCTGTATACGAGGTATCATTGTTCTTTCCTGAGTTACTGTATTATACAGTACATGAATATGGCATCAGTCTTTTATTCGCTGTCTGTTGTTGTTGCAAGATGGTGATCCATGGTACTTCTGCTGTAAGGCTTTTTTCTGAATGGTGCATGCCTGATCAAAAGATTTAATGTATAGGTTTTTTTCTTAATTATACTCCAAGGCAGCTGAAGCTGAGCTGCTCTCAGGTATCTGTTATTGCTTTGTGGAATGGAAAATGTCATTCAAAAGTAATTTCTGATTTATTATGTGATAGAATATGTTTACAGCTCTATAGCTAGAACAGGCTTGTGTGTGTCATGATTTATTTATTTTTTTTACTTGTTGAAATACTAGAACTGTGGTTTGATTTTTAGTCACATTTTTATTTCTTGCGAATGCATATACACATTGAAAGCAAGTGAAATATGTTTATAGTGGGTTTTTATTTCCATAAATCACTCTGTCAGATCTAAGTGAGCAGCGTTCCTGTTTATCACATC
The DNA here is from genome assembly GCA_028565275.1 of Leiocassis micropogon. Lineage (NCBI taxonomy): Eukaryota > Metazoa > Chordata > Actinopteri > Siluriformes > Bagridae > Leiocassis > Leiocassis micropogon. Next base: position 17,832,102 of record JAOVVA010000051.1, read on the forward strand.
TGCCGAGTGACAAAACATGCTTCTGCTAATAACCACAAAAACTAAATTGCAACTATTCTGGAGTACCACTTACGGCTTTAGCAATAATCGCAATAATGTTACAGTTGTGCAGTGAGTGGAAAAAAACAAAACAATAAAGCATTAATTAAATCTTTGTGGAGTGAAATATAATGAGAGGGGGAAAAGATAAAGGGTTTAATGCTGTTTAAGGAAGGGGGGAGAATATACTGTTTGGAATATATATTTTTTCCCCCTTTACAGGGTGATGTGGGCTTTTTTTCCGCTCTATAATGAAAAGCTGAACTCATCTCCCAAGATTAAAGTTTTTTCCCCTTAGAGTGGGTGATTCTGCATAGCAGCAAGGACTTTCTCAAGGACTGCACACATCCACTTATTATTTATTAGGAAAGGTCTTTACAGCATGTTGTATTTGTTTGCAGCATGGAGACACGCTTTTATATGAATGTCTATAACAAAATATACCAGTTTGCAATTCAATTTAACTATTTGTTTAATACATGTTACATATGGAAATATGTCGCATTTTAAAAGATGCATTAATATAGAATTTCTTTCCCCTTTCAAGCCTTGAGCTTTTTATTTTGTTGCTGGCATGATTCTTTTCTTTTCTTTTTTTGTCCTTAACAAGTGCTGCAGTGTGTGTTTGAAGTAGGAAATCCTCAATGTCATTTTTATGAAACCAGACACACTGATGTATAAGCTATTGTATGAGAGTATAAGACAGGAAACGATTGCTCCCTGTATTTAAAGAGTATCTCAGATTTTTTGGCAGGTCTGTGTTTTCCAGCTTTCTAGGCTATCTGAAACAACTGGAAAAGATTATGGGGTTTATTTTTATGTTCTTCCTTTTTACAAGGCTTCTAGTCTGTTCTGATAAATGGACATTTGAAATAATGACATGTCTAACTGCACTGGGTTTTAATTTGAGTTTGTTCTTTGGTTTCTGTCATCCTAAATGGACACATTGTCATTCTGCATCATTGTGGTTTATGATGCATTAACCTCAGACATTTTATATGATTTACGTACAACACAATTGTTTTTTGTCGGTAATTGAATGCTTTATTCAAAAGCACCAAGGATATGGTATAGAATTACTATTTGTAACTGTGACTTTATAAACTGTACACTGTGTACCTGCTGGGGTGGTAAGAATCACCTGGATGCCATCATCTTCTGACAGTCACAAAGTGATGTGTGACAGTATTCACAATGAATGCTGCTGTCATACATGCATTTTTCCACATGCATTTTTTTTTTTGAGCTCTTACTGGTTGGAGCTGTCTCAGAATGTTGTCTGACTTTGGATATAAAAAAATCTACACACCTCTGTTAAAATGGCAGGTTTTTGTAAAGTAAAAGCTTGGCACTAAGATAAATAATGTCAGGTCTTTCCCGAGCTTTAACATGAAACTGCGTAGTGTACAATTAAAGCAACTATCACAATTTTCAATTCAATACAATGTTTTCTGTATGGGACTTTTGACAGTGCTCATTGGCGCAATGTAGCCTCATAGAATAAACTTTTAGGGTATAAATTAGACTATATAGACTATAACTATCAGTTTGTACTTGAAGAGCAGGCCGAGGGCGATGGTGGCAATCAGAAACTCACTGCGATGGCAATAGGAAGAAACCTTGAGAGGAACCTGACTCAACAGGGAACCTCATTTGGGTGATGGAGAATTTCCTGTGTTTCTAAGTGCTTTTCATGTATATATCTTTGGGAGAACTTTCAGAACTATTGAAAACTTTTTGGGGCAAAAAGAACAATCAAAAACTTAAGGTACAATAACCTAGTTGCATAAGTGTCCACAGTCCTAAACTAATACTCCTTTTCTATGGATATGTTTTATCCTGACTTGGCAATATTTTCCCATGAGTTTTTTGTAGATCCATCAAATTGTGAGGACATTTCATGTGCACCGCCCATTTCAGGTAACCGCACAGATTTTAGTTGGATTGGTCAGGGCTTTTGCTAGGCCATTCAATGACATGAATCTTTTTTGGTTAACATTCCTTTGTTAATTTGCAATTAGGGTTTGGGACATTTGCATGCTTAAAGCTGAAATTATTTTTCATATTCAGCTTGCTAGTGGACATTTTTGTTTGTTTTAGACTAAAATCACTTTGTATCTGTAGCTATTCATGATTCATTTTACTTATGTATAACTACAAAAAAATCTCCAGTTCTGGCTGAACAGCAGAAACCCTAAAACACGATGCTTCTACCACCATACTTCATCATGGTTCTTTTGGTCATGTGCTTTTATTTTGCATCAAACATACCTGTTTATAATTATAGAATTATTATAATTTTGGAGCTTTGACTTATCAGACCTTGACACATTTTGCCTTGTGGGTTAAAATGATTAAGTACATCAAAGTGATAAATGTATGTTTGAGAATTGCCCACTCAGCCCTGTAGCCCAGACATGTAAATAATACGAGAGATTGTTGACACATTCGGAGAGTGAACAATACTGAATGGATCTTTTCCAATTTCTCACCTGATTGATATCTTTCAATACAAACAAGATACTGTTTGTGATTTGTACTTTTTAGGCTTTTGATCATGCTTTCAAGTGATCTGATGAAAACAAGATGATGTCAAAAATATGTATAGTTCAGTAATATCAATAGTATGTTCAGAAATCATGGGTTTACTAAAAGGTACAATAAGATACATTTGAACATGCAACTTAAATTAAACCCCCCACCAGAGTGCAAAGAGTCTTTTTCCTAAAATATTTTTTAGCTGGTAAAGCTTTCAGGAAACCTATTTGAGCTCAGCATCTCGTTTAGACATTGAACGGGAATTGTAGCACACACACATGCACCTTTTTATAAAGAGTGTAATATGTTTGAGCAGCCAAAGATTTGCCCCTGGATTGATCCCCCCCCCCCCCACACACATTTCCCTCAAAGTGGATTGTACCACTGTATTATCACTGTAGGTATATAGTTATCCTAATAAGATATATTCAGATGTTAAGAAGGAAAGAGTTTATTGTGTAATTCAGCAATTTGTTCATCCATTTGCAATGCCATCAAATGGAAATAGCAAGCTTTTTGGAGCTTGTTTTTCACTCATTTGCAGACAGCATTACTTATGTGCTCTTTCCTGTACAGCTACCATCACTAGCTCTTCTGAGAATGACGGGTCCAGTCTGGAGTGGAGTAGAGAAGGCAGTGTGAGGATTACCGGGCATCATGTACTGGCGCCACCCACCATGCGCACAGAAACCTGCTCTCCTGTGGCCGAGGAAGAAGTGCCCACTTCCTACTCGGAGGCCTCTGGGGCTATCAGAAATGCAGCCACGGCAACAGCGGGGGCTATGGCTTCAGGATTTAATGCTGAAGGACCGGTCTACTATCCAACACAGAACTCCTCCAGCCTTATGATGCCCAGACCCAACTCGGTGGCAGGTACAGTGTGAAGCTTTTGTTTTTATTTTCTGTTCACTTTTTCATTATTAATAATGCTTGTTTTTGTGCAATACCATATCAGTGATATTAATGAAGTGGTGCTGCTTGTGCAGTTTGTGTGTTGCTTTTTCCATCACTTATTAATTTTTGAGTCTGTCGATTCTGTGATTGGACTTGAGGCTTTTGCCAAAAATACACAGAACATATACAGAGCTAATTGATTCGGGGGGGGGGGGGGGTAAATCAGAAACTTGTTTTCCTTTATAAAGTTGTGGGCATCTTGTGAACTGTGAGTTAGTAACACTCTCTACTGTTAGTGACCTTATTTGAGACTTGAGATAGTTCAGAGTGAGATAGAAGAAGAGTACTCAAGTTTTAAGAAGCATAGGGAGCAAATGAGCAAGAAAGTTCTGTGGTTTCATGTTTGTGTGCTTGAGAGAGAGTTGGAGAAATAGAACATGATGCATTCTGTCTAGGATATTCTAGTCACCTTTGTTAGTTTTTGTGCTGAGCTTACAGAGCCACACAGACTTTTCCTGAAATACATGTAATCTGGTTAAGACTCTGTAGGTTCTTTGTCTGATACTACCAGTGAAAATGGCATGAATGCTACTTCATTTTGTTTGCTCTGACATGACAGTACATTAAGCAATGCGTTATTCACATAACAGACATTAAAAGAAAGCATGTGGCAGTGCAGCAATTTTACAGCTTATTGTAAAAAAATTAAATTAGTGGGGGGAAAAAATATTGCATCCAAAACTCATGTTGTTGGGAGATGGAAATACAGTAGGAGGGAAATTATCACTGTACTGAGACATTTTCCTGCTGGAGAGTCTGACTGGTGGTAATTAATTAAAGGGGACAGTTAAAATTGACTTGAGTGTCCTGTGTATGCGTGTTCGTGCATGTGTATTAGACTGAAGAAAACCGTATTCATGTGAGTGTTTTTATATGAGTGTTTACTGAGTCGCGTTTACTTTGCACGCTGTTCGTCTTTAGTGTCTTTAGCATTACTCTTTACTGTGCATTTTACAGATTCATAACCCACGCTGCACTGCCTCTGAACTGCAGACTCTGCAGCGTCCACATACTCACTCACACTGACAGCTTTCTCTCTTCTAGACATTAACTCCTATCTCAATTTCACTCACTCATTTGCACACACAATAACATCTCTCTCTCTCTCTCTCTCTCTTTCACTAACACACACACACACATACACACACAGTAACACACCTCGCACAAATAATCTATCTCTGGGCCAAAAAATAATAGCCTTGTCCTCTGAGCCATATCACCATGTGAGATGTCTCTGCTTCAGGTCCTGTCTGGATGATGTCATCTTTAGAGGCAAGAGAGTCACATCTTTGAATCTGTTTACAGGTGACTTTGGTGCCCTTAAAAAACAGTCACGTTCAAAAGTTAGTACCCCCTCTTTTTTTGTTTAAAAACATAATAAAAATCATCTGATCGTTCCGATTGTCAGTAATAGGCAAATACAACCTCAGATGAACAACATATGTCTTTCTTTAACAAAAATGAAGCCAAAAAGGAAAAAAAAAAAAAGATTAAGTAACCACATTATTCAACAGCTTGTAGATCCACCTTTAGCAGCAACTTGAAGGCATAATTTCCTTTATGACTTTATCAGTCTCTCACATTGTCATGGAGGAATTTTGGCCTATTCTTCTTTGCAACATTGCTTCAGTTTATTGGATTTTTGGGCATTCGATTATGCACAGCTCTCTTAAGGTCCCGCCACATAGTTTCAATTGCATTAATTGCACTGGCACTGGATTGCACTGGACTTTGACTAGGCCATTCTAAAACCTTGATTTTGGTCCTGTTGCATGTTCAATTTTGATCAAGCTTTAGCTGTCCTCAAGTTTACCTCTAAAATACTTTGGTATACAGAGGAGTTCATGGTCAACTGAATGACTGCAAGATCCCAGGTCCTGTGACTGCAAAACAAACCCAAATCATCACCCCTCCACCACTGTGCTTGACAGTTGGCATGAGTTTCTGCTTAAATGCTGTTTAATGCCCAGTGCCGACAACATGGCACTTGGCATTAAGGCCATACATCACTGCTTTGGTCTCATCTGTTCATAGGACATTGTTCCAGAAACCTTGTGCTTTGTTCAGATGCATTTTTTCTGAACCTCAGTCATGCTTCCATGTTCATTTTAGACAAAAGAGGCTTTCTCCTGGCGACCCTTCTAAGCAAACCATACTCGTTCAGTCTTTTTCTAATTGTGCTGTCATGGACTTTCAAATTTAAATTCTTAGTGAAGCCTATAGGGTCTGAGACATAGCTTTTTGTTTTTTTGCATTTGTCTGAGCATTGCATCGTCTGACCCAGTGGTGAATGTGCTGGGATGTCCACAACTGGAGAGATTGGCAACTGTCAATGTTGAATGCTTTTTACTGATTAATTAATCTCTAATAAAGATTGGTTCTCTAAGACCATTGCTTATGTCATTCCCTTTTGTCTTAACACATACTGAATCCTCCAGGAAAGACCAACAAACTGCCAAAGCGTCTGCTTTTATAGAGGTCTGCACACCTACTGATGATCAGTTAATTAAGGGCTGATGATTAGCAGATGGGGTCTTCGTGGATCGGACTTGTTTGTCTGGTGCATCCCATTGGTGCTCGATCAGATTGATATCTGGGGAGTTTGGAGGTGGGACGGTGGTCTGTGGCTGGGCCTCGTACGTGATGAGTTCTGGTGCCTTTTTGTCGTGGCCAGCATTGACACCTGGCCTTTGGTCCCTGTGAGTATAGGTAAACCTTGTGTGCCCATGATCCTGTCACGAGTTTAGTGGTGTATACAGTAGGTGATTGATGTTATAGTTGATCAGTGTATAGTTTATGTACTCACAGAAGTACAGTGTGAGCCGTTTTACAATATTTTATCTGTGCTCTGTTATTCTTTATTTTGGGGCCTACTTGTTTATTATAAGATAGCTTAAATACATAAATCCTTAAATAAAGGAGCAGGAAATTATTTTGGTTAGATTATGTTTTTAAAACTATTTAGTTGTGATGAGATGTCATTACTTTAATCATTTGGTAATCCGACTGTCAGCTTTTAAAGTAAGTATCGTAACATACCACATTGTCTTGCTCTTTACATACTGTTCATATACTTGTTCAGTAGAGCTGATCATTAAGTGAGAATGTGAGAGTAATGAGCTGCAGTGTGTAACACAGACAGAGTCACATACATGGCCTAATACAACTACTCTGAAATTCATGTGAGGTTTCACACTCACTTGAGCTCTGTAGTTTCAGTCTGGCACCCTTGCCATTTAAACCATTTGTGCATGTCCAAGCTGCCAGAATTGATTTACTGGGGGGGAAACATTTTGACTAATAACATGACAGCATCCGTGGCATCCGCAAACGCAGCAGCTTAGCTTTTTGATGGCTAAGTGGATTAATATACTAATAAATGTTACACAAAATTCCTGAAAAAATCATTCTTATACCTCATTCCACACAGTGATATAAATTGAAATGAGAGGAATTGTTTAATGTATTTATTGACTTGTGGAATGCAAAGCTGTTTTGTAATTTTGATTGTAAATTTGATTTTTTTTTAAATGTTGCTTACAAAGCTGCAGAATTGACTGACCAAGTTTTTAAACTAAATTCTACTATACTCTCAACAGAGAGCAGCGGCTGAGCTTAGCAAAAAAGGAGCACATTTTATTTTAGCATTAGAGCCATACACACAGCTATACCTGTCACTCAGCCATCTTAGCACTGCTCCGTGTTCAAACAAACAAACAAGCAAAAGTGTGTTTATATCCAGGACAGTGACGGAGTTATTCCTGCAGTTTTTCAATATGGTAATATTTTTGCTGGAAAGTTATTCATGTTAAAAATAAGAGATCATTTAACCTAGAAGGAGGAGAGAGAGAGAGAGAGAGTGAGGGATAAGATACTGTACTTGGCATAGTATAAATGAGTGAGCAGGGTAAAGCAGCAGAGGACAGATTGAGTTTAGTTTTCTGTTTTCCATCAGACACTAAAAAATGCTTCGTAAAATATGCTGGACAGCAATGATGAAGTGGCGATGGCTGAAAAAAAATGGTGCATACTATACAGTAGGTGCTGCAATTCAAAATGCATAGATTAGGTGTGATCATCTAGTCTAATGTCCTAATTAAAGGGTCATTGTTTGTATACAGTTGTGGTCAGGGGGTTATATACACTCTGCATGACTTACATGACTTAGATTATTTATTGATTTGGGATGAAAATTCTGAAATGTCGTTTAGTTGCCCATCCCAAAACCTCCAAATTTCCTGTTATCTTTAATGATTACAGCTAGTACCTTCTCTGTGTCAACAAAAAAGGTTTGTTTGACAGCATTTATTGAATTGACCAACACACAATACAATGGGAAAGTCCAAGGAGCTCAATACAGAACTGAGAATGAGGATGGTATTTCTGGCCACTTCATGACCTTAATGTGCTTCTTCTTGAGCCACTCCTTTGTTGCCTTGGCGGTATGTTTTGGATTATTGTCATCCTGGAAGACCCATAAACAACCCATCTTCAGGAGATTCTCATCCAAGATTTTACAATACATGGCCAAGTCCTTTGGCACCTCGATGCGTCAAAGTCAACCTAAGAAACAGCCCCAAAGCATGATGTTTCCAACTCTGTCCTTGCATGTAGGGATGTGGTGTTTTTATGGTTATAGTCCGAAATTTTAATTCCACCAAAAACGACAAGTCAAATTGATGCCAAAGAGCACAATTTTGGTCACATCTGACCACAGCACTTTCTCCCAATTCTTCTCTTGTTTATTGGCAAAATTGTGCATGAAGACATGTACATGTGCCTTCTTGAAGGGGGGAACCTGAAGGATTTCAATCCATGGCGGTGTATTGTGTTACTACCAATGGTTTGTTTGATGACTGTGGTCCCAACAGCCTTGAGATCATTCACAAGCTTCTTCTGTGTAGTTCTGGGATGATCTCTTCACTTTTCTCATGCGTTAACATGCGTTCTTATCTTTACCCCTTGAGCTCCACACCGACGATTGATGGTTACTTTGTATTTCTTCCATTTGTGAATAATCGCTCCAACAGTTGTTTCCTTCTCACCAAGCTTCTAGCAGATGGTCTTGTAGCCCATTCCAGCCTTTTGCAGGTCTCTAACATCCTTTGACAGCTCTTTGGTCTTCTGGAGATGTTTCAATGGAAGATTCGGTGGACAGGTGGCTTTTATACAAATAACCAGGAGCTCCTTCATAAATTAATCTGCGTACCACATGAGCACATAACCAGTCTGTGGGATCCAGAATTATTGTTGGTTGGTAGGGGATGAAATACTCATTTTACTCCCTGAAATGGAGCTCATTTATATAATGTGTTTTATATATATATATATATTTTTTTTTTTTATTATTATTATTTTTTTGATTGATATTCTGTCTCTATGCTTAAAATAAACCTATGATAAAAATTATAGACCCTTCATTTCTTTGTAAGTTGGCAAACTTACAAAATCTACAGGGGATCAAAAAATTCTCTTCCTCACACATTGTGCTGCAGTATACATTGTATAAAGTGCTGTATAGATTCTTCTGTATGTTTAATCACTGGTGTGTCTGGTAAAAGTATAAACGGCAGTTACAGGAGAGGTAGTAGATCACACAGCTAAAGGGCTTTTAAGTGCAGTCTATGCTGCTCTAGTATGATTTAGTGGAGATCAGAGGGAGGGGTTGTGTGATATTTGGAGAGTTGCAGTCAGACATAAAAGTGACTAGAACTACTGGAGTAAGTTTAAAAAATATAACATATAAGCAGTTTTTATGTAATTTTTAAAACAATGACTATGACTAACAATGACACTCTAACAACCCTAGTATGAACACACTCTTAACCTACTGGCCTGTGTAGGTTAAGAGCTAACTTTCCTGTGGTTTGTGCTAACAAACTAGGTCCACTAGGTATATTAGGTCTTTCAGGTGTGCAAACAAGATACATATACTGCTTTATCCTTTTTTGACAAGTTGACAAATAAATCTTCTTCTTCTTTCTTCTTTGTCTTAAGGCTGTTCCCTTTCAGGGGTCGCCACAGCGAATCATCTGCCTCCATCTAACCCTATCCTCTGTATCCTCTTCTCTCACACCAACTAACTTCATGTCCTCTCTCACTGCATCCATAAATCGCCTCTTTGGTCTTCCTCTAGACCTCCTGCCTGGCAGTTCCAACCTCAGCATCCTTCTACCTATATATTCACACTGTCTCCTCTGAACATGTCCAAACCACCTCAATCTGGCCTAAACTCTTGCCTTTCCTTTTCTCTCTCTGCTTTCGAACACGCCTTCCTCCCCTCCTTTTTCGACCAACAGTTTATATTTCTAAGTATGCTATTTCACAGTAGGACACGTCTGCAGCACTATTCTCTGCATAACCCTTTTGAATGCCAATCATCTTCATCATCATCCTGAAACTGTATGCTTGTGTTCATTCTAAGTGAGGAGAATGCAGGGCCGGCACCATACAGACAGATATTATAGCCCTTTTTTCCATCCTGAGAACTGTAGCGAAAAAGGGATTACGTTACATTTTGGCCATTCTTTGGGCAGAAGCTTTTATTCAAAGTGAATTACAAATTCAAAAAAAAAAAGTTTGGATTCCACGAATATAGCTGAGCAGTTTCTAAATTTCAGATTTTCTCAGTAACATCAGTACAGAAGCATGATATAATGAGTGATATTTTGTCCTGTTTTTTGTCATTCTTTGTTTAAAGAAAATGATTTTCTTTAGCTGTTTATTCCAATTTATTAAGCAGTCATAAGTAACGGGAAATTATTCAGCATGATTTTTAAGCATCATTTTATGTTTATTTGAGCATGTACTATTTTTGGTTATCTGTTTTGTTTTTTTTATCTGGAAGCATTGAGGAGAAAAATAAAGAAAACAGAATCATTGACAGAGATAGACATGAATTCTTTTCCCCCTTGAGCACCATGCAGTGATGCATGCTATAGGGTTTCACAGCTCCACCAAACTTTTAAATCTTTTAGGGATTACTTCATTAGGTGTACTTTTAAAGTGCTGTGAAATCTGCCAAGGCTGGTTCCTATTGTACCAATATCTGATTACTGTACTCAGCTCATCTCTACTTCTCACTCTGCAATGTATTGATGTGTCACAGTGAAGGTCAGGGCAAACTTTTCCCCAAAGTTTCCCACAGATCTAAAAGTAGTCTTTTTTATGTCAGCGTCTCGCTCCCCTTCTTTCTCTCTTTCTCTATTTCTCTTTTATATCATCAACATATACTGAAAAAACACTGACTTTACATTAAAATAATATTGAGATAAATATTGAGATTGTTGTTTCTGAATTTCTGCCTATTTCACAGATCTACCCATAGATTAATGTGATAACCTTTCACATTATTGTTCATTAAAGCTACACTGGTCCATACAATTTGGATCCAAGATCTGTCTGAAATAAGTAAACTTTCCCTCTGAATGGATTTTAATGAGACTAATTTAGCGGCGCAGAATGAATGAATCTTGATGAATGGATGAAACAATAAATTTAAGGTGTGTTCTCTGTTTAAACAAATTATGTTAGAGAAAAATCCACTGATGGAACAAACCCTTATAGATTAATCAGTAATGATCAGGTCAGACTCCACATTCCCCAATGTTCAACTTTCAAGCTAGTCCTAAAACATTGAGTAATAAATTAAGGAAACTTTAGACTTTGTGGATGCAGATTTTTACCCATTAAAAAAGCAGAACAAAACAAGCAAAAAACAGGAGGAGATTCAAACATGCAAGATTTTCCAATAATCATCCCACTGTGGGACGTCTGGAGAGTGGGTGAATCAGATAGAGTCTCTCCTCTCACTACTGCTGCATCTGCTGATGACGATCAATGAGACAAGAGTGATGGAGAATTAAAAACTGAGAGAGAAGGAGGAATGGCTGCGATTCTTCAGGTTGTTGTTATTTCAACTGATAAAGCTGTTTTTTTTACATACCAGCTTTGGTACAACTAGAAATATCATATCCCGGTACTTATGATGCACACTATGCTTCATGATATATAGCTTTAGTAATGAACAGTGATGTAGTGCAGTGTACAGTATATGCAGGTATGCAGTGTATACCTACTTATTTTTCAGTTGGCACTATGTACTGTATACAGTACCTACTTCTCTGATACTAGGACGTTACATTCCTATCAAAATCACATGCATGAAAAACGCACAAATTTCACTATATTTCACAAAAAAAACTTCACGTGTGTCCAGATTTGCCAAGGAAAAAGCCATGCACACGTCTGAAAAGTTTGCTCAGTACAAGATCATCTTCTTCAAGATTATGCTGGAACAGTGATTGATGTCTCCGCTACTTTGATTAGTCACTATAAACACTCACAGTCTCCTCCTTCTGATACGTTGTTTAGTGGCAGAGAAGTAAATGATAACTGTTTTTATCGGGCCATCACATCAGAGCAAGTAGGTCATGCATATTAACATCTTTGACATAATCTATTTTAATATTGTTTAACTGTATTTGGTTTACTTCATGCACACAATATCATGACACACACACATCATGAATCATGAATTAAAATATGCCTTTTTGTGAAAAAATGTAAATAATTAGATTAACAGAGACGATAAAGGGAACGATGCAGACAAAAATTAGCTCTCAGAACAAACCCCAAGACCCTGTGATGCTACATCAGTACTGCTAGCTAGCAGCAGCTCAGGTAACCACAGCCCAGCTATGAACTAAATATGCATGAGTAGTCTTAAATGGCACTGTTTATAACACAGGCACTTTGTTACCTTTCCTGGACGGGCCACTTAAAAAAATAAATTGCGGATAAATTTAAAGTACACGCACTTGTCCAGGCACCACTGCACCACTGGTAACACACTTCTAGGATACTTACAAAAAATGTACTTTAAACGTAAATTGATGCAAACAATGCTTTGTAGTGATTCCTGTAGGTACTTAGGATAAATATTTAAACATAAATGTTGAATAAAATCAGTTTATTGTGATATAAACTTTTATGATATTGCATTGTCCTGTCACACAGCACAGAATGGATGTTACGACAGTTTGACTACACACAGGTTCTTTGTCTTTGGAAAGTGTTGTGTTTATTGCGGTCACAGCTAAAACAGGGAACATGCGATAGAGCAAGAAGTTCTGATTATGCAGATAGAGTTCTTTCTTCCTTTGTGTTTTTGTGTGTTGTGTTTCTGTAAGCTGTCAAAATGTGACAGCTGATTATGTCTGTCAGAAGGCAGCTAGTGTCACTGGCTTGTTAGGTCTGCAAATGCACTGTCACCATGCAGTGTTCTACATGTTCCTCTGAACGTTATTGGACTTGCCATCATCAGCCTGTGAAGTCTGCGCCTCTGGGAAACAAGTGAAAAAGAACTGCTCGAAAATGAATGACTAATTTATGATCCTCTGAAAGGAAATGACAGGCATTTAGCTCATCTTTCATATGTGCATGATGTGTGCTGTTAGGCTTACTGAATAGTACAATGCTGAGTAAGAAAGGTGGAAAAGAGCTTTTTTGCATTTACTTTTAGCATTAAGGTTAATTGTCATAAATTGTGCAAATGTGCTACAAGCCCCAAAGTATGTGGTGGACACCACATGACATCACACTTGTATTTCTGTAGAGGTTTGCTCATTCAGCCAAAAGAGCTGATGTTAATCCTGAAGGGCAGTCTGTGCTCCAGTTTATCGTGAAGGTGTGGAGGTCGGCGCTCTGTGCAGGCCATTCAAGTTCATTCACACCAAACCAAACAGGTAGTAGACATTGTCTTAATGGACCTCAT
>JAOVVA010000051.1:17852091-17866209 GCA_028565275.1 Leiocassis micropogon
ATGTACAGTAACTGCTCTGATTGCAGACTTTACAAATAGACCTTTGCTCGTCACACCCACTCATTTAGGAGGTGGTATCATACTTACTTACATACTACACTAAAAGCATACATGCCTCCATACATGCAGTCCATTTACAGTGTCACTAGTTTCCACAAAAAGTTATTATAATGGAATGACACATAGTGAGCTAGTTAGACTCATGCTAGTTAGGTACTTGTGTGCATTTATACAAACTAAGGAAAATAAACAAGTACATACATTCCTGTGAGCTGTACTGTATGACTGTTAAGCGTGATCAGATTGATGGGCTGCTGATCAGAATCGGCCAATAATCTCTTAATTTTTACAGATTGGTTGTCTCTCAACTGGCCGATCACATAACCTATACTATTGTGATGATGCAAAATATATGAATTGACAGCCATATCAACATGCCATCTGTTTCCTAAAAATGCAGAAAATCTGATATTTGTAAAGAAGTGTCTAACGAATAGTCTTGATTGGCTCACCAAATACAAAGTGACTGATGTCTGTGTTTATTTAAGAAGGTGATGAAGTGTTTCGATTTGTTTATTATTCCATGTGTTATAACGAGTGAGTACAGCAGGACAGTCACATTTTTGATAACCATTTCAGCATTTGTGAAATTTTGCTCGTTAGTTGAGCATAGCCTATTCTATTTAAGTTTCGGTTTCTTAATAATCCATGCGAAATAATAAGAAAATGGGATATGTTTCAATGTTACTCTCCAATAATTAAAAGTTTCAAATGTATTATCTTTCTCAGATATTAATTGTATTTATGCACCGTTTTTTAGTTTTTTAGAACAGTAATAAATAAATAATACTACACAATAAGTAGAACACTTTAAATGGCACATGCACACACCTGTGATCTACAATCTGTATTGGTATCATGTTGATTCAAAATTTCTGTGATCAGTGATTGGCCCCAAACACCCTGATCAGCACACCACTAATGACTGTATAGGTAAAGGTATGACCTATACCTATATAGGTTTCATCAATGAGCTTAAGTCAGTGTTTTAACATACCTCCTGAAATGATCACCTGTACGTTGTGTAGTAGGAAATTATTTTACTGTGAACCAGTTCTGATTTAAAAAGTTAGTAGGTAGTAGGGTTTATTTGTCCACCAGGTAGCAACAAATGTACCGTAGTCCGGACACACAACCTGCTTGTCCCTGGAGCTCGGCAGTGGTTTGCCGACGCCTTGTGCTTTATTTAGATTGTCTGCCTGTTTGTGCGTTAGACAGAGATAGTAATAGCTTGTCAGTATGGATTCAGACGAATTCTGCAAATGACCGTGTCGTTGGCGAGGATGAACAAAAGGCCGAGTGCTGAGAGTGGATGATAATACACTCTCTTCTGCAGTCTTTTCCACTCAGTGCAGCCCTGCCCCTGGCTCACTGCACCTAACCTGCTCTTTCATCCTGAGAGAGGAAGAGGGAGAGCTCTACTGAGAGAGCAGAGTGACAGAGAAGTGTGCAGGAGTGGCAGAGAGATGTGCATGCATTAAAAAAAAAGCTTTGAGGAGATGAGAGAGTAAAAAGAGGTGGAAAGCAAGAAAAGAAAGGTTGGCGAGTCATGCTTCTTTGGAGAAATCACTCACATGTAAGGTTCTGAGCTGTCAAACTGTCCTACAAATGAATATTTCTATTCGATTCAAATTTATTTAAGCTGTGAGTAGACTAAACCCAGAAGAGCAGGTAAAAGGTTGTGATGTTTTTAGATCTAGATTTCAGACCCTGTCTTGGTGCAGATATTTATCTGTCTTGTAGAACCTTAATTTATCTGGCGGTATTTGGGTTTTATATTTCTTGGCAATGTAACCATTGGCAAGAAATAAAATCCAAATACTGTCAGAAAATGTCATATGAGCTTGTACGATTTGGCAAAGATACACAGCCAGTGTGTCATGAGATCAAAGCTGCAGAGATTGAGAGCACTGCCCTAATCAGTAAGACCAGAGTTTTGCTTAAGGGTAGATGTAAATCTGTCTTCTCACTGCCTTTCCCAGTCTGGTTATTTATTCAGAAGCTCTGACAGTAGTATGAATTCACTGAGCAGTTTATGAATGAATTTATTTTCATCGTTCAGCTTTAGTACATGTGTGATTATTATTTATAAGTAAGCTGAGGGCGCACTTTTTGATTGGCACTTACAGTATGTGTGGATGACGTTTGCATTTAAAAAAAAAATAATGATATGCCATTTTTGACGGAAAAAAGTTTTATATTTTTTAGATTGTCTGCTCAGCAATTGCCTGACCTGTGCATACGTGTTTGTGTGTGCTTATTCCACAGCACGCTTTGCTCCATATAAGCCTGCGGATATCATGCTAAAGCCTCTTCTGTTTGAGGTTCCGAGCATCACTACGGATTCAGTTTTTGTGGGTCGGGATTGGCTGTTTCAGCAGCTGGAGGATGTGCTGATCGACAGCCAGTCAGGAGAGAGTCCCGGGGCCATAGTAGTGGGTAATGTGGGCTTTGGCAAGACGGCCATCATCTCCCGCCTGGTGGCCCTCAGCTGCCATGGAGGCCGCATGAGACAGATCGCCTCCAACAGTCCTCATGCATCTCCAAAAAGTAAGTCCAGCTGTGATGCCTCAGTGTAAGGTCAAGACTACAGTACAATGCAGGCTTTTTGCACTATATATAGTTGTATGTATGTAGTGCTGTTATTTACATTGTTCGTCAGGTCAGGGTGTGTGTGTGGGGGGGGGGTGGCTTGTTTGTGTTCGCCTTATTTAATCTCACCAATTTATAAAATAAATTTTCCCACACTATAGGTGGCAGTACATTTTAATATACTGTAGATTTATTAGTGGATGTCGTATGTACCTGCTTGGCACAGTGCTCATATGTACTAATTTGCACCACATTTGATTTACATATGTAGATGGGAATCAGAGTTCGGAGTTACCGCTGAGCCAGCCCCCACAGGTCACTCCTCCTTCCAGCAACACCAACACCCTGCAGTCTAACAGCTGCCCCAGTACACCTGAGCTTCACCGACACAGAGAGGAGGCTGTGAAGCGGCTGGCTGCCAAGGTAAACTCCTCCAGTACAGCACTGCCCATAGCTGAAGGGTGTGTGTGTGGGGGGGATGTGGCTTGTTTGTGTTCGCCTTATTTAATCTCATCAATTTATAAAATAAATATGTTACAGTTAACCCTAAAGGTAACTTGTGTTGGGGTGTTATGGCTTAAAAAAAACAATTTAATGTCCATGCAGTGTCCAAATACTGTGAGGGTGGATACTGTAGGGTCATACTGTAATAAAGGGTTTTCCTTGCATTCCACTAAACAACTGTGAGACAGACATCTGTGTTATTCTGGTTCCAAATAAGCACAACAGGTAGTGTTGCCTCTAGGTTCCCCGGTTTAATCCTAACCTCTGGACTAAAGTCTACTGACTACTATATTTCTTCTAGGTTCTTCAGTTTTCTTCTAAAACACGCTAATAGGTGAATTAGAGCTCTAGTTGAACTGGGAGTAGGTGTGAGTGAGTGTGTACATGGTGACCTGTGATAGATCAAAATCCCAGGCAATGTGAATTCCCCCCTGACAACTATGGATCCCTGGATAGACTTCAGATTCACTATAACCCTTCTCGGGAACAAGAAAACAATGAACGATTCATTTCACATGTTTAAGTAATACGTGTCAAAATTATGGTATTTCTATGTTCACTTTGCACTGCAGTTTTTAAGAGTTTAACATTTAGTTAGTTCACTAACCAGTGTTATCTGAAGTTAAAAGTTTTCTGTAACATACAGTCTAAGGAGGGGAAACTAAATACAACACACAAATTACATTTTATGCATGCAAGTCACAAAACTTGTGTGGATTAAAATGTTTTCAAATGATATGTTTCCATGAATGATAGGAGGCAAAAAAAATCAAGCTTAAGAAAAAAAAAAAAGCTCTTGATGTCAATCAATCAAATAGCAATTTTATCCCATTATAATTAGTGGATGAGTGCCAGCTCACCTAAGCCTACCTGTATTCAGTGATACTATAAGGAAACATACATTAATTTGTGTGGCATATACTGTGGATAGGTTTACATAAACCATCCACTGAATGATGATGTCTCAACATGTGTGGTCTTAAATGTAGACACTAGCAGTCAAATCGTAAATTTCTTATGAGCATGTAGTGACTGTTAATGTTTTCACCTGTGCACCATATGTGCTCTGTTTGTCCTTTTGTGTAATAAAGTAATGTTAGTACATTTTTAGTATATAATGACCAGGTAAAATATAAGACTGGAGGTATTTTAAAATGAGCATCAAACACCTACAGTATGTGGGGACTAAATGCAATTTGTGTTTGTCCCCTCACATTAAATTGAATTCATTTTATTCAAATGTCAATTTTCACCCTGTCTTGGTGCTGCTTGTTGCTGTCACCAGAATTTCAATTCCATATTGCAAACCTCTATAGGAATTGAAAGGTCACCTGTAGCTTGCTAGAGTGATTGCAGCGGAAGAAAGGATGTGGTTTTATAAGTCTGCATTGTAATTAGCTTCTCTCATTTCTGCATAAAATAATGCTTAGCTGAACATCCCAACAGTCCATTTAGTGTGATGCTTTGCCCCCAGGTCTGCCTCTTATTCTGAGGTTCAGATTTGAGAACAGCATGCATATGATGAGCATATGGTGTAATTAATGTAAGGTAGGTATACTGTATGTCTTTATGTTCCCATTAACAAGCTTATTATTGGTACTTTCCTGTTTTTCTATTTGCCATCTAGTTTTAATAATACTGACATCAGTATTGGTTTATTATAGTAGCAGCTCTCCATTCTGTGTGTACGTACTGTATGGCTGTGTCAAGGTACATAATTTCAACATTCTTTGTAAGCACACAAATGCACTTGCACATGTAGGATTGGAGTTTGAAAAGCTGTGTGATGGTTTGAAAGGGTCAGGGTGAGATCAGACAGCTGTGTCTCATTTCAGTTCTCTTGCTCTTTCCTAAGCCGTTCAAGCTCTGCTAAAGCCAATTAAAACCTGAAAGGCACACATTCACCTTCATTTACTCTGCTGCCCTGCATTTTTCCTCCTTTGTGGGGTGTATACATGCATGTTTGTGCAAGGGAATGAATGTTTGCATGTGTTTCAGTTCATATACGTACATTGCATCTAAACATTATCCTTGTTGGTAATACGACACATTTCAGCATTTGAACGACTTAATAATGCTTCCTTTTGATGTATTGAAACGTACCCACATACCAGGAAAAATCTTTTTCTTTGAATTGTCGTGTAGCTTGTAGGAGAGAGGGGTCACACAGAAAAGCAGAGGTCTTAGTGTTTTTATTGATTTCCAATTTACCAGAAAAAATGACAAGCATTAGTTCTGTTAGAGAAAAAACATACTATTTGGCAGTTTTTTTTTTCATGTTCCTTGTGTGTTTTGCAGCTGAAAATTGCTTCTAAAATAATAGACTGTTTTGGCAACCATCATTCATCACACGTAGAAGTACAGGATGTATAATCTGTAGCTCCACGTGGGGACCTGCAGTCGCTTATGTGTTGCCATGGCAATCGGTTGGCAAGGTGGTCATTTGGTCTTAGGTAGCCTACATAATTGTGCTCAAAGGAGCAATAAAGAAGCAGACTAACCTAAGAACAGAGAGGCTGCTTCCTCAAAGCTGCACATAAATCACTGATTATTTACTGACCAATTCAGGCAGTATCTCTCAATGTCTAGAACTGTCAACACGTTGCATGTGTCAACAATGAATATCCAGGTGATGTTTCTTTTCCAACATTTGTTGACAGTGATTCTTATGGATGTGATTTTGTTGATGAATGTATTTCACCTATGATCTCACCTATGCTTCAGTTCCAGTTCAGTCCATGAACTTGTCTGATTCGGAGCAAGTCAGGACAGGAATTGTTTTGTTTTAATCTCTGACTCAAAAGAAAGTTTGGACAAAGTTCCACCTTTAAGAATTGCATCACACCAGATATTACAACCCATAAAACGATTATCTCTAGACTATATTTGGATCAGGATTACAGCCATGTTGGCTCAGACAGTCTTCGGTTTGACCCCAGCTGTTAGTTCTGCAACTTTCTCTCTGCTGTACACACAACAGCATAAAACTGCTCTAGTACGGTTGAAATTTGTTGAGTCTGGCAGTGGAGACTGGGCTTACCCATGGCTTACTGAGCCACCTGCTCTCACAGCTCAGATTCAAAACTTTCACTCCCTTTTCAATCATTTAAAAACCTCACACATCATGAATACTTAAAGACAGTTACTGCTCCTTGTAGACACACAAAAACTACCTTGCTTACTAGTCACAATGACAAATAATAATGTTGCATCCTATTCCCCTAAAACATTTAAAATATATTATATGATTAACCAACAATTGGATGAGTAATACAAACCCTAGGAGTCGGAGGAGATTTGTGAAAGCCAGTGCAGATTGCAAAGCACAGGTGTGTGTTCAGAATTGAATGAAATGTGCTGCTGGGAATGACCTCGGGATCCACAGTTAATCCCAGCGAAGAGGGAATTGCAGCTACTAAGATGGTCGGAAAAGACAGAGAAGCGTGACAGATTAAGCAGCATATGAACCTTTTCTGTAGTATGGAAGGTCAAGAATGTGTTTCTAGTCATCCACATGAAATCTTCATTTCCTTTTTTGACGCAAGACAAATGTAGGTGTATTTATTTATTTTTCTTCTTCATACCTCTCGTCTCATTTCTAATTCATGCCGTGCAGCAGACATCTACTCTCTGATCGTCTGTCTCTCACAGGGCATATGAGCATTTCTGTTCTGGTTTTTGCCAAGTGTTGATCGTAGCAAAGAGCATTTGTTGGTTTCCGGGTAAGTTTTCATCAAATCAAGGATATCCATTTCTTTTTACACAGTTCCTGACAGGATTAGCAATAACAGTAAGAACTATGTTAGAATATAGTGCCTTAGTACTGTAAATGCAAAAAATGGAGTCAGTTTTCAGTAAAAGACTATAATGACAAGCAGCTTCCACTGAGGCTGTCAGACAAAACAGGAACAATTTATGTTATTTAACAAAATAACAAGTTAAATTAAAATACAATTTACATTAGTAAAAAAATGCAGAAGTAAAAGTAACCTAAAGTGAATGGTCTCTATATACCCATTTTCTAAAAAATAAAAGATTTTCTCTTGAGGTGAAAATTCTTCCATCCTTTCCAAATGGAAAATACAACGTCTGTTCAACCAACAGGGATTTGACTAATAAATTTGAAAAATGGAGATGTACCTATATAAGGTGCCTTAAAAGGGTTCTGCTGGTCTGCAGTTTCTGGTGGAGACCAAGTCTCTTATAATTTGTCTGTTCATTGAAATAATAAAAAATCTAATAGGAGAGAGATTGTTATTGAATGCTCTGAAATTCACATAATTGCTGTTATTTGGTATTGAAAATGCATCTCCTCAGAGAGTGTGTTGACCCACAGATGCAGTAATGTTTATGTCCATCATAAACACTATGGCTATGGGTGAATATTATACACAGAATGATGAGATATGGAATATCACTAAGAAATTTCTACTGTCCCTCTTTCTCTGTCTGTCTCTCTCTCTAGGTGGTGGCATATCATTACTGCCAGGCTGATAATACCTACACCTGTCTAGTGCCTGAGTTTGTACACAGTGTGGCCGCACTAATGTGCAGATCACACCAACTTACTTCCTACAGGGAGCTGCTACTGAAAGAACCCCACTTGCAGAGCATGCTCAGTCTGCGCTCTTGCGTGCAGGACCCAATGGCTGCTTTCCGCCGGGGCGTGCTGGAGCCACTCATTAACCTACGCAAAGGTACGTAACCCAGAATTATTGCCCTTTTTTTTCACATAATCAATAGTTGTGGTGTTATACAGTATGACTTATCCTCCTGCACCAGTGGGTTATAGGAATTCTATCCTAACATATTTAAAAGGTCAGATTTTGCAATCAGTGCTTTTATTGTCTATTTAGCATTGCATTGTTTTAGTTGCATGATGAAGACAGTGCCTCCAGCTAGGAGACTAGTCAATGTGATGATTTGCTTTAGTCTTGTTAATATTGATGCAAATTTATTCTCTCTTTCCACACAGCATTAGTAATAATTTGGTGTTCTACATGGTATTTAGAATGGGAATAAAAGAATAAGACAGCTCCTAATGATAAGGCTCAACTTAATAATGGTCACTAAGGCAACCACAATCTTTTCTAACCTTTTTTTTTTTTAAGACATTTTTCTTTTTCTCTCTCCCTTACTCTTGTTTTATATCTATCTATATATCCATCTGTCTATTTTCCTGAAAGGGAAAGATGACTGCCCAGACTCAGCATTTTGGCTGTCCGTACTGACCACTTAGAAACACTGTTATTTACTGAGCCTGCAGAGAGCTGACATATTTGTTAGCTTTTTAAAGCAACAGGCAGCACACTCATTTCAGGGTCGCTATGGTTTATTGAACACAGGGGGCCAGTCTTTTCTTTCAGCTTTACATTTAAATCAATGAGATATTGTGGGAGGTCAGGCCTGAGACATTAATAGGCAAACCTCTTGTTTATATGATTGAAAGGGAAAAGATTGAGAATCAATATGTGGCAGTAGGCAAGGGTATAGAGCTGCCACTAACAGGAGCCCCTTACACATATTATTCAAACAAATGGCTCAGTATATTTAAGCTAAAATTGAGGAAAATGTTGGAGGAAAATTTGTCCACTTCGTCGTTCAATTAAAAGCTTCATATGGGTTGTGGACTTGGTTGGGGCTATTCGTTGTGCCTTACTTGTTAATGAATAGGGAAAAAAAGCCTTTCACAAATGCGCACACGTACACTGGCCTTGATCTGTCGAGCAATAAAGAATTATTCTTCTGTCTTGTGTAAATTTGGCCTGCTTGATCTGGCGAAAGTGCTCAAATCATGGTGTTGGTTTTTAATGAATTTTTAAATATACCCAGCCATGGCAGCCTCACTCTCATACTAAGTTGAACACACTGTAGTGGATGTGCTTTGTTTTCACTTCAAACTGCATGTCTATGTTTATATATGCACAGCACATTCATACAAAGGTAATATTTTGACATTTAATATTTGAATGAATATTTAAAATGGTGAATATATAATAACATGCATGCAGAAATTAACAGCACGTTGCTGAGGGTGTTACTTGGTATAACCCGGTCTTTTAAAACATGGTCTCATGGGTGCATATCAACAAATTAAGCCCAAAACATTCTGTAGGCTGTGCCTTGGGGGTATAACTCCACATGACTTCTGGGTGTGTTGTCATGTCTGGCACCAGGACGTTAGTGGCCTTCCTTTGGGTGCAGTGTGGTTCCTCTGTGTCTCGGACTTGTTTGTCCAGCTCATTCCATGGATGCCTAATTGCATTGAGATCTGGGCAATTTAGTGGCCGTATCAACAACCTTGACCTCTTTACCTGCTAAGGCCCATACACAGCAGGCTGTGATGCACTGGATGAATTGGTGCCTTTTTAATCAAAGCCAGCATTGATATTTGCAGCCATTTGTGCAAAGTATATACACTCATCAGCCACATCATCAACATTAAATGAAAATAAAACATAGATTTTCAATTATATACCTGTTGACAGGATCATGGGCATCCAAGGCTCACCCATGCCTGTGGGGACCAAATGCCAGGCTGTCAGAGAAAAGCTAATGTACTGTAGCACAAATTAACAAAAAAGTCAGTGCTGGACACAATTGAAAGGTACAGTATCAAAACACCTAGTGCCCCAGAGTGCATGGGGCCCAGCAGGCAAACAGCCCAAGGCATCCAAACTCCTCAGATCCCAGTCCGATCATGGCTAACCAACAAGTCTATGGAGGCCTGATGCATGATCACATTACTGTTTTAGGCGAGATTTAGGAGCAGTCAGCCTTTTTTTTTTTTTTGCCTAATACGAGGGCACTGGTTTATCTTTCTGTATTTACTCTCTCAATCAGAAAAGAAGATTCCAGAAGAGGATTACCTCATCCTGATCGATGGGCTTAATGAGGCTGAGTTTCACAAACCAGACTATGGTGACACAGTGGCATCCTTCATTACCAAGAGTTTCTCAAAGTTCCCCACGTGGCTCAAACTTATTGTCACTGTGCGGACCAGCCTACAGGTAAATAAATCTTGGTATACCACCAAGTGGCAGACTTATTATAAGAAACCACATTGTGCCACATAAATGCATTTCTTGACAGATTAATAAGGTTGGTATATGACACCTTTAGTATATGCTGTAAAATGAATAGTTTTGTTTATATGTTATCAGAGTTTTCATTTACACTCTGCTGTATGAGGATGGCAGGATCTTTTAGTTTTTCAAATTTTGTTTGCTTAGCAAATGGGTAAGGAAAGGTAACTCATCTTTTTATATTAAAGTAGCCTTTTACTTAACTCAGTGTAGCTATCCAAACTCAGTCTCTCTCTTTTCTGTTTGTTGCACATCTGGCATGTGTAAAAATTTACACTTGTACAAGAAAAGCCATTAGTGTAGGTTAATGATGTGACAGAGATATTCTCATTGAGACAAGAAAGGGATTATGAATAGAGAGATCTTTGGTAATGTGTTTGTGTTGGATGGTTTTAAGGCTTATGGAGCAGTCTTTTCTGTGAGTCTTTTCAGAGAAAAGCACAGAAAGGAAAAAACCTGTCTATAAGTGAGATCCAGTTGCTTTTACTCTACATATGCCACTATATGGAATGAACCGCTGCTGCGCACCCAACAGTCAGGTCCATATGGGGTTTCATTAAGAAGGTAAAAAAAAATCTGATTGGCCCAACAGACAGATCATACACTTAAGTCCTTCTGTTGGTTGCAGGAAAATGCTTCTTTTGATATTTTGTGGTTAGGTGAGGGGTGGCATGTGCCCCTTACACTAATTGTTTTGTGGATTACTTGTATGCTAGACGTTTTGGTTGCATATTCTTTAATCAATTAGAATGTCGAACACCCCCATGAACAGTGTTATGTTTTATAGGAGGATTATAGTTCATCTATGGATTATAGGGCTCAAATTATAAATGTCACATTGTTGTCAGTTTCCTTCTTTGAGAACTTGCACCTTTAATGTTTTGGGCTTTCCACAACTTATTTAACGTAATTAAAATTTTCCCCTCAGTCCATAATTCATGCCACTTTAGCAGTCAGGCATAATGGTGAACTGTTAGTTTAAATTTAATAATTTCAATGTACTTTGTTTGATTTTGATTACATTTATGCAAGTACCATAGTTTTAAACACCTCTAAAAGAAATTGAGACACTGCAGTCTCAGTGATCTAAGTCATATTCCTGTATGCTTTGTCCTCTACCTGTTTTTTTTTTTTTTTTTTAGCCTACCAAGTTTAAATAACAAATGTGTAGTAAACAAGCGAGTTGGAGTCTGACCACATGACACCGATAAACCCACAAGGAGCCAGCATGCTTCACCTTCAGCTTTGCTTTCGTCTGCTTAGAAACGTGCGAACACTTCAACTGACCTCAAGGCATAAATAATCCATTCTCAGCTCTGTAGTATCTATAGCAGAGCTGCATTGATTCTTTAGTTGGTGTTAACATATTCTGCTCTACTGCTGAATGAATCTCAAGCTCCAATCTGCATAATTGGAAAATAGTTTGTGGAGTTGAATGAACGAGGATATGTTCAAATTGCAAATTTAAACTGATTTGCAGTGCATGGAATGTAATCATTACGGCAAGTTAAATTCAAAATGTGTAGCCATTTTGGGAGAAAAAGTGAGGCTGATCAGGATAAAAGGAATAAATTTTTACATATTAATGTGCATGTCCAGTGCATTATATGAATTTTTTCATCTTCAGGAAATAAGATTATTGATTATGTTGATAGTATATACACATATATACATGCAGTACATACATACATTCATGCATGCACAAAAAAGGACACAGCAAACAGACATGACAAGATGCATAACTTACGTAACAGATGCATTAAAAAATACCCAAACCCCTTCAGAAAAGCTAAAAATCCTCACAGTGAAATTTATGAAAGACCCACTCTAAACCAAAAAAAAAATGAAAAGATGGCTATGATGATGTGATGATGAAACAATGTTTGTGGTTGGGAGGTTCGGGGAGTGCTGAGGATATTTAACTCCGAAGCGTCCCAAGGTGCTTACTTGTGACCCCCTCCCGTGATCTGTCAGCACATGCAGTTAGAACATTTAGTGATGATACCATTCATGAAAATGTCAGAGTGTCAGTTTTTCCTACATCGAGTTAATTAGTGACTGCTGAAAGTCTTTATAAATGTGGCCATGTTAGATTATGTATGAATTTACATTGTTAGTTGCATTAATCTGTCTATGAAGATTAAGAAGTGAAGGTAAAGTAATAAAAGCAGTATGTATCTGAGTCATCTATAACTTGAGTTGTAACACTCTCATTATCTACACTGCTTATCCTGTACAGGGTCACTATATTTCCAGTCTTCTGTCCTTGCATTTCTTGTCTGTTTCCATAGGTCATCTGAGGTTGTAGAGAAAGTTTTATATAACTTTTAAGCTCAATTATATTTACCAATCAGTATCTGAGTAAATTGTATGTAAAAAAAAACATTATGTAGTTTCATGTATTATTCGCTGTTTGTCTCTCGAACTGCAATGGCTCATCCAACCATGATTATATCTCAAGGTCAGCTTTTTCGTGAGGCTTTTTAAAATGTGAGGTTGTACAGTGTAAACAAATGTTTAGACGATGGCAATATCCTTGTGTAAGGATATGTGGGCGTCCCTGCAGAGTCAAGCTCTTTCAAGTCTGTCACTTCTTAATCCTTTGTTTGTAGACGGGTGTGCGAGTGCGTGTCCTCAGTGGTCTGATATCTCCTGCTCTGTTCTGACCTTCTGTAGATAAACACCGCAACCTCAGAATCTTTTTTTTTTTTTTTTTTACAGAGATCAAGGGTAGAGTTAGGTTTAGGTTTTCACAAGGATAAATGAAAACTGTTCCTTTTTGTGTTTCCAAAGGAGATCACCAGTTTGCTTCCCTTCACTAAGATCAGTCTGGACGATTTCCCTGATAACAAGGAGATCAGCTCAGACTTAAATGCTTACATCCAGCATCGTGTGAATAGCAGCCGTGACGTCCTCAACAACGTCTCTCTAAATGGAAAGGCCGATCCTGTCACTGTGTCTAAGCTTAGTTCGCACCTCATATCCCGTAGCCAAGGCTCATACCTTTACCTGAAGCTCACACTGGACCTCTTTGAGAGGGGGCATTTGGTCATCAAGAGCTCCAGCTACAAAGTGGTGCCCATCTCTTTGGCTGAGATCTACCTACTGCAATGCAACATGAAGTTCAGAAGCAACTCTGCATTTGAGCGTGCCGTACCCATCCTGAACATTGCTCTGGCCTCTCTGCACCCACTGACAGATGAACAGCTTTTTCAGGCCTTGAACTCTTGTGCAGTACGAGGAGAGTTGCACTGGGATGATTTCCAGCAGCGTATGGACACACTCTCTGCGTTCCTGATTAAACGGAGGGACAAGACACGGATGTTCTGCCACCCATCCTTTAGAGAGTGGTTTGTGTGGAGGGCTGATGGAGAGAGCTCAGAGTTCCTCTGTGACCCCAGGTAAGATGCTATAAACATGCCAAAAATTAGAATGCTTGAGTTTGTGTACATAGACATTTGTTTTGTGTTTTGTTTTTTATTTGAAATTGACACTAAATGTTGACTAAATGGCACAACTGCAAGATTGAATGGTCTTCCTTGTGGCATCTCTCCAAGTAGAATGAGTTCGTTTAAGTAAGTGAGATGGCATTGGGATGACTAGCAGTGCTGAAATTATTATTTGTAATATATTATAAGCAGGAGTGATGATCATCTTTAAGAACCCTCTGACAGCTTTAATCTAAAAAGTGTGCACTTCAAAGGTTATGGCTTATCACAAGTTTGCAGATTCCACCTTGTAAATTGGGTGCCTGTTGGCCATTTATAGGGTACTTGATCTGGGCACATAAAGGGTCAAGTCCATAAGGATCTATGTCATATTTGAATGGATTATTTTAAGTACTTAAACTAAATGAAAATGGGAAATAATAATGATT
>JAOVVA010000051.1:17896477-17917078 GCA_028565275.1 Leiocassis micropogon
ATATATATATATATATATATATATATATTGAAGTGATGCCTTGGTCATTCAGGACATTCAGGTGGTCATAACGTTCCTGAGGCTGGACCTGACCACCTGAAGCAACCCCAGATCATGAGACTTGCACAGTGGCTACGAAGCCTGATGGGTAAATCGCTTTATGCACTTGCCTTATTACTCTGATGCGCCAATCGCTCTGAAATTGGGTCAGTCTGGACTCATCAGACCACATGACCTTTTTCTACTGCTCTAAAATACAATCTCTATGCTCCCTAGCAAATTAGTCCTAAAAGTTTTTTTTTTTTTTTTTTAATGGGCACAGCTGTTTAGTCCCAATTCTGTTGTTTTTTATCACACTGTTTGTGTGTGTGGAAATGCTTTTAATTTCACTATTAGACATAGCTGTGATTTATTTGTATTTTTTTTATGATGTAACTTCACCAAGGATTTAGGTAAACTTTTTATGGCCATATTTCGTCAATGAAGCTGAAGGTTCAGCACTATCCTTCCAGATTTTAATAATGTCTTGGACAGCTCTTAGCCCAATTCCAGTCATTTCAAATCTCTTTAGTTTTCTTTGCTTAATGAAGGCCAACAATTTCACCCTTCTGAATCAGCGACTTTTTTGGTCGGACAGTTTAACAATGCCCTGTAATGTTGGGCTCAGTCAGTAATGGACAAACGAACTACAGATTAAACCAATTCTTTAACTATTGTCTCAATAAAAATACATAAGTAAAATTCTTAAAAGATTAGAACTGATTACAAATGTAAAAAAAAATGTAAAAATAATAAAAACGTCCTGGAAACATATAAACATTGGGAGATTTAAAATGAACATGGTTAAAATCAGTGAGTAGCGATACAGATCCCCAAAATCACTTAGTAAGTTGTGTGGGAAGTAATGATGGTGCTGCAGAGCAGGAAGTTTATCACAGCTGGATCAGCAGTGCCAATCATCCCATCCTCTCTGTTTCCACTCTCCTAGAAGCAGCCATCTATTTAACGAATACAACAGCTACACAAGCACTGAAAATGTCTGATTTTTTTTTTTGCTAAGGGCCATGCATCAAAGTCAGAAATGTTCTACTCTAAGAGCACAAATGTATAGAGGGTGGCATGTGATCTTCCTTTTTGTTTAGAGCTGAAGATCTGCACTGCAGCTTTTAGTATAAAGGCAAACACGGAAAAGGAGCTGGATCGGTCATTTCGAGCTTTTGGTTCGATCTTGCTAAAAGTTTGGTACTGGAGTCATGCTGGGAGCTGAAGTGCTCAAACAACAGTTGTTTTAGAAACATCTGTTTTGGCCACTCGTGTTTTCAGTAACCCATATTTTCATTTTCTTTCATCTTTGTACCTTTTAATATTGTTTTACAGGAAAAGGTGCCATTTCCTCACTTTTAGTGAAGAAGTGCCTGTCTTCACCCTGACATACGTATATACTGTACTGTATATATTTTATTACATGCATTTAGATATGAAATATTGTTTTCACAAACATTTAGAAACGTATATAAACAATAATCAGGCGACTTTGTTTCATGAAAAACTATTTAGACGAGGAGATTCTAAAAAACAGACCTGTTTAAAGACAGGAGTAATTTACCAATAAAACCCACAAACCTGCAGCCTTAATTACTGTAGCTGTTTATGACCTCTTGACCAAAGATACTCCTCTGTGACACCAGCACCGATCAGAGACCGCAGCTTCTTGATCTTCCTTTCAGCTTCCTCAAAGTCTCAGTAATTCTACATGCAAAGCAAATGACACAATTTTAATACCAAAGCTGGCTGTTTGAAACAAATCATGATTTAAAAAAAAAAAAGACATTTTGCATTATTAATAACACACACATACGCATACACATACAGCAAAGTCTATGAGGAGAAAAAGAATAATAGCTGTTTGACTTGTGCATGAACAGAAATGAAGCCTGTTCAGATGTGCTTCACTGCTTCTGCACTTTTATTTGTTAATAAAACACTTCATCACTTCAAATCAAGCTTCTTAAATTTCATGGCCTGGCAGACAGGCAGCTTGTCTCTGTAGCATTACTGGCATAAATAAAGATAAATGTAATAAAGCTGGAATCTGCATCCATTCTGCCTTCCAGATAAATCGGGAAAGCACTTCAATTTGTGTGATTGTGTTCGTGAATGTGTTTCACTCCACTGAGGTCTTTTGAATGAGAATTGCACAATACCTGATTAGTTTGCTCTGGGGAATAAAAAAAAGCCTTGAGTTCTTATAGATTTCATTTTCCGACACTGAATTGCAGACACTGAGTTCACCAACACAGCAGCACTCATTTCCCCGCACAGCAACCAGGTACAGGGAAAGTAGTTTTAAAACTCTATTATAATGCGTAATGACTCCGTTATGAACCCAGAAAATAATAGGCAAACCGCAAAGCAGGTATTTGTTACTATGCAGACTTAATATACAAGGATAATGATATACTTCCCTTGAGGTAAAATAAATAAATAAATAAATAAATGATGAAAATATTCCCAAAGCTCTAAGAGTTCTTTAAGGTCAAAATGTGTATAAAAATACACTACATTCATTCTTTGGGTATTTTTGCGTCATTTCTACCTTGAGGAAGGTATATCGTTATAGTTGTGTAGGTTCCTAAAGTTCACAGCATCTCCTAAAATGTGCATTTTATTCCTTTAAAAGTGATCCAAGCTTTTAATCAGAATCCAGACAGATATAGGACTATACTATTGGACGTCCTTTAATACTGTACATTGGTAAAAAGAATAACAAATTACCACTAGTGTACAATTCTATTTGTAACTTGAAAATGATTCTTAGCTTTCAATCATTTGTACACAGTACCAGAGCCTCTCTAATCACCGATAGATAAACACAATAGTGTCAATCTGTTAACAGAAATTTCCAACTATTGTGTAGTTTTCAGTTATGCACAAATGAGTTAATCGAGAGTTAATGTTTGTTCACACCCACAGAAGCCATGAAGGGAGGGTATCTTTTCCTCACACATCTGTTAGATCATTTGATTGTAAATTACAGACGAAGCCTCGTTTAGCTTTTGTGAATACACTAGATCCCATTTCTAGCTAAAGCACACAGTCTAAAAGCTGCCAGTAAACTGCCTTTAGCCTTTGTGAGTTTGCTTCTGCCAGCTGAGGCTTCTGAGTGTTAAACAGAAATCAGGCAGTATTGTAGAGTAGCTGCAATCTGTGCCATGTGGAGAGATTGGTGTATTCATGAAGCAAGGTTATGTATTAGAACCAGCAGAAATAACTGTCTATTTTGTTGGGGTGATGCAGAATGCTTTACAAGCATTACATTTTTTAAAACATTTTTTTTCAATTACACCCAATCTCACTCACTCACTCATCTTCTATACCGCTTTATCCTGTATTCAGGGTCATGGGGACCTGGAGCCTATCCCAGGAGACTTAGGGCACGAAGCAGGGTACACCCGGGACAGAGTGCCAATCCATCGCAGGGTACACACACATACACACACTCACAAACCAAGAACATGCAAACTCCATGCACACAGAGACCGGAATCGAACCCGGACCCTGGAGGAGGAGCTAACCAGTACACCACCGTGCCGCCCTTAGTTACACCCAATTGATTATTATTATTATCATCATCATTATTATTATTCATTTAATCCTTCTTGTAGCCATTGATTTATTTTTTTTTTTTAATTAAAAATAATTGCCTTTGAAAAGATTTCTTCTGCTATCCTCAATGGAAATCCTGACCCTGACACATCTCATCTACTCTTCCCTGGCCCCGGCCCTGACAACTGCACTTAGAGGTCAGAAAGTTTCTTCACAGGAGTGCCTTAATAACATTTCACTCTCCTGTGAGCTTCTTTATTTTTACTCTTCCAGTTTGCCTTTCTCATCAGCAGAGCCCTGTCCCTGTCAGAAGCCTATAAAAGAAAAATTATGTATGAGACTATTTGAGAGTACACTCTTGTTTGCCTCAGCTTCAGTCAGTCACTCTGTATGTCTCAGTCTGTCTCAGTAACAACTGTTTTTCTCTCTCTGCATACACATCTTTATTGCTCTTTTGTCTGTGTGTCTGTCTGCCTCCAGTTTTATCCTTGAGCCCAGTTTCACTACAGACATTTCACACAGTACATGCAAGAGCAAAATACAAAATTATCCAGGTCAAACTGGTCAGAAGTTGTTTATTCATTTTCAATAGCAAGATTTTAATATATATATATATATATATAAATAAAACACATGAGAGTAAAAACTACCTTTATTTCTCTGTATAGTCCTTTGCTATACTAATGCACTTATGCCAGTGTTTCTAGTGCTTGGATACCATCAAGGTACACCAGAGCCATGATCAGACTGCCTTCTTCACATGTGAAACGCTGGCCTTCCAGGCATACCTTTAGTGATCCACACATGTAGAAATGACTTGGAGCGATGTGTAATGTGCAAGTGGTGCTTGTAAACGAGCATTCCACTCACCGAATGTTCACAGGAAGGACTGCAGTCACCTCCGAGACCTTGGCAGGGACTGTCATTCATAGATGTATGCGTTTCTTTCAAATTCTTTGCACCGTTTAAATGTCTTCACTCCAACTGAACTTGAAGTTTTCTGTTAATGTTAGTTTCACGCCTTCATTCAAAAGATTTAACCACAAGTCCTGATATGACTTGAATGACATCTATGACATCTTCTTCATTACGTCCCATCACACAACTTAAAATGGGTATGAAGAGGGTCTTAAGAAAGTTAAGCTCAAAAAGTGTTAAAAGAAGAAAAAAGTGAAATCTAACATACAGTATATCATTGGTTTATACTGTAGCTTCCAGTAATACTCAGTGCAGGTCAGTATGAAGGTCTTCTTTTCTCTTCAGTAAAGTTCGTCAGTAGGCTGAGCTGACCTGCACTGGAAAAAACACAGTGAAATGTTTGTTTGTCAGAGCCTGAGGGTTCTGAGGGTGTGTGTAAGGATGCTTCCTGGGTACAGGAAGGCTTTTTTATAGTACATGTGGGGAGATAATTCTCTTGGCAGCAGTGCCAGCTCTGTCGTACAACCATCTGTCAGCATGGCACTGAAACCTAACTGCAGGGCAGCGTGTATCTGATCAACACAACTCTGAATCTGGGTCTCTCTCTCTATTGCAGATAATAGTCCAGGCTTGATCACCCATACAGGTGAAAAACTTTTCTTTCATGCAGCAAGATAAAATTTTTTTTTTTTTTAAAGTATTAAAAAGAAAATATGTATTGTAGATTATTGGATTATTGTATTGAAGTATGACAGCATCATACTGAGGGGAATTTAGAGGATCAAGCTCTCGTACTGATTGGTAAACACCAAGCTTATGTAAAAAGTGAGGTACTACAACATAAAAAAGAGAACTGCGATGATGATAAAATGGCATTTTACTTTGCTTCCAAAGAAATTTTAAATCCTATATTATGCACATTTTGTTAGAATCAAATAATGCACAGCTCACATGACATCCATCCTTCAGAATCGCTGTTCATGCAGTCGAGAAGAACTCTACAGAGGGGTGAGGAGGGAAATATCTTATAATAAAACCAGCATGATAAAAACAGAAAGAGGTGAAGAATGGGGGGCGGGGGGCGGTGAAGAGGTCACTTAAGGGTCAGCTATTCGGATCACAGCAGGAGAAAAGTGTAAAACAGGAGACTCAGGGAGAGCAATCACCTCTCATGCTGTGCTACACAGTAGAGGACAGCTCTCGTATTCTGGAGAGAACACACACACATGTATAGTAGCTTCATAAGGTCCAGGGAAGTCATTCTTATTTCCTTTTCTCTTTGTCTACTAACGACACAAGAACCTGTCACAGTTATAACATTAACATAGATTATGAAGTCTTGTTCTTGCTTTTGTGAAACCTCTGCTATTAACATGTAACATGGTTGGTCTCTTCATGTGAGAAACACAAAAACTAGCATAAGGCATTTTTGCTATGATTGTTGGCTGATAGAGCCCCCTAGTGGCCAAAAAGTGCCTCTACCAGAGCTATTTTTTTAAGTAAAAGTGAAAAGCTTGAATGTGTGTCATGGTTTGCATGAAGGAATCCACTAGTCTGAACCGTACTGAAAAATCTACTAGCATTCCCAAAATTGTCAAGGCTTTTATAACAGCAAAGGCACAAGATGTTTCACAAGCCCATATACTGTACCTCAATATGAAAGACAGGTGTCAACTAGCAATTACCCCTATAGTGTAGATCAACATCACTAAACTCCATCCAAGATCACCATCTCCACATCTGCTGTTATATTGAACTTTCAGCCTCCTAACACACTGTATGACTGCAGATCAATTCTTGCTATCCGTTATAACCCAAATGCGGATGGGTTCCCTGTTGAGTCTGGTTTGTCTCAAGGCTTCTTGACACATTGGTTCCTATTGCCATCTCAGGGACTTTTTCCTTGCCACCGTCACCCTTGGCTCACTCATCAGGGACTATCTAATCATTTTGATTTATACGTATTTTTTTCACACATTTCCCTAATTTTCTTTTGATTCTGTAAACTGCTTTGTGACAATGACCATTGTTAAAATGACTATAAAAAAGTTGAATTGAATTGGATCTTGTTTCAGGAGAACCCTATTCTTTATAAATGAGCTAAGACTGCTCTCCAGTTCCCAGGTACTGAAAGCAACACGCTTATTTCTAATAATGTTCAATTTCCACCTGATGAGTGAATAGTATTGGAAAGCTCTACACACACATGCTGCGGAGACTAATGAAGCCCAACAGCACAAGCAAGCCAGAAAAATTCCCTTCACACACTTCACCCTGCAGTGCTGCCAAGGAAAAAAACAATATCAAAGCACTCCAGTAACTGACATATTTACCCCCACCCCTCCGTGTGTGTGTGTGTGTGTGTGTGTGTGTGTGTGTATGTAGGTTTGTCTAAAACAAAAGCCTCCCTGGGAGATTCTCAACAGGAAGTGACCTGGAACGCACTTCCTAGCCAGTCATGACTGTTACCATGGCAACACAGAGGCAGGACAGAAACACCAGAATAGGAAAACAGCTTCCAACTGAAGAAGAAGCCATCATACTTTTATAACACTACAAGGACAAATGGTTTGGAAAATATGATGATGTATTACATCGATTATTTCTTTTCTACAGCAGTTTGGAAATAATTTAGAACACATACTTTTATACATTTATAGTTACGTGTGATGTGTAACAGTGCACTACTTGTATGATGGGAAAAAAAAACAAAAAACAGTACAGTCAGGGTGTTGACAGAAACCGGTGTGTGTGAGTACTGTTGTTCAGCATTTCAGAGATTTGTACATAATCATGTTTATGTATAGCCAGAATGCAACAGGTACATTGGATTAATGTTAGATCAGAGAACATTAAATCGGATTAAGCTTGACTTAGCTTGTTCCTCAGGCCAAAACAGAATCTGGTTGCTGTACGCATGGCAGAGTGCGAGTTGTTTGGAAGGGACACCTGCTGTTGCATGCTGGGAAACCAGAAGGCAATCAAAATCTTACCTGACTGAAATACCCACTGGGAACTCAGCATTTAAGTCTAATAGGTGGACAAAAACATTTTACAACATCTTGTCTAGACTGCTTCATCGTTACAGGTTAGGTCACGTCTCTCTGCCTAAGACAGGCCAAAAGGACATTACATTTGCTCATGTGATACAAAATGAATGCAGAATTAGTTGGTTTCCTGAAATGGCAAGCCACATCGTTTCGTGTTTATATGCCTTAACTGTAAAAACAGGACTGATCGAGTTGTTTTGAAATGCAGGATAAATGCTTAAAATATCCCAGAGCGGAAAACAAAAAAAGTGGCCAGTAGAGATGGGTGAATAAGGTCAGGAAACTGATGGAAAGCTCAATATAATGTGCTGTATCATGGATTATCAATTTATCTCATTTCATTAAGCACCTCGTAAAGTGGATAAAAGACTGAAATAAAAACAATTTGTTGGACTGCTAAAACAGGTATTTCTTAAATTACATTATGATTAGATTTTATGAACCATAATGTACTGTATATTAAAATGTAATATCATATTTATAAAAAAAAAATGAACTAGTGAAAACATTTGAAATATAGTGAAACAAGAAAACATAAAGCAAAAGAAGCATAGCACTCCTTACGCTCTCTAGTCCCTTCTCTCTTTAAGCAACCCAGAAATAAGAAACAACATGGTGACCTTCACACCAACACCACACACACATGCATACACACAAGCAAAGGTCTGTGGTTGCTGTGAAGGTCACCATGTTGTTTCACAGAGTGAAAAATCCTTATTGATTAATTCCCAATATACAAGCCATTCTGTTATCACACCCTTCACAATGTTCAAAGCCATATATAATATATAGCTCAAGGTGAGCTCCTTTAAACTGCACTGTTTAAATTCCTATTTTAAAAAAAGATTAAGCAACTACACTACAGTTCCATTCAATAATGATAAAGCAAAAATAAATTCATAAATGAGATGCCATACATAATAAGGTGTAGTATCCTCTGTAGCCACTAGATGGCAGTGCAGTGATCCACATCACACAGACCTGTACGAGACAGACCAAGTAGAAGAACCAAGACTAGGATATAAAAATAAAAAATATAAATATAAAAAATCTTCAGTATCCTGACTGGTTATGTTAAATAAATAAAATCATTCATTATTTAAATGATGTTTAAAACATTTGGACAACTCCTACTTTTACTTGTCTGTGCAGTTACCTTCTGATCTGACAGACACATGTCTTCATTGGGTTTGCTCGCTCTTAAACCATCTCTAGCTCCAGCCATATGAGTTCTATTTTGCGCCTTCATGTCCTGCTTCAGGTGCTCTCGATCCTGCACTAGAGAGCATTCTGACTGAGCGGTGTGTATCAAGAGCGGTGAAAGTCATTACTTTTCACCCTGGCTGGTGTTCCTTGTGTAATCTCACTTACACATTTACTCACAGTTTGTACACTTTGGAAATAAGACAGTGTGAGTGACAGATAAATGCAGAAGGAGTGTGTAAAGGAATAGTACTATTTTATCTGTCAGCACACACAACAGTGTAATGTTACACTGGCATTGCACTCATGATGTAGAGCTTCCATAGAAAATCCTCACTGGAAGAATGACGTCATTAAAACACAACGTGGGACTCAACCAAGTCAGACATTAAACAGTTATTTGATGGGAGAATCTCTACACCAGAATGAGAAGCTTGTAAACCTACATGACTAAACATATAATTTACAAACAATATAGCCAAAATGTTGAATCATAGTCCCTGGCAATGTAGACAGTTGGATATGGCATTGTGAACAACTAAGAAGTCTGGACTGTAAATGGAGAAAGTGGGCAGGGAAGAAAGTATTTGATGGGGTTCTTAATGGTGAACGGACTACGAAAGTGGATTTAAGCTAAAGGGAAGAAAAGGGAGATCAAGCCCAGAAGGTGGTGGTAAGGCAACTTAGTAGATGCCAACCACAGGTAAACACCAAGAAGACCAACATACAGAATGTTTCACAGTATTGCTATACTATTGTGTAATTACAGTGTAGAATATCTGCAGTGATGAAGCACCTTTCTGCACCAGGCTGAAGCTGGACTGCAAGAAGCTTTAATACGTTTTAATATTCCTTAAATATGATGCTTTAACAGATGCTTGACAAATTAGATTTTTGAAATCCCTGAGGTTTTATTAGCCAGCATGTCAGTAATACAGGGACCAGTGCAAGAGGTTTAAAGAGACCCAGCCAGGACTAGAGGAATTTAGTTTACAGAGAAATATGGAAATACATGCTTTGACAAAAGTCTGCTAACTTGGTTGGCCAAGTGTATCATCTTCAGATGTTGAGTCTGTGTGTGCCCATGTGTAGTGAAGTGGAAAGATAGATAGATAAGATTTTACCAATCACAGAAAGCCGTATGGGCCGTGATTAAAACGGAACAGGTCTGCTTAACATGTCTGAGAAAAATATTCTGGTGTACAACACACACACACACACATCATGTTTCTGGATTCTTGAATTTTGTATTGTCTTCTTTTATTTCCTCTTTTTCTGTAAAACATGAGAGGAAGTTTAGTCATGCTTTGCTGGTTTGCTATTAGTGGGTCGCACTTACCAAGCTGCACAAGAACTTTGTAAACCATTTGTATGAGTGTTTACCCAAGACATTTGGGGTTCATGAAAATAAATCCTATTAATTTGGAAAACCATTCAGATACTAATCGTGCTCCTGAATGTGTATGAATTTACTGACATCACAACCTCTGTTAATCCATAAATGGGTGGGAAAAAATGGAGCCTGGGTGTTGGTCCGAACTCACCTACAGAACTCAGTCACCTCCCATAAGTTGGCAAGCTTAAGCTGGAGGTTTGACACCTGTAAACTGAGCTGCCACTCAAACCAGTCATGCTCCCAATTATGCATATTTTGTGGCTTAATATAATTTTAAAATGATGAGTTACATAACAAAACTGATTTTTGTACCAAGCTGTAAACATGTTTATTTCTGTTGTAAAGATGGGTATTTTAACATGGGGTCTAGGGGATTGCCTCGCTTTCTTTTTTTTTGCAGAATCAGAGGATTTGACAAGTTCCATTGTCCAATATGAGTGTCATTTAAATATAAATAACAAACTTATACCTGAAACACCTGAACCATGTCGCAGGACAATCTGCTTCCAGTGGAGATCCGGATTTAGGGCCGACACCAAGAGGAGAGCTTCAGAGGTTTCTACTGTTTAAACAATCAAGCTAACACAACAGGACACACCTGAGCCACAAGAAGCACCTGGCAGTGAAATGTTCCAGTATGTGAACGTGCATACATCAACTGGATATTTTTCACTTCATTTGGTTGAAATTTGTAGAAACCTTATGGAAAATGTGCAGCATGCACAGCCATGGCCAAAAGGTTTTGAGAATGACACAAATATTAAAAAGTCTGGTGCTTCATTGTTTAAAAATCTTTTTGTCAGACAACACTATGGTATACTGAAGTATAATTACAAGTAATTTATAAATGTCAAAGGCTTCTTCTGACAATTACATTAAGTTTATGCAGAGTCAATATTTGCAGCATTGACCCTTCTTTTTTAAAACCTCAGCAATTCGCTCTAGGATGCTGTCAATCAACCTATGGGTCGTATCCTGACTATGCAAGAATGGAAAGCCATCAGTCAACGCTTGAAATTTGTCAGAAAGTTGGTTTTTTTTGTTTGTTCACATTCTCAGAGAGCATCCATGAACAGTTTGGTGACAAACAATGCCTTGACCAGCATGATGGAGCACCTTCACAAAAGGCAAAGTGAGAACTGAGTGGTTCATGGAACAAAACATCAACATTTTGCATCCATGGCCAGGAAACGTCCCAAACCTAAATCCCATTGAGAACTTGTGGTCAAGCCTCAAGAGATGGGTGGACAAACAATAGCCTACAAATTCTGACAAACACCAGGTATTGATTTTGCAAGAATGACTGATCTGCCATCAGTCAGGATGTGGCCCAGAAGTTAGAACAAAATGATTTTGACCCAAATGAAGAATATTTCATTTTTAAAAATTGTCTCACGTGGTTTTCACTTTCTTGCAATGAAATGAATTTTTGTATAATCAAAATTTCATTGCAAGTAAGTGAAAACAATGTGAAAGAATTTTAGATAATTGTATCTTGCTTTGTGTGCCACAGCTAAAGACAGCTTCAGAGCTGAACCTCCCCCTTATAAGCTTTTTAAATACTTTTCACTGACTGTATATTGCATTCAGTGAGTTTATTCCATAGATAGATACTTGCACTATGCTGACTTCAAAGTTTTCTGTCTTTGTGGTACCTGACTAATTTTCATTGGTCAGGAAATTTAACAAACAAGTTGCAGCTTGTAATGGCTTGATGTGTTGCACACTAGATGTCATCTTATTCCAGGTGTGTTTCAAATTATTTTACAATTTCAAACTTTATTGAACTTATTTCTGACATCAACTAGTAGTATTTCAGTGAAGCATGTCTGGGCATATCCAATCTGAAACACATTTGGGCACCAATAACCATCCTGTGTTCAAAGTGTTCCAGTGGTATCTCAGCAGGTTAAGGCTTTGCGTTAAAGTTGTTGGTTCAAGTCCCAGCTCCACCAGCCTGTTCTTTTGGGCCCTTGTGCAAGGCCATCATGGCTAACTCTGCCATCTGACCCCGACCCCTAAAGCTGGAATATGTGATGACAGAATTTCCCTGTGCAGTAACATGATAGATAATGGCTTAACTTAAAGCTACTTAGATCATGTTCCGTTCCCATTCTGTTACATGGTTTGGACTAGAGCACACCTTCATTACCATGGCCACATGTCTAAATGCATCAAGTTTTTCCCCATATAATTGAGTGATTAGGGTAAAAGATAAATTGATGAAATTAATAATTCAGCCAGTGAGTGTAAGGGCATCCAATATATATTTTTTTATTATTGAACAGCTTGATATAATACTGAGATCATGTAGCTCAGCTCTATTGGGAAAAAAAGAGTCTAGAGCGAGGAACTGACGGTCACAAGACAGCTTGCACTAAAAGAAAAATTAATCTTTCAGCTTTGGCTAAGGTAAGAACAGATAATGAACTTAGAGTTTCGATAATACTATTATACTGTCTATAATGAAGTAGTGAAGTTGGGAAGTGGATTTTATGACTTGACACATAGTTCAATAGTTTGTTTGCATCACCAGAAAAAGAAAGATAGCTTTCCTCAGAAAGAGTGAGATAATTCCTTTAAATTATCCTTAAGGGTTCTTGGATGTTCCATATAAATTTCAAGCCAGATTCAGTGGAAAAATAAGCAGTTGGTGAGGTTTTGAACACACACAAAATATACATTCATATTTAAAAATTATACATAAAAAGTATTTGGAGTTGACTACTGGATTTTTTTTGCAAGGTCCCTTTTTTTTTCTTCAAGAAAATCCATGATGCCCAAATGTGTTTCAGGTTGGATATGCCCAGACATGCTGGAAAAGGATCTGAAAACTATATGAGATATAGCATTGAATAACCATCAATTAGACCTGTAAATATAGTACTATTAAACCAGAATATGAATCCTTTAGACTTTTTGCCTTTTGCACTGCTTAGTGGCTTGCAGAAGAACCTTTTTCGATCCGCAGAAATCTGGAAAATTTGGCCAGAAAAAAACAGGAAGTGGAAAGTGAATGTTCATTCACTCTTTGCCAAAGATAATGTACGATGAGAAGGCTGACAAGAAGAGAAATACTGTAGAAGCTTGACCAGTGGGGATTTCCATGCTGATATAATGTATTGTCTGATACACAAAGTCAGCCAATATATTATTTCTAACTTCTGTTCATGCTACCTCACTAGAGAGATGAACACACCTGGAGTAAAGTCCTAACAGCTATACTTCTGTATACATTATCTAACATAGGGCCAACCTTCTCACCCAAAGAGCAAGGATGATGCTCCTGGGGACTCCTGGACACATACAGAAACAACATGCTTATTTTTCCTCCCGTCATTTGAAATACTTTCATTTTATTTTAAAGAGGTGTGCAGAGAAGACTAATTAAAACCATCACAAGTGCACATATCGTATATACGCACCTTACTCTGCAACACAGCCAATTTTCCAAGAAACATCAAAGAACCGCTCTGACTGACTGTTACTTATCCCTGTGTGTGCATGGGTCAATCTACATCTAGTGTCCTGGGAGTCTCAGCAGCAAGTTACGTAAGGGGCATATTAGAGTTAGACATAACTGCTACCATGGTAACAGAAAGGCAGGCCAGAGAATTAGTTACATGGGAAAGCACATCCAGAATGAACAGGAATCAATCGAATCTTAAAATAGATATAGTTACTGAGATTTCTCACTCATTCATAGGGAACTGAACTTCTAAAACTTTTCAGTGCTTTTATTTTTAGAATTTCATTTTTAATTGCAATAAAAAAAGCTTTTTTTTTTTAAATAAAAATGGACATTTGAGACATATTATATTTTCCTTAGGCCTAACAATCTCCAGTATTTTAACTTCAACCTTATTCAAATTGTTGAATGATGTATAATTTTTTTCCCTTAGTTGCACTGGGTGGAACAGATTTTAGATTTAAGGGTATACAGTACAACCATACAGTAGAGTAAACCACAATGATGTACTGTAAGCTTAGACTCAGAAGAGGAAGATTTAGGTTTCTTATTCTGTTTTTCCTTATGGGTTAAATGCAGGTAGAAAATAAAAAACAAAGTAAATGTTTGGAGGAGAATATACTGTACAATCCAGGCAGTAGAACTGGTTTAAGGAGCTCACTGGGATTGGATGTGTGGATCTGTCCTGCTACCAAGCCAAAGACCAACATATTTGTTCCTTGGAGTAGGAGACAAAAATAATAATATTTAGCACAATAGAAAAGCCAAAAGACAGACTCCACTGAAACACTGATGCCAACAGTCTGTATCAGTAATTATATACTTAGAAAGAAGAAAAAAAAATTATCCAGTTATACAGGTTTATGGTCCTCACGTTGATCCTATTTACTAAGGAGCTATACATGTTCTCCTTGAATCTCTTTGTGTTTCCTGTAGGTTCTCGTGTTTCTTTCCAAAATCATGCTTGTAGTTGGAGCTACTATTCTATTGTTTTCCCAGGGTTAAGTAAGTGTGTGCACATTGTGCAATAGTGTCAAATCCAGGGGATATTCCCACCTTGCACCCAGTGTTATAGGCATAGGCTCTTGATCCTTCTGTTCCACTGTGCCATTGACAAGGATAAAATGCTTACTGAAGATGAATAAAATATTTTATTTATTGATCTTCTGTAATAGCTTTATGACAAACACAGTGAATCCAACAGATATCCTAGAAACAGGGCAGGAATACACCATCATTACATGTGTTCATCACTTTTGGTTGGATTACTGTAAACCTTGATATTCCACCAGGTTCATCCAGGTAGTCCGGAATGCAGAATTTATTAGCATTTTCTGAGAAGTTCCTCAGCAAATTGCCTTCCTATTATGTTTAGGATACAGAGGCAGCCTCACTATTACATTCTGGGCTTTAGATCTTATGCACACTACTTTCTCTCCCAGTGAAATTTCACACTAAATTTTAAATCTTGTACTGTACCACAGCACCTAGTAGTATTCTATGATCCACCATACCTACTTCAAATCAAAAGTTGCCGGCTTTTGATCCACCCTGATCCCCTACTTCTGACCCGAGTTCTCATCACATATAAACCACACTTACTGTTATTGAGAAGGGCCCCATACGGACAGCTGAAACATTTAATAAGGCTACGGAGGATGGTTTTACTTGGAATCCATAAAGATGGGTTAGGATTGCATTCGATCCAAACAGTTTTGCTATGATGGCTTAGATCTGCAATTGCTCTGATAGTTTTAGGACTAAAATTGCCATTAACAGTTTTGTACCCAAGTCTCCAACAGTGCTAATTCCAACAGTTGGTAATCTCAACAAGGTGCATCTGATATTAAGTAAAAACAAATTTCCTATGATAATTTTTTTTGACCTCAAAACACAGTTATAAAGGGGATTTATTTATTTAATATCTGCGATCACCCAAATGAGCTTGGGTTCCTGTTTGAGTCTAATTCTCCCAAAGTTTTTTCCTTATGTCATCCCGGGAGTTTTTCCTTACCACTTTCACCTCTGGCTTGCTCATTCATTATTTTTATTTATATCTGGAATTTTTATTTCTGTAAAGCTGATGGCAACAATGTTCATTGTTAAAAGTGTATTAAAATAAAATGAATTAGACGAAATAAATTCCACATGGTAATTAGACAGTGCTTTGCAGTAATCGTTATGTTCTCGCTGTTGCCACACCTCTCTCATGCAATCATCAGATTGATAATGATTCTTTCACCCCCAGGACACTTCTCCAGCTACATAGTGACAACACTTGAGTATGCATAGTCTAAATTCTCTAATCAGCTTCTGTTCTTGCACATTCATCTCAGAGTTATCTGCAGTTTTGATTTACATATCACCAGGGGAATACTCATGTACTCTGCAGCCTCTATCAATGCTTTCATCTCTTCTGTAGTGGACATCTCTACAGACTTGTCTTTTCCAAAAACAGCTGCGATGTTTCATATTCCTATTAAGACCCCTATTAACACATGCAGAAGTACTACGCATTTGTACGTTCTGCATTTTCAGAACTTTTCTATTCACTGTAACCCAGGAGAGGGTATTTTCCCTCAAGATTCCTAAGTAACATCTTCTTAAGGAGTTACAGTGCATCTCAAAAATTTGAATATCATGGACAAGTTATTTTTCCCCACTTTAATAAATGAAACTCTCATATTAGAATGTAAATAATCATTATTTCCACTATATTCTAGTTTACTGAGATGCACTATAATAGATCTAACCTTAATAATCTGTAAAACTAAGCGTTGTTAAAACATTTATTATTAAAAGTGCTACAACTCATAAGTCAACATTATGCACCAATTAAAAAACCCTCATACTTGAACTAAAATTCACTGCTAGGCTCCAAATCTCATGTCTACACTTTAAAGACATGATATGCCTCTATGCTACACTTCACTCTATGCTTCACGCCTACACATCAACTCTATATTTCAAGCACACTTTACAACCCTAGAGCTCAATAATATACCTCAACACTATATGTTATGTTAATGTTCAACTCTTTCCATAACATTCATATATAATCAGCCATAATTTTAAAACCATTAACATTAAAAACATCTAAGTTTTAGTTTCACCTTGTACAGCCAGGAGGGCCCTGTCCCCTTGGGCCATGACTCCCCAGTGTGCCCCCAGAG
The DNA here is from genome assembly GCA_028565275.1 of Leiocassis micropogon. Lineage (NCBI taxonomy): Eukaryota > Metazoa > Chordata > Actinopteri > Siluriformes > Bagridae > Leiocassis > Leiocassis micropogon. The sequence continues at coordinate 17,913,293 of JAOVVA010000051.1, forward strand.
GTCTTGTGAAGTTAGTGTCAGATTCCTCTGGGGCTTCTGTGGATTGGGCTTGTTTGTTCAGCTCATCCTTGATCGGATTGATGTTTGGGGAATGTTGGAGGGCAGATCAGCATCATTGGGTTCTTTGCCTGCTGAGCCCCCTCCTCGGTGGGCTGTGGTGCACTGGATGTTCTGATAACTTTCTGTCAGAGCCAGCATTGCCTTTTTTTGGTTTTGGTTTGTGCTGCATTGGCTTTTCTGTTGGATCAGACCAGACAGGCTGGCCTTCTGTCCCAAGATCCATGGATGAGCCTTGGGTGTCTATAATCCTGATACCAGTTTACTGGTATATTCAATTTACCTGTCAATGGTGTTAATGTTATGACTGATTGGTGTATACTTTTGTGTATTTTGTCATTTCAATTTAGTCCAAGTATGATGTCTTCTTTTTTTTTTCTTCTTTTTTTAAAATTTATGCTACTTAAAGACAACAGAAAAATGGCAATGCATGTTTGCAAAATTTCACACATACATATTGTTAGACATGTAGACACTATGTACAACATACAGTACATCTAATAGTCTCTGTTCTTCAATGGTCAAAACTTTTTCTTTGCTAATTAAGGTTTACAGCAATACTGTGATGTGTTTCCTGGTACCATTAAAGCACCTAACAGTGTAAACATTTGTATATAGATATATAGATATATTTCAGTAAAAATGCTTTTACGCATTTTTAAAATGCTCCTCCTTTTCATAGAAAAAGAATACCAAATTAATTATAAATAATAAAAAATTAAATAAAATACATTCACTGTAATAGTAAAGTTTATATTAAAAAAAAGCATATTTACAGTGTCAAAAGCTCTTTTGTCAGTTCCAGCTGTAATTGATAAAAGTTCTGTAAAGAAACAGAATTTGTATTGCACTTGAAGACACTGAACTGCTTGTACTTTTGGCTCACGATGAAAACCAGTAGAGTGAGTGGGATAAGGATCAAATCTAAGGTGAGCTTTCGTTTGACCACAAATTTAAAGCAGCAGTAGTCAATAAATTTTTTCAGAGAATGTTCAGCCAATTTTAGTTAAATTTGTTTCAAGAGCTCAGTCCATCTCCGGTGAAAAAATCTCCTCATACTGTGTCCCGCACGTCCAATTTCAGAATCATCCTCATTGAACTTTTCGCAGTTCTCAAAAACCAAGTTAACATCAATGATAAATGTCTCCAGATTCAGGTATCTGAAAATGAAAACACAAGCCTAATTAAAATCAATATAATTTACAAGAATAGGCCCAATGTATAGCATCTATAGTATATGTATAGCATCTGCTTCCCTGAAATCAAGAGTCAAGAAAAGGAAAAAATCTTTTTTGGCCAAAATTTAAACATACCTTGATGTGCAACTATAAGAAACTATACACATATACTTCACTAAAATAATAAAGAAATGCCCTGAAACTATTACGTTGATTAAAAGAGCCAGTTAAAAAAAGCCTAAAGATTTCTAAAATGTGATAATTGTGAAATTCATTGATTTTTTTTTTTATTATTGCTACCACTGCAGTTACAGAATATAGGTGCGTTTATGTCTAAAAGAAAATGTTAAAAAATCTTATGATGTCAGGGTCTTGCTCCAGGCCACCACACACACGGATTACTTTGCATAAGCTGCTGTTTGTGCACAGATACATACTGGCTGTTGGAAAGTTTCTCCCGAATGGTGGAGAAATCCATGGGTTTCTTGATGACTTTGCGGTAACCAGGGACCGATTTGGGATTGACAGGCGTCATAAATGGCCAGGCGTCCTGATGACTTTGCAGCTCTGCCAAAAGCAATCTATACAGTAATGATACACAAACGAACTTTTAGAACACCAAATAAATAAAATCCAACCAAGATATCTAGATATGTTTAAGGTCATTTTATTAATAAAGCACATTTAAAATAATGTCTGCTAATGTACGACACATAAAAATGTATTATATATAATTATAAAGATATATACAGTAGATAATAAATATGTATAGTAAATATGTCTGGTACCTGCACAGCTCCAGGTCTTTACTATTGTCTTGAGTGGGTTTAAAATTTTTCGCTTGTGTTGCGCTCTCCTGCTTAGTTATGTTTTTGCAAATGTTGTCATCTATTTTTCTCTTTCTTGTTTCTTTTCCTCCTTTCTTGGGTGTGCTGCTGGCACTGGTACTTCCTGTGTCATTCTCTGAGCCGTCTCCTGTCACATAGACTTTCTTGCTGCGTTTGGCTCCAGACAATTTTTCGCCCCCTCCACTGTTCCGACTGGTCTGCTTTTTACATTGCTGAGGTGAGTCGCATGCCTGCACAGAAAGTATAAGAGGAGTAAAATAAAAGATTAGATTGAAATAAATAACAAAAAATAAAAACCACAAAATCTGCTGCTTTTCACAAAAAGGTGTCTGTTGGAAAGAAACGAACACACAATCGAAACATGGAATTTGTGGTTCAGGTCACCATAAGTGAACAGTTAGTTTGTGCAACTCGATGTCTAAAATGATCTACCCATCACGCACCATAGTAACTATGAGGTAATTTTTTGTATATATGCCTTATTGTGTTAATTTAAAGGACAGCTTCCCTAACCTTGGCTATGCAGGCAGGGCAGAACCAATCTCCCTCAGGGATAGTAGTGATTTGGGGATTATGGCAGTATGTGTGGCATCCTTTATCACAGTCATCACACAACAGCAGCAGCTCTTCATTGTCCCCTTTCTGGCATAACTGGCAGTACTGACAGCAACACAACACAGCACTGACACTCAGCATTATCAGAGAACAAAGCACAGCTACTCCTGCCTTTTATAAATCCTTATTATGTCTGCCAAAATTGCTCTTATCTGCTCTTTAGAGAAAACAAATTGCCAATTGGAAAAAAAAAAATTATTTATTCATAACTGTTGTGGACTGTTCCAGTGTACAGTATATGCGTTTTCCTTACCACTTTCATGATGGATCTCTCCCATGCAATAGAATGCTGTAACTGCTGCAGACAGAGTGAAAGCTGGGCACTACTACGCACTTGATGAAGGGCTTTCCTCCACACCTTCAACCCTGGGGACAAGTCTTCTTCACCTCTATATGAAAAAAGCAAAGAGTTAAACACTCATTTGGGAAAGAGAACGTCCACACCCACAGCCCCACTCAACGTCAAAGGCATTGGCCATACAAAATTTCCCAAGGAAAAAAATAAAATAAAAATTCTGTGCATCTATTTAAGCAAAATAGCATTTTAGGTACACTTGTTCCTTTTGGGGCAGAAACAACACGTGTATGCAAGTGAACAACAGAAAACAATACCAATAACTGATGCCTTTACAGTATATGGGTGCCAATTACTGATAATATATTGTGTTATTAATGTCCAAAACATTGATATATTGGACATATCACCACTACTCGTACCTTCTTTTCAGAAATAAAAACTGCCTAAATAGGCAGATTTTGTGAAATAGTGTTGATGTTAAAGTCCCATTTGGATGAAGACAGACGTCTTTGGCTCTGATTTGTTTTTGTACAAACATCAGAGGCAGCAGTTTCGCTTCTGTTTACAAGTTCCTTTAAATTTTGACAAACATGACAAGCTGACTTACTAGCTAAAATGCAACCAAAGACCTAGTCATTAGGAAACTGGCAGTTTCGATTACTAATTGTGGCCAAGAACCATGTACAGTGGGGGAAATAAGTATTTGATCCCCCAAGTTTGCCCACTTACAAAGAAATGAAGGGTCTATAATTTTTATCATAGGTTTATGGTAAAGGATTGAGACAGAATA
>JAOVVA010000051.1:17917489-17930893 GCA_028565275.1 Leiocassis micropogon
TTTTGCTTGGGGATCAAATACTTATTTCCCTCATTGAAATGCAACTTAATTCATAACATTTGTATCATGTGCTTTTTATGGATTTTTGGTTGATATTCTGTCTCAATCCTTTACCATAAACCTATGATAAAAATTATAGACGCTTCATTTCTTTGTAAGTGGGCAAACTTAGAAAATCCGTAGGGGATCAAATACTTATTTCCCCCACTGTATTCTTGCAGAAAATGGCATTTGCAGGTTGTTCATGCCTTGCATATTATAAAATTCTATCAAATTTTTAACCAAGATAAACCACACAATACTAATGTCAGTCATTAGCTCTTTTGAAGGCAGGATTCCATGATCTGTCAATTACGGGACTGATTTCATGCAGTTTGTTATCCTCATTTTTGTCCCATTTACTCTAGCTCCGGTATGAACAGTATGACACCAGTATGATGCAAGCAAATATACTGCACAAGTCATTCACAGTGAAACTGCAAGCCATAAACCTAGAGTACTGACAAAAGAGAATGCGACAAGTGGCAGGTAGAAGAATGTAGACAAGCCAGCATAAGTGTCAACCAGGGGAATACTCATGTACTCTGTGTAAGAGAGAGCGTACACAAAAACAGGAAAAGGGAGTACAATGATCAAGGAAACCAAGATGCTGTAAGACCTACCTATCGCAGTCAGCACTAATTGTTGTTGCAGGAGTTGGTATGCTAACCATACCCCGGCTATCCAGAGTGATCTGGGCGGTGGTGCTTAAGGGACTCTTCAGGTACCTTCTCTCAATATTCCTCTCCAGCACAAACAGGCGTGCCACTGCAATGTCCAATGGATTATTGGTGCGTCGCACAATGTCTGTACTTTCGTTCTTGGCCACGGCCTTCTGCTCATAATAGAGCAGGTCATCCCTCTCTGACTCCGGCTCTGTGGGCGTCCAGCCCTGATCAACAGAGGAGAGAGGGAATTGCATCTATGCACCCAGGTGTCTATTTAAGGAATTGGTAGAAGCAACAAATTAAAAGATACTTACTTTGACCTGTAGACTAGCGGAGGTGACTTTACGTTCCAGCTCTTCAACCTGTTGCAGGATAGCAATGTCCATACGCATTGCGTGCTTCTCAACACACCATCTCTGCACTGTGTCCGCACACACCTGGCTCCGCTCTAGCTCACCTACATCAATCACGGCAGCTATACACATACAGAAATGAAACGATAAGGGGTTGGCCTTAAAGTCACCAAAAAATCATTATTGTAATTCTTTATTATAGGTCTTAAAATGTTGCTACTACTGCTATAGAATTTTTTTTCACAATTACAATGGGCATCTTTATTATTGATGAGGTACAGGGTTTACCATCTTTGTTTTTGGCACAGACTTGACTGAGGTATTCCATTTGTTTCTGGATTTGTTTCTGTAGGACTCTCTCTCTGATCCCACGAGGGTGACAGGCACTCACTATGCGGCTTAGCTCTTCAGAGCTGGACACCTTCCACCACCCGGTAAACATCTCTACAACATGCACAGATAAATATACAATATGCTACCATTTAAAGCACAGAAGCAAAAACTAAGGAATATATAAATGTAGAAGTTATTGGTGCTCTCCTACCTTGTGGAATAGGCAGTGGTGAGGGCAGGTCCTGATTTTTGGCCATTTCTAGAGCAGGGGATTTTTCATTTGATTGTACTGGGGACTCAATCTTACCGGTGGCCATATTGGGGGTCGGGACTAGACTTGGGGAAATGGACATGCCGTTGAAGGTCATATTTGGACTCATCATTTCAGGATGCCAGCGAGGAAACTGCAACCCCCTCATGTGCTTCATCTAAAAATAAAAACGTAAAATTTCATAGAAGTCAGTAAATCTCTTAATTCTCATACTGTCAGTTTTTCATGCATTAGTGTGACTGCAAGGGAAACAGCACACATACCTGCAGTCCTTCTATTAAAAAGTTAGTGACTGGTGCAGTAGAAGAGGGACTGACAGAAGACGTGATGCTCTGGCTGTTGCCAGAGGAGAGAGTGGAGGTGGCCTGGGTCATGCTGTTGCTGGTGGCAGGTGATGAGGCTTTGGTACTGCAGGATGATGGATTTATAGAACTAGCTGTCACAGAAATCTTGTCACATGGGGAACGAGGCAGCAGGCTGAACCAGTGAGTATGTTTTTCTGCCAATGTCCTACAGAGTTGGTCACTATTTAGACAATGTTGCCAGTTGCCAACATAGCCAGGGCTTAGTAGCAGACTGCTGACCTCAGATTTAATTTCCTGGTTTATGTTAGTTGTGAGGCTGTTGGTTAACATTGTTGAAGTGTTTGTATGTAAGGGAGGGAGAGTGGAAAATGCGCCTTTAGGATCACTGCTGCACTTCTTCGTGACCTCTAGCAGTTTGCTGAGTTTGGAAAAAGAACTCGGCTTCTGCAGGAACAGATTAAATGAGCCATTCTCCTGCTGTTGATCCAGACCGGAGTTTTCATGCCTTGCCTGAGGGCTGTTGTAAGGTTGCTTAGCTGGTACCTCTGTGGGCTCCTCTTTAACTGAAATCCACTGAGCACTCTGCAACCACTCAGACTCTTGTTGAAACACTTGTGGATCTAAAAAAAACACAGTCAAACCTTAGTCATACCACTTCATGCATTTAGATTCGCAACATTTAATGCTATATTGAGTACTATTAGTGCTATAGCGCTGAATATTTCTATATATTAATTGCCAGTGTTCGATTTACAATAAAATAATTAAGAATAAAAGGTGCGTTACTCTTACCCTCTTTATTGCCTGTACTCTCAACAAACACCCCTCCGCACTGGGGAAGGGCCCAGTAGCGCCTCTTATAGCGGTCCTGCCCTAGCATTATCGAATGCAGTGAGGGTGAGGAGTCAAACATCTTACGACGGATCAGAAGCTGTTGCTATAATGGACAAGTATCACCATTAAAATCCCACTAAAAATAATAAAAACAATAATGGTAGTAATAATACTTTTATTTGTTTACATATGCAAGTTTACCTTGGTTAATTTCTCTATCTGTTTCTCTAATTCTTCCACACTGGATGTTTGATCCTCGTCATCCTAGAAAAAAAAAATTAAACATATAGAAGAATTACATAAATATTTGTAAACAAACATCTGTTTAAACGCTTGATGCCATTTGTTTTGTTTTCAGAGCTACTTGCGCCCTACGATATGTTGATACAGTACATACCTCTTCCTCACATGTCTCGGTTTTCTTGCATTTCTTCCCTCCATCTTCCTCTTCATCATCCTCCTCTCCTAGATCATTACTGTCATCATCCTCATCATCATCTTCCTCAACGCCTTCGACCTTTCTCTTGTGTTTGTGACCAGTAGTAGGTGTTCCCAAACCCTGGCTCTCTTCACCTCCTACACTGCTATCACGCTTCCCGGTCCGCTTAGCGTAGATGATTCTCATTCTAAACACACAATGTTGTGCTAATGACTTACATGTGAGGTGACGGTCATTTTACACAGAATCTATAGCTTCAATTAATGAAAACAAGATTATTCCTCTTTACTACTTACTTGCGAAGGCTACTCTCAATGATACATCTTTCCCTCCGTAGGTTTGTCATCTGGTCAATACTTTTGTCAATTTCCCTGCCGACCAAAGAGGAAAAAAAATTAAACGTACCATCACAGTAATTCATTTTCTTATTTTTTTTGTCTTTTCTATTATACATGTGTGTGAGGAGTTAAAGGACTTACGCAACCACGCTCCTGTTGCTGGCCAGCTCATTGACCAAGAAAGCCATGATTGAAACTTTCTGAGTTAGGGTGTGGGCCTGAAATCCTTTGGTCTTTAAACTCTCTGCCAGTGGTGAGAGCTCCATCTGATTGCAGTGGGCCGCCATGTAGATCTGCAAAATCTCGGACATGTTGTCCCGGTTTATCTCCACACTAGAAACATGCTCACCAAGAGCTGTTTTTGCCTGCCACACAACATGCAGAAAATAATAAAGTGATTAAAATTACTAAAATATTGTTTCGGCCATTTTGTAACGCTATATAACATAACATAATTCATCACTATTTTCAGAATGATCCAAAAGAATAGTGTTTTATGATGCATGGCTAAGTATGCTATAAAATTATATAGCAATACATAGATTAAACTGATGTAAACATTAAAATAAATACATAGAAAATTAAAACACAATCATGTAAATAAGTCACTAAACTCTAAACCAGGGCAGTATCCGTAGCATCCTTTACACCATATATTCCAACTATCTGTTGCCAACATGCATATCTTACTTCCTAATTGCTTGCAGTCTGATGCAAAATTTGAGCAGTGGTATGGTTACAATCCATCATTTGAACATTAAGAAATTTAAGAATAACCAGGTGGATTCTGGTGGATTCTGCATTCTATAGTACCTAATCCCCCAAATAATTTTCAGACATATCCTATCCATGGTTGAATATGATCTCTGGGGTTCCTGATTGTATAGAAACATGATTTGACCGTAGACGTGTCTGATCTAATTACTGTATGGCTTCGGCAGGGTTGGAACCTGTATTGTTGAATGCCTAAGGGCAGACTTCCCCCTTTTGCTTTCTTTCCTCTGGCATGGCTTACCAGATGACCTGTCTAATACCCCAATAAACTGATATCCATTAACAAGGCATCAAGCTCATGGAACAGCCCTTTGAGACATACCACCCTGTGCATTATTACACTCGGTCAGGAGGAAGCAGCATTTATAGTAAGTGTTACATTGGTAAAAAAAAAAAAAAATCCATTAAAAAGGAGCTACTATAGCATTTACCCACCAACATGTAGTTTCAGAGACAATACTGTCTGTGGGTTTGAATGAGCTTTACGGGACTATATATTACATAAACAAGACTAACATGAGATTTGCTGGCTATCGTGCATTGGACTGAAACTCACTTGTTACAGACTTTTAGTTTATGTAGAGGAGAACCAAAAGAGTTTGAAGAGCTTGTCTAATGTTAAAAGCTGTTGACTTGATATTTATGTTGCAGTGTTTAATGTTTAAGGAAGTAACTAAGCTACAGTATGTATTAGCTAGTAGTTAATATAAGCAGTTTTTATGTTAGTTTTAATACATGTACACTTCAGTTCTCGGTATCTTTCTCACTGTTCTAGATCTGCTCCTCTTAATCTGCAGAATGTAGTGAAAGGACACAGCAGGAATGAAAGGATGGCAGGAACAGTGTAGCAGAGACTGAGGTGAGCTGGAAACTACATCTGCCCTCAACCTCAAGGGAATGAAAACCATAAGCTCATTAATCTTTACTTTCCGTTAATTTTTTTTTATTTTAGGTGTAAGTATTGCTACATTTTACATTTCTTTCAGCATAAATAAGTGAACAATGAATGGATGGTTGGGAAGCAGTAAACACGCACTGTGACATTATTTTATGTACTAAAAGTTTTTCACTATTCTGTTCCACAGCCTCTGTACACTAATTGTGTCAGTGTCGGTTGAAGGTGTAATGGATCCTGGGACCATTTGCTCTGAATCAGATTTATGAATGAAGGTTTGTGTATGCACATGTTCCTCACCATGGATCCTGGTGGAAAACCTGGATCACAAACTGCAGCAGACAGCAGGCCAATGAGCAGATCCTGCAACTGTGTTGCACTGGGACTCAGGTTGAGAAGTCCTGCCTGTAGCATGTGAAGGGTGGGTAGTTTAGTGCTGCGGTCCAAACGCAGCACTTTCCCAAAGCAGCGCACGAACTGCATCACCATCAGGCAGTCCCCAAAACAGCCATCTGGCAACAGAAGACCTGGTAACCGTGACAGCTCAGGCAGTGCCTATGAAGAAAATGGGGTGAAAAGAAGATGAAACGTTTTTCATCAAGCTATACGAGTATGGTTATAATCATCCCAAATATGTGCAGATATACAGCTTTGTACTGATACACAGCTTGCTCTGCACTGGCATTGTTCTCCTCAACAAGCTAATTAGCAACTACTTCAAGATTCCACTGACAAATGTAGTAGTTAAAAATACATCACACCTCATAGTTGTGGCCACTAGATGGCAATGTGAACATTGTGAACACTGAACAAAAAAAACCCCAAACAGCTAATGTCATAGAGCAGTGGTTCTCAGCTCTGGTCCTGGAGGATCACAGCCCTGCACATTTTAGTGTTTCCTTAGCTCTCAGCTCACCGTATTTAAATAATCAACTAATTAACAGCCTTTTTTTTAATTGAGGTGTGTGTGGTAGAGCAGGGAAAACACCAAGATATGCAAAGCAATCGCCTTCCAGGACCAGGGCTCAGTACCACTGTCATAGTGTATGTCATGCAAATAAAGAATGAAAACAGAATTCTCCAAGAAATTGGTGAATGAGTTATAAAGCATCTGTAATTAGACTTTTTTAAAGAAAAAAAGAAGATTAAAATTAAATTAAAATTAAATTCTGTTGAATAATGAGGGCACAAATACCTTCTGATCTGGCAGGCACATGTCTTCATTGGGTTTGTTCAGCTCTTTAACCATCTCTAGCTCCAGCCGTCTGAGCTCAAGTTTGCGCTCTTTGTTTAAGCGTTTCTTATCTCTTTTCTCCTGCTTCAGACGCTCTCGTTCCTGTAGCCAGAATACACAAGCCAGAAGTCATTACTATTCTATTGGAAATTACTCGTACACTTTCATATAGTTTTAAAACAAGTGACAGACATTTGCAAGGTTAAGATGTTGTTTCTCATTTTCAACATGTATTTTATTTTAGGAATACACCAGACATACCTCAGCTCTCTTCCGAGCCTCCATGACTTTTATAAGCATCATGTGCTGCTTCCGTCTCTCCCGTTCCTACAACACCACAAAACGCAACATTTAGCATCACATGGATGGACATAAATACATGTATGGCATGACCTTAGCAATAAAGTACAAACACTTAAATTGAACATAAAAACAAGGCAATTTAGATTAGATTAAGCACAGGAAAATCAAGTGTAACAAATGGAAAAGAATAAGGCAACAAATAGATGCTAGACATACAGTGCAGTGTATGAAAGCAGTATTGCAAGGATGTAAAAAAATATATATATATATGCAAAGCCAGTACTTATCAGATCTTCAACATCTGCCACTAAAATAAAGTAACTATCTTTAGTTCAGACAAGTGTTATTAATTAAACTGAAGTTTTCTACATGCTGCCCTTTAGAGCACAGTCAGCTGAACAAGGGAGGGAGATGTGGGAGAATCCTTTACAATAATATACGTGTTCTTCCTCTCAGGTATTTAACAAAATGTGTCAGTTAATCAAGTCAGATATTTAACTGATTCGGTAGTAGAATTTCTCTACACAGATAAGTGAAAGTTGTAAGTGCTGCATAATTTAATGAGTAAGGCTGGTTAAACCTGTGGTTTAACAGTTAAACAGACATTTTGGAAAATTATTAAATGTAACTCTATGGCGTCCATCATATTTGGACAAATGTATCACTTTGTTTTCATACAAAATTATTTTTTTTTAAAAACAAACAACAAAAATCAGTATTTGGGATGTCATGATTTCAATGAGTTAATGATCAGTGGACATCAATATGTCTTAGTAATACTACTTGGTCCCTCTGCAATAGTACGTACAGTACATTGTTTCTCTCTCCCTGGCACAGCCAGAAAACGTACAGTGTGTCGCATAATGAGAGCCATGCAAAGGAAATGTAGGCATGACAGCAGCCTGCTTACGCATCACAATGGGCAACCACATCACAAATAACTCACAACGTAGTGGGAGATGTACAAAAGTAAACATACCCATACCATTTCTAGTCTATGCCTCTCCAATTCCTGCCAGAAAGAGTTGGCAAAGAATTAAGAGAGAGACAAAAAAAAAAGACATTTAACCACCTTCACAAGCAGTTCCCAAAGTGGGCGGAACTCAAATACCACAAGAATGTTAAAAGGATAAGCACTAAGCACTGCAATATGGGAGATATCCAAGGTAGAGACACAGAACAATGTTTCTGATTAAGTTGCCCTTTATAGCAGACACAAGCGGAAAGACTTGTTACTGCATACCTGTTGCTTCAGAATGAATGCCTGTTGTCTGCGTAGTTCTTTCTCCTGAACAACAGTAGAAACAACACAACACACACGGGATTTGAGTAAAGTTTAAACACATAATATCAAGACAAAATTATATATATATATATATATATATATATACACATACATACATACACACACATACTGTACACACACACGCACATATATACACACATACACACGCACATATATACACACATACACACAACACACATTATATTTATGCCATAAAAATGGTTGGTTAACTTGATTGGCCAGGTGTAGCAGCTTCAAATTGTGTGCCCAAGTGTAGCGAAGTGGAAAGACAGGAGTTACTCAAACACAGACAGTCTCGGTCTGTGCCGTTATTAATTTACAACAGCCTGCTTGTCACATCTCAGGAAAATCTCTCAATATATCACAAGTATGGCCACAAGTACGATCACTGTTACCTTCAGTCGTTTCTCAACTTCTAGGGTTTTTGCATTAATGGCCTGCTCTTTCTTTTTTCTTTTTGCCTGAAAAACAAAACAATGACCTTTTTCCATCAAACTAAATAGTTGAAAAGATGTGCAAACCTGGCATCAGTGTATGCTGTTTATATTTTACCGCAAACCTAGACAGTGATTTAACATATACAGTACATTCTGAGACTACCTGACCCTGTGGAAAGTTCACTGATGTGTTTTTCCAACTATAAGGAAATGCATTGTGAAAAAAAAAAAAATCAGCCGTCTTTATTTTCCTTAGATTGTAATGTACTACTGGAGCAGGCGGGGGACTTGTTTTTCCCTTCTCAGAAATATTTGAGTGTACCAACCTTTCCTAATGAACCTACTTGGTCTTATTTGGTAATTCCCCAACCATAAAAAAATGCATTATGAAAGATGACACAGCATCTATTTTTGGTTGGAATGCAATAAACTGCTGAGGTTTTCTCTTCAATGAACACAAGAACCAGACAATCAGCTGAAAAATTTAGGTGGCTCACTTGAATTGTTTAGAGCATACACAGGGGAAACATTTGCCTGGTGATATAATAGCTATTTTATTTGAAGGTAATGATGCGGGAACATTTAAAATGAAAGCACCTTGCATTTGGCCCCTGCTTGTTAACATTAACCTCCCATTACATACTGTGTTCTGGAAACCGTTTGATGTTTTAACAATTTTACAGGAAACATAGTAAAATGTATAATAAGAGTGTGCAATTTCATGTTTAAAAAAAAAAAGACCTGTAACATTTATTGTGTTTGATTTTAGTTACATGTGGTATATCGGTGCAAAATTTGGAAATGCCAATTAACTTAATCTTTATGTCTTTAGACTGTGGGAGGAAACCAGAGTACCCGGAGGAAACCCACCAAGCACATGGAAGACATGCAAACTCCAAAATGTCAGCACATTATCATCAATAGTTTGCTGCAGCCCTACTACACAGTCAGGGAATGTGGCGTGCAGATGTATGGCGAGAGATATTTATTTCACAATACAGCACAGTGTAAAATTTCCCAACTCACAAGGGCATTTAAAGATTTGTGTAGAACAGCAATCTGAACATTGTGGTTAAGGTTTTCCTGTTATGCGTGGGTGAGGATACTGAGCTTGGCTGACATATTACAAACATATTGTAGGTCAGAAGCCAATCACTCTTACATCCTATTAACCCGACTTTTAAAAACACCAGGAAATTTAAAAGGAAGCAAAACAGAAAAAAAGAAGAAGGTTTATATTTATGTAAATGCACGATTTACAAGTAGCTGTTTATATGGTTTATCATGTGTGGCATCTTTACACCATGGTCAACAAAATGGCAAACATAAATTCTGACCTTGTTCAATTACTTCCAGCTCATTTTACCAGTTTTGCTTCCAGTGTTTATTTTACCCTTCAGATTTCACTGATATTTTGAATTATAGCTTGAAACAAAGAATAGTGAAAGAGCATTTTTCCTTTTAAATCCCTCAACTCATTCACCTTTATTAACAGCGATATTTTAGGTTTCTTACATATTTTTTCTATGTTTATATTTGTGAGGATGCTTGTAGGTTTTTAAATAATTTCTACAATTACAGATTAATGAGTACCCTTTTTTGTGACATGCCATTATATTGTAGATCTGATCTGAATCATAGCTCAGCTTCACTACATTTGTTTTTTTACCTCAAGTATCTGCTGAGCCCGAAGCTCCTTCTCAACACGAATTTGTTCAAGTCTTTTGACCTTCTCCTGTTAAAGAGAGATGAAGAGTGAACATGAAAAAAATTTGAGCAAAAACAAGAACATATATTTAGCACTCTATATATATAAAAAAAAACTATAAATAAACTATTTAAAAAAGTAAAGAATCACAGAATGTGCATGCACATATATACACACCAAATAAAAATGTATTGTTTTTTTTTTTTTATGTGAATCCCCAAAACATACTCAGAACAGAAACAAGGTTCCACTAATAACTGACATTATCGGGCTGCATGTTTCTAGTGCTAGTGGAAATGTAGGGTTTCTTTTGAGAGGTGGTGTTGTGCAGGTTGTGTGCATCAGTGTGAGGAAAAAAAAAAACAAGTGAAACCTCTACCTGCTGCTTTAGAATCTTTAGCTGTTCTTTCTGCTTGCGCTTTTCCTCTGCTGCCAGCAGGGCTGAAATGAGACACATGTTTAGACATAGTTCCTGGACCACAATTCTAGATTTAGAGATTTATATTAGCTTGGAGATGTTGAAAATCACACCAAGTCATAATGAGAGAGTGAATCACAAGGAAAAGTAATGAACATGGGTTAACTGAAAGAATGCAGAAGGTATGGATTTAAATTTAGAAATGAGTGATATGTATATTTGATTTATTTCAAAATCATTCAAAACAATAAAAACTAAGTAGCCACACAGGTTTTATTAGCAAAGATACTCTACACACTAAAGAATTTCTAAAATGATTTGCTTAGCAGACATCTCAAAAACGAATGTGTCCAAGCTGTGCAGTGTTTAATGGCTTTACCTTTTTGTCTTTTGGCCTCTTTGGCAGCTTGTGCTAGAGCCCTTTTTTCCAGCTTTCGTATAATCTTTATCTGAGCGGCCTGCCGTGCAATTTCTGACCCAAAGGAAACAGGAAGTGGAGAGTGAATTTTCATTTGCTTCTTGCCCAACATAATGTTCTTATGGCTAACAAATAACAAACAATAGTGACATGCTACTTTTACCTAATCATCTTAAAGCAAAAAATGCATTGCAAATGCAATGCAGTAGAAAAAAAATACAGGAAGCATGATGCTTTTACCTTACACATGCATATGTTATATTCCTAATATAACCTGTCATTTTGCAATTCACACATTAAGTACCCTTATTCTATCGTGTTAAAAAGAGCTTTGGAGTGAGAAGAAAGCCATTCAGAATCCTGAGTGCACCTAAGGAAGATGGAATCTCACCTTGTGCCTCCAGTTTCCGCTGTAGTTTAATCAAAGCAGCATTAGCCACCTCGGCCTCACCCACGCTATGTGGTCTTCTTTTCCTTTGGCGAGAATGTAAAGGATCATCGGTACACTGGAGTTCCAGACTCTTAGGGTGACCTCTATGTGCCTCCATTGCCAGGATACATGGAATGACCTCATCCTCTTTCAGCAAGCACCACTGCAAACCCTGGAATTCAGGAGGACATAATCAGCCCGCCAAAACACAAATCACTCATCCGCACTGAAGGCATAACACTGTTATCAGAACAACTGATTCTATAATTAATGATGGAGTACGTACTGTAAATAAGTTTAATCCAAAACTAGTTTATAAGATATTTTAAGCAAAATATAAATAAATACATAGTTAAATAAATAAATCTATGGAACTTGTCAAGCATCTTTATTTTTTCCCCACCTCCATCCTGGATTATACAGCATTTTTGAATATTAATTTCCATATTTTCACAATCTATCTCATCAGCACAGCAGTTAATCAGAATGATTTTGAGTAAAAACCAGTAGTGATTCCTACCACACGAGGTGGACGTAAAAGTGTTATAATAGTGTTAAAAAGGGTGTTATATGAGAGGAAAAACCTGACCTTTTAGTGGCCTGTTCAGTTAAGTGGTTGTTTCACATTATTACAGAAAGCAGTGTTTCCTCTTCTGTTCTGCTATTTCAGACATTTTTTTAAGGTTGCATAATTCACTTTTAACTGTCAAGATTGTAAATGTGTTCGCACATACACGAATACAACAGAATGTTTCTCATGCAGTCAGACCAACAAATATTCCTCATTAACAATTCGGCATGAAATGACAGGCTATGAATATAAAATGAACAGTAAATCACCTCGGGTCCTTCTCGAGCTTCATAAAAGTTGCCAACCCTTATTTTAGCACTGAAGCTGAAATGGTCACGGGTGATCTCACTTATTCCATTTCTTGCCAAGTACTACACATGTACAAGAGAGAAACAGCATAAGTACAACCTTATGAAAGTACCTAATTTAGGCAGTTTGTTGATATATACTAAGATGTACATAAATATTAAATTAAATAAATACATATTTAATTTCCTACTTAAATATAAAGATGCATATAAAACAATTATTAATTGAAATCTCAAATCTGAATGACCATAAAATGTCAGGTTATTTTCTATTACAGCAGGTATGACAAAAGTGGCAGCTATAATTTAAATCATGGATTTATTTCAAATGCACATATTCCAATATGCTATATAATACAGTAACAACTAATTCACGGGAACTTGTATGGAGGATGTCTCACATAAGTCTTAGAAATGAGTTAAAAAAAAAGGTTAAAAAAAAGTAAAGTAAAACATATCATCAGTGATATGAAGCTTTGTCAGTGCTTTGTAATGGACAGTATGCTTACAGTCATAGGAGAAGCTTCAGGAGAGAGGTCTTTATCTAATTAACTTTAATGCATAGACAGAAAAAAAGATGAATTGGAACATTTTAGGATGTGCTGTTATTGCAAGACAAGATTGTATCTTTCTTACACAAGATAAAACTACATCAGGAACTATAGATATTGGAACCCTGACAAAACCAAATTAACCTCCATTAGGACTGATTCTTACCTTCATAACATCTGGGTATTGTTTGAGTTTTTTGCCACATGGAGCATAGTAGGCCACTTCTCCCTGCACACGCCCACAGACGTTTGTAATGCGGGTCTCTCTTTTCCACCTGGAATGCATTGAATTGGTTTAGAATTGTACATGTGACACTACTTACATATACATACATATGTGTGTGTGTGTATATATACATACACACATGCACACACACACACACATATATATATATGTGTATGTATGTATGTATGTATGTATGTATGTATACACACACAAATATATATATATACATACACACACATTTTATA
>JAOVVA010000051.1:17934841-17947865 GCA_028565275.1 Leiocassis micropogon
ATTATAATTTTAAGCCAAAAATCCATTTAAAATGAATATTATTCAATGTATAAATTGAATAATGTACATATTGTACATATTGATCTAATAATGTACATATATGTACATATTGATCTAATAATAACTGGATTAATCCATAGCATCATGGTGCCATGCTCATTATGGCACAACTTTGAGACCAGAAATGCTAAAACTATGCTTAAACTTCAATGCTACAATGAGCTGTCATAGCCCACTCAGGGTGTCTGTATTAAATAATGTGTATTATTGTGAGGCAAGACAAAAATAAAAACATGCTGAAAATTTTTAAATCCATATTATTAAAGCATAAAAAAAATAGAAATAGCAGAGACATAGTTATTAACCAGCAACAGTAATTGTTGTTTTTCTAATCGATTTCTGCAACCCTGTGAGTGGTCCTGTATTATTCATTTTGAAATATATGTTGAAAAAACCCATGTTTGATATGAATTAATTACTCCACTGAATACCAGCACTAAGTACCAGCACCTGTTTGCCATCACTACCCTCAGTGCAGGCTACATACAGTAAATACAGTGCAATATTATTTAAATAGCCTGTCAGGCAAGTCTCTCCTTGTCTGAGTTTTTAAGTCTTGTTAATTAAAACTATTTTCTCATCCTTTTAAGATTCCTACTGTATATGTTTGTAATTGGGAAAATAATAATGCCAAGACCCATGACCTGCACATTAGAAACCCTAGCTTTTATGTCCTTTCCTTACAATAGTAATCTTTACCAAGATCTCCTAAAGAAAAAAAGCCAGATTGATTTAAATAGTTTTTTCATTAAGACAGTTTTCATGTTTTTTCATGTTTCCTATTCTGATCTGCAATCCAGTGCTAGTGATGTCAACATAAGACAAAAAAAAAAAAAAAAAGAAAGAAGTGAGAGAGAGGCAGACCGTTACCTGCTTGTGCTGAATATAGTCACTAATGTGCAGGAGGAACTCGTCTGGAGAACTTCTGGCTTTCAGAGATGAGGTTTTAGGAGAGGAAGAGAGAGATGTTGGCTTCGGACAGGGAGAATGAGAAATTGGTTTTGGAGATACACAGACAGAGCGATGTTTTGGAGATGAGGACACAGAGTGAGGTTTGGGAGACAAGGTGAGACACAACGGTTTGGAGCCATCTCGACTGGGTTGTGGAGGGAGAGAGAATGCCTTGGTGCTGCCTACTCCTGTGGCCTGAATGACACTGGTGTGTTTGCTGTGTTCTTCTCTTGTTTCTGAGCTGCGGAAGCATAATGGTGCAGCCTGGGATTGGGTTAGGTCCATAGAGCACAGATCTGGTCTAACAGAAAAGCAACCTGTAGTTTGGTCCATCTGTGAGGAGCCCTGATTGGAAGAAGACAGACTATCTCAAACACAATCCTGAGCAAACACACACACACACACACTGAGCTCTCAGAAAAGCTGACTCATCTAAAGTCAAATTAATACTAAGAATTCATTTTTTAGTGGTTCAAGAAACTGTGGGTTGCAGATTTGTAAAAGCAAAGTTCCGGTTATTAATTTGATATGTGAGAAAACCATCAAAGCTTTTAAAATATCTGTTCATTACAGCTTTATAGAAACTGAAACTTTCATTTAAATCATAATTTACTTTATGATTGCACAGCCAATGTATTGATTCTCATTATGCTTAAAGTACAAGGCAATAGGAAAAAACACAAATCTACTAGGCTCATTGTCTCCATTTTTCAAATTAAAGTCAGGTTTCTTTAATTAACATTTTTACTGGATTCCTTAACATTAATAAAACATGAACTTCTGATTTACTAAACCAGAAGTAAGTTAATCCATGTATTAAGTGAGTGACTGATGTAATATATATATATATATATATATTACTGATGATGAACACTGCTTAATGCACGTGTTGATTTTACTTGGTTTACTGTTAATGCTGAGGTTTGTTCATGTTAACCAATGCTTTAAGCAATGTCAATTAAGAAAACCATAATACAAAGTGTTACTGTACCACGTCTTTCATATCCTAATGTAATTTTGCTATTTTCTTGCTGGTAGTGGTTATAGTATGGAACTGATCCACAGTGTGGTTTACACATAGAAGGACCCCTTATACAATGCACACAAATTGCTTAATCAGATTGTCTGGTATACATTCAAGATAACATCTAATTTAACGACCTAAGACAATCCAAAAAGTTAGAAAAGTACAACAAAACATTTATCAATATATCTACCTTATGCATCATATTGCATCAGTAGTTTGAATGACTTACCTTAATCTTCCTGCTCACTGCTTGTCCTCTCTGGGAGTCTGAGTCCACACTGCACACACTCAGGCCCTCATCATCATCTTCATTTTCCAGGTCGACAGAGCCCAAACTGCTTAGGGTGTCACTGGAGCTGTCAGAGCTGGATCCTGATTGGCTATCACTATTGCTGGAAATCTCTGGCATCTCTGTCACACAGAGTTTCTGTCATGGAGAGAAGTGACAAATCATATCATAGTCTGCACACATATACAACTCATTTTCTCTCTTTCCATACATGCATGTATCTCATCCATCAATCTAAACCATGCTTCCCGCAAATCTGTCAGAGTTCTCCTGAATGAATTGAACTACTTGCAGATTTTTCTGTCCCTCAAAAAAAACATCCGCCCAGAACAGTACCCAGAGCAGCATTATATTACTATAATATCACAATAATATTTTATACACACACACACACACACACACACACACCATATCTGATTGAGTACAACTATCATATTCTAAAAAAGACACATATTCCTATCCCAGAGAAAACAACACATTTGTTTTAGTGATGCAGTTCCCGAACATTAACACACCTCTTTTGTTTTGTGGCTTGCTTTCTCTTGAGCTTGATCTTCTTTGATCTTCTGCTTCCTGCTCCAGTTTGGAGGATTGGTGGCTAACTGTTCTTTTTTGCAGTGGTTGGGGATGGCGGGCTTGTTTTGAGCATTTAGACCTGCTTTGAGTGCATTGGTCTGTTCAGAGGTTGTATAAGCTGGTGAAGGTGAGGAGGATGTAGAGCTTGCTCCAGAGGAAGCAGATTTTGCTTTACCATTACCACTGACCGCACCATTCAGTCCTTTATGATAGAGAGATTCACACATGGACCACATGGATTACATCAATTTCACTACACAGTGTAATAAATCTCTACATTTCTTATTGTAATAAACTATTCATGTTTAGCCCACCAACAGACCAGCATGCTGTTTTTTGCTTTGGAGCTAGAAACCTTAGGGCATAAAACCTCTGATGTTTAAAATAATAGGAATCTCAGTAATTGCAGTCACCAGAATTCAAACTCTAGAACCCCAACTGGCAGCATTTTGCAATTTATTTTACATCATGCTTGGACTGGAGGGGATTTATAAACAGGCTTGCTGCTAAGAGCACCGTCCCCATAACTGACAAAAGCAAACCTATACAAAAATGCATACGTCTTAATAAAAAAGATAGATAATCTTAAAACAGAAATGCTTAGGCTGCAGGCTACCTTTAGCAGAACCCCGTGTGCTCTTCTTGGGAGTATGTGACTGGCTGAGGGATGGAGGTGTGAAGAGAGGAGGCAGACCCAGTAGAGGAGGAAAGAGCGCAGCAGCTCCGGGAAGTTGGGGATCCGATGCCCGCCACAAGTCTAAATGGTTTAGTATAATAGAGAAATTATATTTGAGTTAATATAGAGTCCAGACTAAGCAATAACCCAGACAGACAACCTGCACATTCCATCTACTTTTGTTGCAGGTCATTACTGGTGCAAATTGTAAATGTGAAACAGAAAAAGCTTTTCATCTCAGAACAGCCAGTGCCATCAAAATGCTACCCAGCTGTGAAAACAACTTTCTTAACTATCCACTTAAGGGCAAATAGTAAACTCAGATCAACTTAGAATCATAAAAAAGCCAGGGACACAAAAGAAGCAGACAAACAAATCTTTCCTTCAATTTTTTTCCCCAAAAGAACAGATTAATGCAGATCAATGCCCAATCTTATAGATTATTAACAATAATTAAAATTAAAATTTGCCCTTTGGAGTAAACTCAGCAAGGCTGAGGACCTCAGGATTTCACAAATAACAGAATATTACATTTAAAAAAAAGTTTGGAATTGTGCGCAAAGTGAGGTCAAAGAACTGCCTTCACTCCAGCCTGTAATAAATGTCAAACATTTAGCATACCTCTCTGGCCTAATGGAAAATCAAGTAAATGTGATGTATGTGGACCATGTGCCACATCAACACAGTTAACTGAAAAAATATGGAACAGGAAGGGGGGAAAAATAATAAAAACCGCACACACAGGCACACGTGCACACAGAGTCAGGCTTAAAAAAAATTAAAAAAAGTCGGCACCTGGATTTAGCTAAGTAAATAGTTAAGAGCCTTCATTTGATAATTGCTGCAGTGATTAATATGTTTCAGCTGGCAACAAGTTATTTAACCCTAACTGATGCAGTGAGTAGCTTCTCATTTCTTAAACAACCATGGCAGAAAATATATACACTGCCGGTGAAAAGCTTGGACACATCGTCTAATTCCATGATTTTTCCCGATTTTTATTCCTCTCTTTATTGTAAAACAATACTGAAGGCATCCAAAATATTTTACTAATATTTCTTTCTAAACTCGAAAAAGCTATTAGCCAACTACAGGGGACATGAGGATCAACTCTGGAATCACTGTTTAATTCTTGTGTCTGACAACTTTGTTGTAGATTCAACTAAGTGGTCGATATTCTTAGACGAAAAAACCCCCCACAAAAAAGGTACATCACTATTTCTGACAAGTAATAGGTAAATCATTACTTCTAATAAATAAGAGTTCAATCACTACTTTTAATAAATATTAGTTAAATAAAATGTAAACAAATACAACAAAATTATTTAACTAAGCTTAACACATACTATTCCATAAACTGTTTAGCAAACACATAATACACATCATATTACATTCCTTGTGAATACATGGAAACACTTAAATAACAATTATAACATAACATAACTTACTCTTTCTCTCTTCTTTTGAGCACAATAGCAATTAAATCAAATATCAAATAACTCAGATTCAAGTGATCAGTCCTTCGTTTAAAAGCAAAGCGCGGTATTATCATACCATCAGTGTCCCTGAGATGACCGGCAGCCGATGCGCTGCCCTGTCTCACGTTACTGACTGCAGTCTCTTACACGCAGGCTTTTAATACACAGACCCTATACTGTTACATCATAGTTACATCATAGTAGAGACTGTGAGGTGGCGATTCTCTATGTTGTATGTTGAGTCTGTACCTTTGCTTCATTAGTGACGCAAGTGAGTGAGGTGAGGTGATGCATACTGTGATGTCATCGTGTCACAGTTGTTCCTTGTCGAATGACTTCAGCTCCATCATTTCACTTATTTTAGTTTTACATGTTTAATCTTTAATGTTCTTTAAAGCCTACTTCATAAATTTGTAATTTCTGAAGCCAGTAACTCAAAATGTACTTCTCCTCTGCAGCAAAGGTAAGTTTTGTTTTTGTTTTCCAGAGATGGTCTTCATGAGAGCCAGTTTCATCATGGTGCTTGATGGGTTTTGCAAATGCACCTTCGCATCTTCAAAGTACAACTGACTGTTGTTTGTTAATAAAAGTACAACTGACTGTTGTCCTAAGTCCATATGAGTAATTTCATAGTTTTGAAAAGACTTGTACCCAATGTGTCAATCAATCATTCGTTAATCCATTATGTAAAGAACCAAACAAAAAATGGGCACAAACATTCTTAACATAAATAAGGTATATCTTATGAACATAAATTATGCTTAATAGGTCATGTTAATTTTTATATTAACTTTTGCAAGTGCAAAAGTCTGAATTTCCCACATATTCTGCTTATAAAAAGAAAAAATAATAATTAAGTCATGATCTTCAGTGTGTTCAGATTTGAGAAAGGCAGTATATACAGATAATACTCAAAACAAATGTCAACAGGAATAGCAAAGATTATCACATCAATCTTCCAGCTGTCAAAGATCAAATATTACAGGAAAAGGATTGTAAATGCAGTGATAAAGGCAATGGCTCAACATATCAGTAAGCAAGTGCTTTGAACTTGCATTATTTTAAAATTGCTCTATGTAATGCTCTAATAATATTACTATTATTAACAAACATTAAATACTTGGTAAATATAGCATAAATCACTTTTTTTTTGTCTGTTTTCTTAATTTAGTCTTCAGCATATGCATCCTTTTGCAAATTGCATACCTGGAAATGTTCCAAGTTGTGGGTGGGTCGTTAAGCCTCCTTGCAATCCCAAAATCCCCAGGCCTCTAAAATCGGAGCATGCAGACAGAGGAGCATACAGCCTGAATGCTGGATGGCTCAACATGGGGAAAGACGTTCTAAAACCTGGATCACTAACCAGCTGAAACAGACGTCCTGCAGACAGACAACAAAAGAGAACAAGAGACAGGGGACTTAGTAGATTCACATGCTCCATAAGAGAGGATAATAGAAAATCACACCTACAACAATGTGTGTACGTTAGGTTTTAACTCTTTTGTTTTACACTCACTGGGCAAATTGATCAAAAGCTCAGAATGTAAGGGATTGTTTATTGTGTTAGTCAATAACAGGGTAAACTGGCACGCATATTGTGAAGAACACAGAATAAACCACATTAAAAATAATGAGGCACACATGAATAACTAAAAAAAAGCTATGTATTCTATACAAGCACAAATAAAGTAAAGTTGCACGACAGACAACTACAGCTGTCTGTATCCATGCAAAAATATTGTGACAGTTTTGTGAGTGAGGGGTTGAGCACCGAGTGAAATGACAGCTGACATTCTCAGCCTTGCACAAGACACATCATGTCTGTACAAGACAGAGAGCATGGTGTAAGAGAATCAATTAGCAGAACAGAGCAAACATTTATTTGGTTATTTATGCAGTACATTAATCATTCAACTGGACAACAGAACGCCTTAATCATAAACTACATGGCACCTGACCTTCACACCCATATGTCGCCATTCCCCAAACTGTTGCCACAGTTGTCCAGAATGTGTTTGTATGCTGTGGCATTACAATTTACCCACACTGGAACTAAATGACCACACAACTTTTACAGCATGACAATGCCCAGGAGCACAAGGTTGGAGTGACCCACAAAGAGCTCTGACCTCAACCCCACTGAACATCTTTGGGATGATCTGGAACACTAATATTGCACCACCTCTTGACACTTGCTCGACCTCACTAATGCAGTTGGAGGAGAATTAAAACAGCAGTGGGAGACTAAATCTGTAATGGGATGTTCAACATGGTCATGTGGTTGTGACAGTCAAGTGTCCACCAACCTTTGTCCATATAACAAATATTTTTCAATAAATTTGTCCTAAATATGAATAACTTAAAATGTACAACCATTCAAAAAACATTTTACAGTATATAGGTATAATCCGTGGTTATATTGTAAAGACAAGAACACAGACAATAGTTGATAGGGGAAAAAAATAAATAAATCAGGAAACACAAAACAAAGCCTCCCTGCATGGAGCTGCTTTTATGCCAGGTTATGTACACAACAGGAAAATATCCTCTTTTTTCATTCTCAGTTTGATGAGCTGCATATTTACCAGCCAGTTCTCTAAGGGCCTTGATGTCTATAGCAGAGTAGACGAAGAGAAGTGAACGCCAGGGAGGCCTACATCCATCTCCTCCTCTCCCCACTCTCCTCAGCATGTCACAATGACATCAGTAAATACCTTTTTAATATTAATGGCATCATTACCGCAGCCAGAGGACAATTAAATTTTAAGTTTTACATACATGGTATGGTTGCTCTGTGTTCAGACACTGCAGCATCTCCAGTGAGCAGAGGGACTCATTTGTCCCTGTCAAATAAGATCCATCAACACATTCATCTTTAAGCATGAAGGCGAACACTTAGAAGAGTCAGAATGGGGTGAGCTTTTGCACATTTTTATGTTTTACCTACTTTAATATGCTAATACCACATCTGGATAATAAAAATAAATACCTGCATGGATATAATGAGCATAGATACAAACAGGTTCAACACCGGCTTGTCATGAGAAAAAGCAAGTGTGGAAGATCTTGATAGCAATTAATAACAAAAAGACACACAGCCAGCACATACAATCTGCAGCATATCCTCTATAATGTGTTCCTTGGGGAAGTAACCACCATATAAATAAGTAGCAATCTGTATTATTTCTTCTTCTGCTCTGACTTCAGAGGTGTCACTGATCTGTCTGTTTTAATCACTATCCTGTCTGAGTAAAAAAAAAAAAGGCATCTCCTACACATTCAGCGTGTATGCACAGAAAAGCAAGAACAGACAGCCTTTTTTTGTTCTTATCATGAATAAATGTCATAAATCACAAACACACACACACACAAAATTTTTTTTTTTAACCTGGAAAATCAAACAGTCACTTCAAATACTGTGTATGCAGTAGTACTCTCCTATCCACTATACACTTGCTGCAGAGAATAAAGCATGAGCTTCCCTCATTGTCTCCCGCTTTCTCTCTATGTGTGGTAAACACGAGCTAAAGGTTGTCAGCAGCTGAGAGAAAAGAAAGAGAAGCTTTTTAATTGTTGGCGTTCATTAATGAAGCAGCTTCTCCTTTTGCAACCAAATGGTCAGAAATGTGTTAGCCATGGCTGCTAGAGGCTCTTATTCACTGCTGTAATAACACACACAACAACAACAACATTAACAGAGTGCAGTGCTTATGCTGTTATTCTGTGTGTACAAAAATCAATCCTGCTAATGACAGGCGTGCTTTGCTCTCATGAAAAACCTACATGTCACATTTAGCCAGCCTTTGCACAGATCCTCTAGATCTTTTTAAAACTGTACATGCATGCAAAGTCATAGCACTTTCTCATACGTACACAGGAATCAAGCTATTGGCAGCAAAAGAACACTATATACATTCTATATACACATTCATGCCTTTCCTGATTTAAAGTGCTGCATCTAAATAAACAACAGATTTCTAAAAGCTTATTGGATCCAAAAATACCTTCCATGGACAGCGAATTGGTGACTTGCCATAAATACATACTGTTTAAACCAACAACTTTTATTGTGTAGTCGTATTAATCCTGCATGAAGATGAGCATACGAGTGCAAATGTACACAAAGTTCTTCTAATAAACTCTATCAATTTGGCGGCCATACTGGCAATACTCCCAGGCAGTTATTTCCAGTTTTGCAAGATCAGGCTCCTATCCACTTGATTTGAAGAGAGCAGAAAATGATCAACAAGATGATGTTTTAAACACTTGGTTGCTCTGACTACAGCATGTGTTTTGCTATAGCTAATGGAAAAAAAGTCTTTGCCTAAATTTTTGCCATTTTAAATCTCAGTGTGGTCAAAACAACAACTTTTTTAATGCGACATGCACTCAGCAAGATGCACTAATCTCTCATAGGGTTATAAGCTGTTACACAGAATTCTAAACTGTGCTTTAGACTAGACTGCGACTCAAGACATACAGTAGCATGCTATACTGCACTGTACAGACTCACGCCCTCTGACCGCTCATCATCTTACCACTATCGCTCGTTAGGTTTGGTGATGAAGCTGGAGGTGGGGCAGAGGAGCTGATGGATGGCTGGGAGTGGGTGGATGATGGCAATCTCTCTCCAGACTCCATAACTGCAAAACATTGCACACAAATCAACAAACACATTTACAGAAAATAATATATCTTGATACAGACTATTTTAGCAAAAATTGTGAAAATTTCATTTGTTACTTTTAAATGTCCAGTTAACACTAAAAGGTGTGTGATTAAATACAGTATGTTATTCCACTGCAAAAAAAAAACAACATACCCTTGCCTATGTTCTCCCTCTCACTCAAACCCCAAGCTGGACAAGTATTACTCTATCAAATATAAATTCAGAAACCCAAATGAATTGACAGTGTGTTATTATGCATTAGGTAAAACGTCTGTGTGTGTGTGTGAGTGTGTGTGTGTGTGCAGAACAACCACATTGGCTGTAAAATCATTTGCACATTTTAACACATTGCAAATTAACATTGAGCAAGATGGTGACAAGCAGAGATGCTGACCAGCAGAAATTTGTGATTTGCTTAGTATTGCATATTGGAAGCCAAAGTTGTGTTATAATCCCCCCACCATCCACCACAGTAAAATATTTAAATCACATAGAGGCTGGTGTTTCCAAAATAGCTTGCCTTATATATAATATCTACGAACATGATTGAAGACTGTTGACTTCATTTCGAACACCTGTACAACTGCACATTCATGCATTTAACTGATCAGCTAATCTAATCAGCACATATACAATATCATACAGATACAGGTCTACAGATTCAGGTAATATTTACATCAAACATTAGTTGTGATAGCTGTGACTTTAATGATTGCAACATGGGTGCTGTTTGCAGAAGGGCTGATTTGAGTATTTTATAGACTGGTTAATCTCCTATCAGAGTGAGCGCCAGTTGCAGGTTGAAATGCCTTGTTATTAATAGAGATGGAGGAAAAAAAATGGCCAGATTCGTTTGAGCTTACATCGGGTGTTTCACTGCACTAAATTCGGGAGGAATATAGTATCTTAATTACTCTTTCTAGCCATGTTGAGGAGGAAAGCTCAGATCAATAACAGCCCATGCAAAATGGACCACTGGAAAT
This sequence comes from Leiocassis micropogon, assembly GCA_028565275.1. Taxonomy (NCBI): domain Eukaryota; kingdom Metazoa; phylum Chordata; class Actinopteri; order Siluriformes; family Bagridae; genus Leiocassis; species Leiocassis micropogon. Next base: position 17,945,551 of record JAOVVA010000051.1, read on the forward strand.
TAGAGAGAAAAAAAACAACTAATCATTTTCCAGTCTTCAACTGCTTGTTTGGGTGAGTCAATGACCATGATGGCTTTAGATTCTTGCTCTTGGCTGAGAGCCGTTAAACCTGATGTGGTCTTTTGCTGCTGCTGGAGCCTATCCACCTCAAGGTTCATTCAACTCGGAGATGGTTTTCTGCTCACCACAGTTGTGAGGAGTTACTTATTTCAGTTTCTATTGACTTCCTGTCAGCTCAGACCAGTCTGGTCATTCTTCTTTAAACCAATAAAGTGGACACCAAGTGTACATACACAATTTCTCATTGGTATTTTTCATTTGCAACATATATTAATTATTAGAATAATGCCAGAGACAGGAGTAATTGGACTGGATTTATAATGATGCATGATGCTTTCTGGAAGGCCATTCTGTATTAGTTATGAGATCTTAACTCCATATGATATGCAAATTAAACATGTCTTCACCCTGAGTGCTTATACAATCTAATGTGCTCTAATGTGGTTGGTCAAAAAGACAGCAAACGTTTGGAGGGGGTGGGTGACCTACATCAGGTCACAATTCTCATGATATTTCCATGATACATGACATGGATCTCTACACACAAGATGGCCCAAAGCACGCAAAAAAAAAACAAAAAACAGAAATGCTGTAAAATTCGGAAACAACTTCTCTTTGTGAAAAGGTCTGTCTTGAATACACGAGAACAAGTTCCATTCAATCTTCTTTTAATATTTTTAAATACATCTTAAATCTGAATAAATAAATAAAAATCAAGGATAAAGGCTTATGAATCAAGACTTTTTACCCACTCTGAAAATGTTTTAAATAATTTCTCACAATATTAATTAGTGTCATGTTGTCCAACCCTACCTATTAGCAATAATAAGAGACAAAAGTATATACTGTAAATTTCAGTTGGACCAATAAGCGCTTCTGTAAATTGGACACTAAGCTTCATCCCTTATTTAATTTTAAGTTATCTGAGAGTAATTCAGGATAAATTAAAACCTCCCATCACCTCATCTGTGACTGATGTCTGTGGTGTAGAGGAGAGATTACTCCAGCAGATTTCCTTGGATATCCTTTAGACAGGGCTAACTAGTATAATGGTGTTGACTCTGTCTGTCTGTGTGTGTGTGTGTGTGTGTGTGTGTGTGTGTGCACGTGCGTGTCTCTCTCTTTCTTTCTCCAGGTCTATTTTCTGTTTGTGTGCTGTCTGGTAGTGCGCTAACAGATGGCTGGTCATCAGCATGGAACATCAGTATTGAATCACACAAACTCACTTAACACACACCCGCGCGCACACAGACACACACAGAGTTCTGCAACACAGAAGGACGAATCCTTCTGAAAGCCAAAGTGCCGTGGTCCTCAAGCACCACAACCACAAGACCACTATCTAAACCCAGCAACATGACCCAGTCTCCTGAAACATCAAATATATGAAGCACAAACTTTTAATCATACAGGTAAAACCAGACACAGCTGTGGGAGAGATTTAAAAAAAGAAAAAAGACAGACAGGCAGGGAAAGGTGCTGGCAACTTCATAGCAGATAGAAAACTTTAAGGGGAAAAATGACAACAAAAAAATCTATAAAAGGAAAGAGAGGCAATTATACAGAGTGGTGAATTTATATGTGAAGAGTGGTCTTTGTTATTTGTCCCTGTGTCTTTGTGGGTATGGGATGTTGTTCTCAGTCAGCCATTTAAAAAAAAAAAAAAAAAAAAAAAAAAGAATATATATATTTCTCCTGGGGCTACAGTATTTCACAAATATCAGATCTATTATTATTGTATATATATATTATTTTTAATGGTTAAAAAAGGTTGTGGTTTCTTAACTTAATCCCATGCTCATTAGATGAATGAGAGAAATAAATTTACTCCAGGACCTCTAGAAATTCTTACCACCCCTGCCAGTTATTCAATGTCCATAAATTTATGATCTGCATAACAAGTGTTTTGTTTCCATTAGAGATTTTAACTCTTCACAAAAAAAAACACATTTCCTTGCAACACATACACACACGTATATTTAGAATTTTTTAGACAATGTCACAGTTGACAGGCTATTTCAGTTTGTACCCATATGCTACATGGCAGTTCCACTTCTGATTTGCTGTCATTGTGCTAGATTAACCTGTGACAAATTCAAGTAATCTACATCAGTCATATGTCCAGGAATTGTATTCGGAGCCTCAAGTAGAATGAATTTTAATGAAGCTGGAACGTTCACACACACACAGACACACACACAGACACACACACAGACACACGAAAGTAAGAACAAAAGCTAAATAAAAGTCCAAAT
>JAOVVA010000051.1:17947965-17967614 GCA_028565275.1 Leiocassis micropogon
ACACACACACAGACACACACACAGACACACACACAGACACACGAAAGTAAGAACAAAAGCTAAATAAAAGTCCAAATGGTAAGCCCCATACTATGAAAAAGACAGCTCAGGGAAATTAAACATGCTTTGCTCTGCTTTCTTGCCATAATAATGTATTCCATCAGGATCAAACAGTACTTAATCAGCTCCTTACATAACCCAGGTCACTAAGCCATATGAGATGAAGAGAGATAAAAGATGTGAACAATAAAAAGGGGACAGAGCTGAAGAGCGCACTTTATAGAAAACAATGGGCTTCAGATCTGTGTAAAAGCAGAACTCAGAGTCTTTATCCAACATTAGCAGTCTGATTTTTAGTTTCCCCAAGGCACTAATGAAAGCAGATAATAGATGTGGGACCTAAAACGCATGGACATGCATCACCTGAAAAGATACCTAATAAAGAGATTCTTTTAAATAAATCCCTGTGAATCTATGTCAGATTTAACAGCAGCTTAACCCTGAAACAAAGCGGTTTAATGAAAAAATAAAATAAAAATTAAACTAAACAATGCATAGTTTAATCATAATGACTAATATAAAGATGTGACTTTGCCTTTTCCTTCATCTTATTTTAGATGTTTATGGACTATGGCATTTTGAGAATGCTATTTGTGCACAGTGTAACACAAAAGATGTTTAAAAGTAGTGCAGGGTTGACGCAGACTTAGTGTGTTCAAGCACTTTACCATAATGCATCACCTCTCGTAAAAGATTCATAAATGATGAGCAATGCACATATGGTTTAGAGGCAGAGAATATAAGGAAAGAGGTCAGAGTGTACAATAAGTTGTAGCATGGTAAAATAAAAAAATAATAAAAAAGAAAGCAAGAATAGGACCATATATTTTCTAAATATGTCCCAGTGGTTTATTTTACTGTACACATGCAGCATTAATGGTGTGCATCAACAAAAGTGTGCTGTTTGTAGAATATTAAACTCAAAATCAATCTCAAACTGTTAAAGTTAATCTTAATTACAGTCTTAGAAAAGTTTATAGGATCTTCCCTATGTCTTAATTCGTTACTGTGTAAAAAGCCAACTAAAACACAAGTGTATGATTGATTTTTTTCATCTCTCAAGATTTTTTCTCTGTACTTCAGCCATGAATGGTGCGATTTTTCTTCTTCTTTGAGATTTAATTTCAGATTTTGAGCAGAGTTAAATAATTTCTTTTACACAATTTCTTATCAGTAAACATGGCAACCATAGATTTCAAGCTAGTTAATACATTCGGCTATGAAATGCATTACTGTCCATGAAGAAAGTGCTTGTTATGAGACAATAACAATTCATTACTGCTGTAAATGATACGACTGCTCATCTTTCCCATCTCCTTTTAATCTTAAATTGTTCCAGAAATTATTTCTCTACCTTTGTCAACAACAGGACGATGATCTGCTGCTGATAAAATGTGAAGACATAATATCCACATTAGTGCCATGAAACAGGAGCACAAACACTCAATTTCAATTTTCATTGAAACCCTTAAACAGACAATGCTACGGCTGCGAAAGAGCTGAACAAAATCAGTTCTTGTACACTCTACAGTCCATACCTTTGTGGCTATGCTCCTGAAGAAGGCTAAGATAGAAAAATAGGATAGCAGACCTCCTCCGGCCATCTGACTTTTGACATGAAGATATGCAAATGTACATGACACGCATTTTAAAAGGATGACAATACCTAAAGTCACGGCTGGAACAATAAAGGATTCCAAGAACATCTGCTTGACATTAACCAGCTTCATGTCTCGGTGCCAAAGAAAAAACGTGGCAAAGGAAAGTTGTGTGAGAAGGTGTGTGGGGGGAAAATAAAAAAAATAAAATAAAATAAATAAATGGAACTTTAGGAGAGATTATGCTTTTAAAAGGAATACAGTAAGACTAAACTGTGCATAGACATGCAAGCTTAAACAGACACCCAGAGTTTCATAATAAAATGTATGCAACCAAAACTCTTTGCCCTTATTATGACTATTATTAGTTTCCTTATTTTCAGCCTGGAATATACCCATCTTGCCTAATAGCGAAAAACTGAGGATGGACTGTCCCAGAAAAAAATATCTAAACACAGGGTAAAATATCAATAGCGTAACAACCTGGTTGATGTGGGCCATCATCTTTGTGTTGTTAGAAGCTCTGTTATGAACAATGCTCTCATTTTATGCCCTGGAAAGTTAAAGGGGCTATCAGAAAGTCAAAAAGCATCAAGAGTGTAATAATAGCTAAACCTTACTTGCTTACAAATGTATACAATTTTTTGATGCATACAATTTATCATAAAATAATGGGCATGTTATTTACTTATTGTATGTCTGTGTATAATTTCTTGGGTAATGTGGTTAGACTTCTGAATATGGCATTTAAGAAAACTGACAGAATAAAATGGCAAACAAAATCTGACTGATCTTGTGTACACAAGAGTTAAAGATAAAATGCTCTAGAGCTTTTATACTCAAAGGTCTGAATTTCTCTTCAAAGTTAAAGGTCTGGAACAATCAGTGATAATCAACTAACTTGTTTAAATCTTACAAGCAACATACATTCACATTGGGACAAAATACATTCAAGCCTAGTGGGGAAAAAAAACAAAAAAAAAAACACACTGTGTAAAGAAATTTTTAACTAGAAAAAAGAAAAATATCAATTGATTGATTTTCATGCCTAAACAAACTAAATAAGCAAAGTTTATTTGTTTTCATGACTGAATGAACTGATTAAAAAAAACTGACCTCAAATGATTTGGAAGTAAAAGTTACATGGTGCCCCAAGTTCTCATATGGCCATGCCACTTTCTTCTTCTTTCACGTTAACAAAAACTGCTAAACTAAATTTATTTACTGAAAAAAGGTTTAATACCCGAGTAGGAAACACATGATTTATGAATTATGGCATCCCTAATACAAGGTGTGGGCTGGGTCTGGATTGACTTGCAATAAACTTACAAGCATAACCATTCATAAAAATGGCTTTGGTTACAACATACAGTACATTTGTCATGAAATAGTTTCAACAAACATTTGCAAAATCACATTTTTGTCCATCCAGATTTGTGTTAATTTAAGATGGAATCTTGTATTGATGATGGAAGAGTTGAACTACTCCATATAGTCTTGTCCAGCACACCCCAAAGACTTTCAATGGGTTTGAGGTCAGGCCTCTCTGAGGTGGCCAATTAATGTGTGAAAATGATTCCTCATACTACTAGACCCACTCCGTCACAACCTGAATCCTGGAATATGCCCATTTTCCCCCAGGGTAAATCTAACTATCAAGTGACTTTCTTGTATCCACATAGCGGTGTAGTCCCAAACCTGTGTTGGCAATGCCCTTGCTTTCATAATAAAACATAGCTGTAATTTCTACTGTTTTTGATGCAACATCAAGTGTTTGAACTCTGATCACAGTCATTCATGATATTTTTTCCGAACCACAGGTCTGTGTCTTGATGTGTCATTACTATCCTTCCAGGTCTTAATAATTTTATGTATTGTTCATAAACCAATTATAGCTATTTCAGTAAAACATTTGTGGCCAGGCAGTCTATTGCATAGCACCAATAAAATTTATTTCAAAATAAAGCAGCAAAAACAGTCTAAAGCTGTAAACTCTAAAGCAAACCTTATCAATAACTTTGAAGGACAAACGCAAATCAAGTTCTTATGTCTTGTTTCAGATATTTAGAACTGCATGAAATACATAAATAAACTAAACTAAAATCAGCAATGAGGACTAGTTTTCAAGAAATGTGTAAAAGCCAGCTAATACAGTAAGCTCTAGCATGTGCATATTTTGTTAGTAATATATTGATGGCATCCAATTTTCTTTAAGACATTATTCATTTTATTATAAAATATAGTACATATATTTATATAATATATTTATATAATATAAATTAATATTTGTAACCGAGGTAATGATGTAGGGTAGATGATGAGCACCCAAGCCTAAGCATAGGATAAATATGCTCCCTATATAAATCAGCTGGCATTCATTTTTAAGCCAGCAATTACATTAAATGGCACATGCAACCTAAACACACCCCAAATTTATTGCTGCATTAATGGTTGGCGCAGCATTACTGCATGTGTGGTCTAATTAAATGATTAAAAAGAAACATCACATTACACCCAACACATTGAAAACACAATGCAACTAGGCCAAGCTAAATACCATCTTTTAGTGTCCCATGATTTACATCTTAAAAGAATTAGAATGACATTTTCCTCAAAATTACACAACCGTTTATTAGATTAGATTAGTGACTGAGTAAACTGGCTGGACTATAGAGGCCTTCCGTGCATGCTTGGACATTTTAACATGCGTCACTCCTTATCACAGGTGTTCTAACAATCTGTTAATTACAAAACAAAGTAAGTGCTAATTACGCTAACTGTTTGTCACATGGGTGAAAGTAGGTCGGTATGGTCGACCGCACTGAAAGATCGAAGATCAGCTGTCTGCCAAAACAGAACCAGTCACAGAGGCACTTTCAGCAAGAAAACACATCTGATAACTTTGTCATCTTAAACAACACTCGCCTTGTGTTTATTAACTGCTTCCAAGTCGTTCTAAGGCTTGTATGAAGTAAAGGTACAAACAATCAAAAACCACCAGGACCATCCACATCAGCATTGGATTTCAGATGAAAATAAACCAGAATAGAACCTTGAGTAAAAAGATGGGATTTTAGTTCTGCCAAAAAAAACAACAGCAGGCTTGCGACAGGATACTTTAATCTCAGAGGGCTCTCTCACAATACCAACTGAAGTCAAGTCTTACGAATAATGAACAGTAAAGCTTTTCTAATTACCCAAACCAGACAGTTTACAATGAAGAGCTAAGTGTGAAATTAAAGACTAAATGTAGAAAAGCAACCTATTAAATTAAACCTGCTCTCTTCTTGTACAATATTTCAACATTACTCATCTTTAGGTCTTAAAAAACAAAAAACAACAAAACAAAACAAAAATAAACAGCTGAAGTGAATCCATGACAATCCACTTCCAATAATTACTAAATCATTATGAATACAACATTCTCCATTTTAGCTGCATCAGTTTTTGTAAAAGGTACATTTGCACCATTTGATGTATTAAGAGTGAGGCAACGTGAAAGATAAACAGAAAAGAATCCCGAAGTAAATCCCACAGAAACCTTAGAACCTTGAGGATTCCAACATGGTTTATTCTTACCTAGTCCACATCATATCATCTGGAAAGAACAGTCTTCAAATGAGACAAGACCATACACCTGCCAGAGACAGATGTTGGGTATAAATCTGATTTAACCTCTGTCATATCCATGTGTCTGGTAGAACACATAAGCATGAAATATGTAGATACAGGAAGAGAAGATCAACTAAACCATCAACCTCTGGGAAAAACGTAGATAATTTTAAAAGTACAACAAAAGCATTTTCGTTAAAAGTCTTATATTTTTTTCTGGCTGAAGATAAAGGTGCTTGTTGTTCTTAGGCATTCTGGGAGTACTTAAGTCATGCAGGATAGCCACTGCACATAATATTATATATACAGTACAATATATATACAAAGACGCTGCCTGTCTACCAATGCGCAATTTCCGTTTGCGTATTCATTGTACTCATACTCAGTAGTATCTATAGATTGCTCTAGGTACATACTCATTTTGCTCAGACAGGTAATGTATGCCTAAACAAAATTTGTTGTCCCTGCAAACTCTGCATTAAAAATATTTTATGTCTGCAAGCTCATGTACCATATTTATGGGGTGCATAGCGCTTTCCTCTGCGTGTGTTACGTCACCCTGTAATGCAGCATAAGCAGCAGTTAATTGCTTTCACTTATCTCAGAGGACGCATGTGATAACCTTTAACCTCCTGAATTCATAGCTGGCATACAGTATGATAGGAAGAGCTGTAACTGGTGGATGAGATCTGGCTCAGAAATGTAAAATAATAATAATAATAATAATAATCTTTAGCAATTATGTTATTTAGGTCAGGGTGGATTGGGAGCCTATCCTGGGTTCACGGCCTAGGGACAACGTAGAGTAGCTGTCTTTTGTTCCTAAGATGTGGGAGAAACCAAAGAACCTGGTGAAAAACCAGACTGACATGGAGGGTACAGACTGAACTCCAAACAGACAGTAACACAGGCGTCTCACAATAAGAGCAGGGGGACAACCCTCTCCACTTCACCACTGTGACATCACAATTAATTGTTATATATTTTATAAATCTTGTTTGAAGCTCCAAGGAGTTCAGTCAAATCAATTATCCAAACTGTTACACAGGAAGGGCACTAAGCAAACCTTTCACAGCAATTGGAATGAAAAAAGGAGATCCTAATTAAAATCAAACAATAGTGAGCGAATTCAAATAATAATAATAATAATAATAATAATATTATTATTATTTAGTGACTATTGATCAGGATTTTAAAGGATGGCAAAAAAAATACAGTGAACTTCAAACATGAAATCATTACCATCTTGCACTTGTGTGTGTAAAACACTAACATGTCAGAAAAATGCCATTTTGATCCTTCCCTGTTTCTTGAAAACAATGAAGACCGAGTAATTGATCAAAGTGCACCAAAGGCAGAATTGTCATGCGAGCAGCGGAAGGTCACAGGCTGCCAGCATTGAGGGTCGTTGGGGGAAGAAAACAGCAGCCGCATTCCCTGGCTGCCATTTTTCTTCCCTGACAAAGACTCCATCTGCCACTGAGCCATTTGCAGCCGGCAAGTCAGAATATCAATGATTTCCAACCAAGTGTGCCTTCACCTTGATGTCACCTCTATCAGTGCAAGGAAGAGCTGACGGCAGGGATATATTCTCCCTCACTCCCGCCCTCATCCAGCTAAGTGGCATTTACTCTGCTCCTTAAAAGGATGGCACTTTTATCAGCTCTGATATTACTGAAGCCATTTTTTTTTTGGTGTGCTTTATTAAGATAGGGGAATTTTGTTATGCATGATTCAGGTGCAGGCTTAGCGTGTTTAAAGCATTATCTGTGTGCAGGATGTGGCCTTTAAGCATTTCAGCAGGTCTGAGGACAAAGTCAGCATGGAGAGAAGAAGATGTCTCAGCGTTTGCATTGAGAGTGCAGGCAGGCAGCTGGGCAAAACAACCAAACAACAGTGAATTTAGTTTCCGTTCTCAACATCTGCGCACTGAAAAGACAGGAAAAAATATACAGGCACCTCTGAACTAGTCAGTCACACTATGCTCATGAAAGCCTCATAGTGAATCACAAGCCACAAAACTACTAAATGCACACACACACACACACACATATACACACACATACAACCCTCTTAATTTTTTTAAAATAAAGATTAAAAAGAACTTTTTCCCCAAAAAAAGTGTTTTTTTTTTTTTAAGGAGCAGACTGCCCCCATACCCCTCTTTAAGTGATTCGTTATCAGATAACACGGACCCTGACACAGAATTACATCAGACACTAAGAAGTCGTCCTGTTTCTTTCTGATTTATCGTGAGTAAATTAACATAAGGGTTCACAGCTGGGTGTCTTATTACCCAGTCAGTAATTAGTGCCCTGAGGCCTGCAGTCAAACCCTCAGTCCCACTCTACTACAAAACAAAGCACTTACAAAAAGGACCTGCACCAACCTAAAGAGATTAACCAGAAGGAACAGGGAAGTCCCAACTGCACCACAGAGCCTTTTCAAATGCAACTTTGCTTCTTAGAACAATATGGACAAATGCTGTCCAGGCTTATGCTGCTTTTCCATCATTACACAAAAAAAAACCAACAACTACCCAACATAAAACATAACGACAGTGGAGTGTGAAGCCATGAATTTGTAATTATTGTCTTTAAAATGATGCCTATTACATTAATGTGCTTCGTATAGGCTGATGTTCAGTTCCATGGTTTATAAGGCATTAAACTAGTCCTGTTGATAATAATTCAAAGCATTTTAGAACAGGAAAACTGATTTGGGGCTAATAAGTAAACCCGAATTTGCCTAATGTGTTTACATTTTCTTTTATACCAAGAACATATTCATGAAATTAATCTGCATCGTGGTTAATGAGAGTGTGTAGTGAACGACTGAAAATGTTAAAAACTACACCACATTCTAAACAAAAGATACACAACACTTCACTGCACTCTCTCGAAGGTCATTTCTCTTTTGTGTAAATGACAGTCTCATTAGACACTAACAGGGATTGGGTTCAGTGGAGCAGCGGGCTTGGAGTTACCCTCGACTCCTAGCTTCTCTGGAGAAAAGACAAAGAGAAAGAGAACCCCAGAGAGACTCGAAGACAAAGCGATGAAAAGAAAGAAGGAGTGAGACACAAAGGATGGATGGAAAGTTGCAAAGTACAAGTAGGGAAGCCATTTCCAAACAGACAGGAGTTTTCACCGGCAGTGTATTTATCGAAATATATGTGAGTGGGTGTGTGAATACCACTGTACAAAACAGACAGAAACTATAAGACATTACACCTGTGGTGTCTGAGACCAGTCCTATATTTTATTCTGTCCTATTCAAATGTTCGTGAATTACTCAGACCACACATAGCAGTTTAAATTTGCTTGCTAAATTTGGTTGTTTATTTCTTATATACAGTAATTCTCTATCCGAACTTCCAGCTGTAAATCAGACCCATATATTAGTGTTTGTTTAAATAAATGATAACTTCAATAATTTCTATAGCATTTAAAATGTACAGAGAATTGTATGGCAGATGCTAATAACAAAACTGATTTAAAACTAGGCTATTATTTAACAAATTAATAATCAGTAATAATTGTTCATGTGTCAAAGCTTTATGTCAGGAAGTGTTTAATTGATGTTTCTAAAAGGAGTCTGGAGGGTGAGCACTCTAACTTTTAACTCCTAAATTACACCTCTACGTCCTCTAACATCTTGGCAGCAAATATCCGGATTTCTTTTCTTCCTGGTTTCTCAGTAACATCCCAAGCTGCATTTGTCTTATTAACCTATACTGTAGAGAAAAAAGAAAGGCGAGTGTGAAAAAAGAATAGTGAGTGGATGATTGTTTATAACTGCTATAACATAAGAGAAAATAGAAATTAACTTGTTTTACAGATGTTGCACAGCATATAAAACACACCTGATTAAAAGTACAATGTGACATTTGTACTAAATAACATTTAATTGTGGCATGTTCTCCCCGGGTACTCCAGTTTCCTTACAAAGTCTAAATATGTGCAGATTAGGTTAACTGACATGTCCAAAATTGCCTATAATGTGTGTGTGGCCTGTGATGGATGTGCACCCTGTCCAGGGTGTACTCGGTCTTGTGACCCAAGTCTCCTGGAATAGACTCCAGACACCCACTTCTCTGTACAAGACAAGCGGTATTGAAGATGAATGGATAAATATTTAATTGCTTACAAAATTTGAGGCACACTAATCAACTAACACTAAACTGCATCTTACCACTGTTGATTATTTTCATGTAACAGTATGCCAGGTCATGCATTATTCTTTATATAATAGAGTTACATCCATTGTTTAAATAGGGAAAACACTACTTTTCTACATGACATTGTGGTGGCTCTTTATCGCTGTTTAATCCAGACATCACAATGAATGCACCTTGCACTTCCGTTATGGATGAAGAGACCCTACTACCGCCCTGAATGAGCTAGGGTCACTATTAACAGCATTTAGAAGCTACCTAAAGGGTGACTTGTATGTTAGTTGACTGAAAATATTACATGTTTATTTATCGGAACAGTAGTTGGAAGCCGGTAATGGAAGAGTGCGCGCGCGCGTGTGTGTGTGTGTGTGTGTGTGTGTGTGTGTGTGTGTATGTCACAAGAAAAGAGAGGAAATTAAGTGTGTCAAAAATGCAACAGAAAGAAATGACAAAAAAACCCTGCTAAGCTGATGCAATAAACTTTAAAAGTGTGCCCATGTGTTGCCACCCGTTGTTTTTGACCTTCTGGATGCGTTTTATTCTTTTCACGCATTCATGCAATATAATGCGTTTTGCATTAAAAACACCATGCTCTGCCAATCTAATGAAGCTTCAGCTCAAATTAGTGCAAGCGCTCGATTATAAATAGGTTCCTTTAGACCATACAGCCCCCCCCCCACACACACACACAAACAGTTGGCTTATTCTGTTTCACTTTTACACATTAGACTTTACCTAAACATGTTTACCTTTGTGAGTTAAAACAAGCATGTTTCAACTGTAAAAAAGTTAAATTAACTGAGATAATGATTTCCCCTAATCAGGTACCTTTATACCTCCTCCGTCTATCTCACCTTCTCACTTCCCAAGTAGGAAACTGCTATATTTACAACCACATTGTATTACACATGTTACCGTGGCAGCAATCTGTTAATAAGTCAGGCTCAGTGTGTGGCACACACACACCTACAATATGTACACACGCCACACTAACAGCTCACTGAATATTAAGGGCTGAACCACAAACTGAAAACACTGAGTATTTTATACTCATTAGAAATAGCAAGTCAGAGAGACCTGTCCATGCAGAACACTTCTGCTTTAACAGTTTAAGACAGTGGATAAGAGAAACTTAAATAAAAATAAATATCCTTTTTACTTCCTACTGTCATTTTCACTGTATTAACCTTTGTTACACACTGTGTACTCAGCTTATGGCTATTCTTTTGTTTTTTTTTGCAGGGAGGAGGCAGGGGGGGGGGGGTTCCCCCACATTAAGGCTACTACTAACACTCAGTCGGAAGGGCCGAAGATTATCACGTGGTTCCTCCGGACCACGTGACGCCCGCCGACCGTATCTTTTCGATCTGCTTGCTCACGCACCGTTGGGGGCGGAGTAACACACTCGGAGGGCAGCGCTATCCGCTCCTTCCGCTTGTGTGAGCTCACAGATGCCCCTGATTGGCTGGAGAGCCGTGATTAATGTGGGAGCACCAAGTACCGCTCATCTCTCCCCTCTGAGAGAGCTCGGCCAATCAGCTCTCTCTAGGCCTCCGGCTGCGAGAGGTTATAGCATCACCCGGAAATCTAAGCTTATGGCTGTTTTTAGCTGAGTTTAGGGTGCAAGTACCTCCAAATATCTTGAACATTGCTGTAATTTAACACAAGTTATTAGCCTACAGATCCTACAGATCAATATCCTACAAATATTCTTTGATTATCTTATTATCGGTTTATTATATCCCCGAGATATTATCTTGCACGGCATGTTGTCTGATCGTAGGCTTTTCCATTAAAACTGCAGGGGTAAGTTCCATTTACATTGCCACTCTGTTGATTTCCAAGGCATATTTGGGACACGAAGGCCTTTGTTGCTTTATTTGAACAGTTACTTTGCTTTGTGGTTAAAAGGTGAGCTGTGCGCACACGAAAATATATTAAAAAGTTATTCCACAAGAGAAACTTATTATAATTCACTCTAATTAATTGTTTAACTACTTATTAAACTGATTGTTACGGTTAAAAGTAGTAGTAATAGTAGTATATTTTGTTCAAAGATGTTTTGAAACATTATATTCTGTATTAAGGAATTAATAACTAAATCACTAACACAGCTACTTCTGAAAGCTTCTGGTGCAAACCTGTGTCGTCTTGCTCAAGTCCCAACCATACAAGTCAATATTAAAATAGTTTTTTTTTAAAAATTGTAAAAATTGGAAAGGCAGTGATGCATAACCTTGCAATTATAGTGAGCAAATCAAATAATTGCAATGTGAAAAAGAAAGAAAATCAACTTCTAACAAGCGATATTAATTAAGAAATTGCCATGTTCTGTTGTTAAACAAGGGCCAATCGTTTCCTGGGTAGCACATGTGTTTAACAGTGGAGCAGAAAATCAGCAGTAGACAACTACAGTGAGGTGGTACTTACTGATTAATATGTGGTAAACTTCAGTGCAGCAAAACGATTAAACCGCAACCGACAAAACACACACACACACACACACACACACACACACACACACACACACACAGAGGTATTGATTCATTTTCTTTCACAACAGATCAAATCACACTAAATTGAACTGCATTCAAGGAAGAGAGATACCTTTTTATAAATCAGGTATTAATATGATACTTAAGACAATAGGTTTGTAGGTTACTGTAGGACTGCATACAAATACACAATAATACTTAAGATCAAGTTACAAGGAAGCTGTAGTTTAAAAAAACAAAGGAAAAAATAAAAAGGGTTTCTGTTAATGCATTATTCATAGGAATTATTTGATTGTTAGGAAATGAAAAACTTCGTTAATTCTCTTACTCATGGTTAAAAAGACCATAGTGCAATCCGATTTGATTAGTGCCAAGGTTTCCTGGACTCAGATCAAACCTGTTCCAAAACTGAAGCACATCTTCAGTGGTGAATACCCACAGAGAGAATAATTTTGTTTCCATCTCAGCTTACTCCAACTCTAGATGAGGCAGGAGGTTATCAGCACGACTGCCAGCTTGTCCTCCCCCTCTGACACATTCTGGTGAGCCAGCAGCTTTGCCTTATTTTCATTAAACACAGATCCATCTGGGTGTGCTTCCGCACTGCTGGGGTGTGTTTATACCCTCCTGTGAGCACTATTACACCTTATTTACACACACAGACACTACCTATGGTAGCTGTAGGTATCACACAATGTGTTATCTGTGGTTGCGCGAACAGTAATGCCTTCATTTGTGACACTGCCTTTTTTAGATCGTACTGCTGATTATAAACCTTACCAGGCAAAGATGAGGAAACTAACCTAACTGGACTAATTGCAAATCTATAATTCATAAATCTGCAGTTGTGCTTCCAACACGTTTCATGAAGACGACTACTCGTACTACAGTCACTCGGCTTTTACACAAGTTCACATTATAGTGATGAATCACATTTAATCTATTTACATTCATTCACCATTTACAAATTACTGGTTGCGATACCAAAGCATATAATTACAGATGCTAGACGTTGACTTAAACATCTCACTATTGCTATGCTTTGAGACTCCCTAATCTCTTAATCTACTTTATTTAATACCTTTTCTTTTTGAAATTCAGGAAGTTCTAATCCTTACTTACTGCAAGACATACAAATTAGGGAAGGATGCCCTTAACACACATAAAAAAAGGTACGATTTGCTATACCTTATACCTATACAAATACTATAACTGTCGACTCCAGGAAGCATTTAAACCCTAATGTCTCACGTCTGAAAAGTCAGTGATACTAGCACTTGCTCGCAGCTTGCTTTATTTAGGTCTAAACAGATGCCCTGTTTCTGTGAGCCTAGCTTGAGGTGCTCAGGAGATTTCCATCAAAGCACAACAACCAGCAGTAGAACATCAATACCAGCTTCAATAAAGAACAGAGGAAACATCTCCCATTAAAATGCTCTTCTACACGACAGCCCTTTCCTGCCAGTTCACCTAAGCCATACTAGAGAGTGAAAATGAAATAATGCAGGAGTCTTATTTCTGTTCTGTTCACCCGTTTCAGTTCCGGTGCCAGGGGGGGTGGACAGAAGGTCACGACTAGGCCTTTGACTAAAAAGTCTTTGAAGTGTCACACAGGCATAGATGGCTAATGTTACAACTGCGAGGATCTATGGATCATTTAAGGCAAGAGATCACAACCCAGGTCATGGAGTACTTCACATTTTAGTGTTTCCCCTGGTATAACACGAGTTCAACCTAATAGAGCAAGAAAAACACTAAAACGTACCACAGGGGTACTCCAGGACAAGGATTGGAAACATGTGATTTAAGGGAAATTACAATATTACTCAAATGACCACATCTGTATATTTTAAATGTTTTACATTCAATCAAATGTATTCAGTATATTTTATACAGATTATTCAATATGGAATACGTCATCTCTTTGGTGGATAACAGTATGCAAAAATACCGCCTTCGTAAAAACATCAGCATAGTCAGCAGTGTTACTAGCCATTTATCCACAGTCCTCTGTCTATTGATGGATGGTGTACAGGGTGTACAGCACAACAGAGACTCCAGTCACACATGAAATGCCTACAAACGTCATTGATATGATACTGATAAACTGACAACTGAGTGTATAGTGTGCATCTACATTCTTTATATGGACCAAGCATGCCTGCTCTTTACCTCACCCTCTTTCAAGGACAACTTTTTTTTCATACCCTTATTTCACTTGTTTCATGTTGCGTTTGGGGAAAACAAAATCACTTGTCTGCAGCAGCAGCTGCAAACACAGCTAAAATGGAGACGCTCTGTGGAGGCAGTGACCAGATTTTAAATGCAGGGAGATCAATAAATAAGACAGGGCCTGCTTGCAGAAGCGCAGACTATGTGTGTGTGTCTGTGTGTGTGTGTGTGTAATGGTTTATGATAACTAGTAAGATTCTAGGCTTCCAGTGAAAGCAGCTGTCCCTTGGTTATGAATATGCAAGACCTTACTTGCCACACTGCTCTCTCTCTCTCTCTCTCTCCACCATCAGTTCTTGTGAGTACAGCACACACTCTTTTGCTTTAGGGTGTTAATGGAGGGTGGCGGGCGGGCAAACAGCCCAAACTACTGGCATTTCAAACCTCACCCCAATTTACACAGTAGGAGGTCTTCATGAGAGCAGCAACCCTACTCAAGCTCCCAAAACATCACAGCCAATCAAAAAGATAGACAGATCGGATGATAGATAAGACTGACGAGAGATGAAAAGACAACATTAGAGAGCATAATCACCCCATTACATTTTTTTAATAAACCGTCTCGCTATAAAACCTATTCAGCTAAATCCTTCACAAAATGATGGGTCTGATTGACGAGAGCATGCCTCCATAATTATCAATGGATTCAGTTTATTTTTTGAAAACAAGCCGATCACATTTTTATAATCCACACCATGGCGGAAGAATTGAACAAGTAAAATAAATAAAATGACACACCACCCTCTGGCCAGATTCATTTTATGATCCCAGATCTCAAGACAGCTCTGACTCGTATATCAAAGCTCAGGATATCTACTGTATATAAAAACGATTATGTTCCTTTTAAAAGACCACATTAATGCACAAAGGTAACACCCCAGGATGCAACTGAATTGTTTTCTCATTGCTGATAATTGCTGTTCATTAGAAGGCAAACTTTGAGTGTGGTCTTTTTAACAAACATTGAGTAACAAACTGCAAACAATCCAAACCCTGTAATGGCCGACCTGAATACGGAGGAACAATGTGGAAGAAGTTACATTCCTCATTTAAAGAGGAACAGTCTCACGAAAGCAGTTCTCTGTGTGTGGCATGCTGAGGTCACAATGACCCTATGAGTGCATCACGCTCAAACGCCATGGTGTTATTTTTCATAATCTTAAATAACCAAGCACAGTCCTTGAATTTGCAGTAGAGCACTACTGCTTCCTTATTCCAAAAGCATTCTCAATAAAGACACTGTTGAATAAATATAAGATAATGAGATGACCTTTCAAGCTGTGCATCTTGTTGACTCATGGGCATTTATAACACCCATCTGCACCACTGAACTCTCAGGCTCTTTAGGTTGTGTAAATAATAAACTAGATTTCAAAGTGAATTTTTATTCACTGTGTATAAAATAACAGCCTATTACTTTTACTTACTTACCACAGTGCTGTTGGATTCTTCATCCTGACATTTCAGAAAGTGATTAATTTTCTATAACAGCAGCTCTGACAGCTGCAATTTTAATCACGGTATTATAACAGCATCCTATTTTTTTATATATATATATTTTTAGGAACAACTAATTCACAGGGACTAATGGATGCTCCTAATAACCCAAGGTTGTTATTTAATGAGGAAATACTTGTTAAACTACCATTTACGGAAGAAGCCTTAAGTGTGTTTTTGTCTTAGTCTTTCTTAATTTTTAAATAATATTAATTCCAAGAGATGGTGGTTTGAAATATAAATGGTAACAGGCATTAACCTGTCTCACAGAATGTTAAACATCATGTTCATCATTTGATGTTAAGCATCAAATAAAACAAATGTCATCATTGTTAAATTCCTAGGAGTTTAAGCAAAGAATAACACTTTAGGATGTGCTCTGACTGAAAGCTAATCAAGTTTCAGCTTTGCCTAACCCTCGACAATCATTCATTTTTTTTCATACAACTCCATGGCTCAAAACAGTTAATATTTTTACAACTGAGAAAACCACCGACTACCACAGATGTTAAATCAGTTAGAGTTGCTCTAAAAAGCAGTAGTAAGAAGGTGACACAGTACAAAACAAAACTGGTCTTGGTTGATCTGGCAGTCTTTAAAATATACCTATCTGACAGAACAAACCCATGCAAAGTCAACCAACGTTGAACTTTGAACTGCACACATTTATGGCTCACACTCAGCTGGATGTTGATATCAAAACCTCATTTGTCTGCAAAACTACTGCATAGTTTCTTTGGGAAATATCTCAACCACAAAACAAGCCCTGACATCTCTACTCTTCTTTCCTTCGCTTTTTACAGCTGAGGTACTACAACAAGTATATCAAGACCTTCTTTTGTGTTCAGCTGCTGTACCACAAAAAGCAACAATGGCCATTTGTTTGCACTACAAACTGAGAGAGTGAGTGTGGGTGTGTGTGCCTTAGTGAGGGAGCAAGCCTCTGAATAAGAGAGGGGGGGAAAAAAAAAGGCAGGGGGAGGTTGCAATTCATTTCCACTAATGGTTTCCAAGCATCTCCACAGAATCAAGCAGCTGTCAAGTGAATGCATCAGAGTGGCGAGCTGCATTTCCCAGAAGAGACGAGCAGCACATCAGAACGCTCAGCAGATCAGATGCTTCATTCCCTGTATTAGCCTTTCCACACAAAACAAACAGCGAACAATAGAGCTGTGGATGTTGCCTCGAAGTATATAGCAACTTAACAAAGAAAGATTTAGCCTGAATTAAAATAAAGCAACATTTATGTACAACTATAGTTTATAGAGTTAAGCTGTGTCAGTAGCGTGCCATTTTCCGTGTAATGCGAGTTGTGTAATTTGCTGTGGCGCACAAAGCCTCTGAGCTGCGTCCATTGATGAGAAATACCCTCTTCACCAGAGAAAGACCTGGGGCAGTTACAACTCCAGCCTCTCTGACACGCAAGAATGCCTGTTAGTGCAGGCTGAAAAGACTCAGGGAAATTAAGCCTGTTTCACAGCTCAGTCTCAGCTTATCCTACACATCACAGCATCCGCTTAAAGAAAAAAAGTATGAGACAATGTATGAGACAAAATCCTGCTTTATAACACAATGAATTCAGTGAGCAAGATATTTGAATATATTTTATATGAAATTATTTATTGGCTGATTTAATTATCTGATGCCTGTTGAGATCTGTTTTGCAAGGAAAGCAGAGCCAAGAAGTCACAAGTAGCAACAGACAGTACAAGTACATGCCTTGTGAAAACGTCTCTCCCCTCCTCCCACCCTTTTGGATGTCACAGTATCCATCTCCATTCGACCACATCATAATCACAGCCTTGTTGGCGATGTAACACAGACGATCACATGTACCGCACATCTTATCTCAGACTTAAGCGCTTGTACTAAGATTAACATTAGCAGGTAACATTTGTAGTACATGACTTGTACTAGTGAGTGTGTCTATTGTTTAAGATAAAAAAAACAATAGACACAAATTGTGTCTGATTGATATATTTTTTTATTTACAGTAAGTGCTAAGACAGCGATTAGTTTAAAGATCAGTTTATGTTAGCAAAAGCACGCACTGATAAATCACTAGAGTCTGCACACAATCCGTTAGCATCTTCACAAGGTGCCAAGTCCTCTTGTGTGGAAGTGGATGAGGAAAAAAAGGTAGCAATGATTGAAAGTGATACAAGCAAACTGAGGTGAAAGTCTCGGAGAGAGAAATGAGATAGATAGTGAAATGGGGGAGGAATAGCATCTGCATCAGGTTTAAAAAACAAACAAACCTTAATAAGCCAGCCATGTTTTAATCTTCTCATCATTACAACCCTGCTTTAAATAGTAGCTCATTTTTACTTAGATAGAGAGATAGATAGATATTAACATTTGTTTGTGTCAAATAATTATAAAAATACAAAATTGTCCTAAGTGCATTTTGTTTCTAAGTACTTTGTTATTTGTCTTTTTTTTTTCCCTCACTTTTGAAATTACAATCATGAAACTCCAAAAACACGAATATAAAACATTAGGTTTTAGTTCCCTACATGCGACCCGTAAAGACTTATTTCTTTGCCAGTTGTTCCCAACCACATGAATGAAGTCTGGAGTTTAGACAAAAGAGGTCAGTCGCACTGCTGAGATTACATTAGCCAGCCTTGTTAGCCTGCTCATTTCATTACAAATAATTACTCGGTTCGTTGCAAACAACTAAAATAAAACCATAGAAAGAAAGAAAGAGTTTCACAAGTTTCCAAAAAAAAAAAAAAAACGGCTTGGTTGGTTTGCGGCCACAGGTACAGGGTTTACATTTAAAAACAAAACTAAAAACAAGAAGTCGTCGTTTCTGGTAACGCTTAATTTTTTTTTTTTATTAATTACAAAAAGCGAAATACAGTGTGTGTGTTTGTGTGTGTTAGCATTAAGACGCTGTGAACTTAATCGAAGTAAGCGTTAAGTAAACACTATCATCATCAAACAACAACAACAGCTGTAACGCCACTAGGCTAGTGTATGTACAGAGTGTAACACACTGCGCTACACAAGCTTAGGAGTAGACAGAGGTGATATCTTCCTGAAAAGAATTAGAATTAAATAAAAGATTCCGTGCGGACAAAAAAAAGGACTCTCACCTTCAGCTTTAGATTTCAGCTCTTGTGTTTTTTAAGCTGTAGCTTCCAGCGCCTTCATACAGATCTGTGTTTCTTCCTGATTTATAAAAAACGACGCGCCGCTGAGCAGATGTCACAGCCGGAGAGTGGAGTGGAGCGGTGCTGTTGCGTGTGTGTGTAGATAAAGGAGAGACTCTTCACACTGTAACAGGTTACACACACACACACACACACACACACAGTGTATTCTCTCTCTCTCTCTCTCTCATACCTGCAAAGTCATGTCATTTAGTAAATAGTGGTGTTCAAGCAGAGAGCAAACCATTTACTCATTGTTCCTGTACAGATCGTGCAAAAAAAAAAAAAAAGTCAGACAGGCTAATTGTGCATAATTTATAATATAAATTATATTTTTAAAAAATATATATATAATAATAATCAGTTTAATTATAACCATGCAGTTTTGCCCCCCCCCCTTTTTGTTTATTACTGTTGTTATTTGCCTTAGTGTATTTAGTGCATTTAAACTGCCCATGTATTAGTTAGTCAGGTTAAGTTGATTGTTCTTGCCATTTCATTAGGAAAAATAATGCTACCCAGGGCCCAGAATCAACATCATACAGTTTGAAAACGACTAAAAGAAAGTAGTTATACCCTTTAGTCTCTAGATCTGATCTGAGGAGGAATGTGATGACCTCTGACAAAGTGGATGTGTGCAAAGCAATCTAGCAAAGCAATCTAGCAGAGTTAAAACAGAAAATAAAAGTTAATATTACACCCCAGATGATCCTAAAGCTGTTCAGAGATTGTGTTGCATGTGGGATAATGATAGTGCTAAAGAGTAAGTTATTCTAATGTTTAAAAATATATTATTATTATTATTATTATTATTATTATT
>JAOVVA010000051.1:17970755-17986886 GCA_028565275.1 Leiocassis micropogon
ACCCTGGGCAACTCCGGAGAAGAACAAAGTCCAACCCCTATCCAGGAGTATGGATCCAGAGCCGAGGCTATGCGTCGGGGTAAGCCCCACCAGATCTAACTGATAATGCTCCACCTCCCGCACAAGCTCCGGCTCCTTCCCCCACAGAGAAGTGACGTTCCATGTCCCCAGAGCCAGCTTTGCCGCCTGGGTCTGGTCCGTCGAGGCCCTCGGCCTTCACTGCTACCCAAATAACAGCGCACCAAACCCCATCGGTTTCTTTCGCAGGTGGTGGGTCCATGAGATGGGGGAGGACAGGGCTCCACGTTGCTCTTTCCGACTTCCTCCAGGCAGGGTTACTTTACTTCCTCCTCTTTTTTTCATGTTTTTTTTTTTTAACCATACTTAGTCTGGTCCCTCGCCTGAGACCACTTTGCCTTGGGAGACCCTACCAGGAGCACATGGCTCCAGACAACACCACTCCCAGGTTCATGAGGGCATGCAAACCTATTCACCGCGATAAGGTGATGGATCCCGGAGAGGTGTTTTAAGGTGTTCAAATTGAATATTGTCTTAACTTTATAGCAGCATACAACATTTGACCCCTTTGTGTTTTTGTGAGGCTGCCATAATGAAGAAGCATATACAATATATATATCACAGTACATGGTCTATCTGTTAAAATTAATGTTCTTACTTTTTTTTAAGTATGTAAAAAAAAAACTTTGCATTCAACTGTACATGCAGCCTACTTCACAGGACAAAATACTGTGCCCATGATAATGAACATACAGTATAATTGGTTGCAGCACTGCTGTACACATAATTTTATATTTAACAAAATACACAAAGGCAAAATCACACTTCTTGTGTTTGAGGAGTATGTTTCTCCTATGGATTTGGACTACTAATTAGAATGATGACAGTTTACAGTAAATCCCCCAAACTTCCAATTGTTGGTTTTTTAAACAATGTTCCTAACATTCCACTGTCATGTGTTATGTTAGGTGGAATTTGTGGGAAAAATATTTGCTATAATGTAAACATGTAAATGCATACTATAACAAAAGGCTGTCTGTTAAGTTCATTGTTCGAGGGAGATTTATATTATGTAAATGAAGGTCAAAGAACCGATGAGCAGTTTCGAATCTGTGGATTTGACAGGGCTAGGAGTGACAGGAGGTGAGTGAAGGGGTTGAGAATGGTTAAGTAGTACAAAGAAAATATCCACATGTTGTATAATCTTCCATACATAGAAAATGAGAGAGATAGTCGAGGAATTCAAACCACCATATTTTTAACCCCAAAGGTGACAACATGAAATGTAGAGGATGCATACCTCAACTTAATAAAAATTGTGAAGTACTTATGGGAATTTGTTTAATAGCTGCTACAACACCACTGATTGGGAAGTATAGTAATCCCTATGGCACAAACGTACAATGCTGCAGCTTGATTAAACCTACCTGAAGCACATTTAAAATGTGCATCATGCCATGTTGTATTTTTAAATGAAAAATGGCCAATTGTAAATTACTGAAATCACATAAGAGTCAGCTCCATGCAGAGAATAGTTGCCCTTGGTAATTGCATAGTGGAAGTCATTTAGAGGCAAAGTCAGACCCTCCTGAATTAAAGATGCGTGAATATCCTTATTCAGCTTTTGGAATTTAAAGCAGGTTTCTGTGGCTGCTGCTGTCTCGCAACCTCATTGATTTCCCCCATCTACCATCCTTGTGAGCGAGGGGGGTCATTTTTTGCATTTCTTTTAGAGATGCAGGAAGAGACAACACCGTCTGGCTTGATGCCGTCCGAGAGAGAAATGATTTGACACGTTTGTCACCCTAGCAGTGAGCTGCTGGGATTTTAATTGTATTGGAGAATCTTGATTAGCGAAGGCATGGGGGAGAACGAGCTCAAAGCAATGTCATTATCACAGAAGGCTTGCATACCAGGCTCTTATGCATGCCGTGGAAATGTCAGGCCCGCTCAGTCTTTTGTAGCATAATAAGTGCAAGTACAATGACTGCAAAGCAAGTATGTTGTGGGGGGAAGGGCAAAGAGCCTATTTACTTTTAAAAGCAGCTTTAACAGAGTCTTGATTAAAAAGTATAATGAGACAGAAAGAAAGCATAAAAATGATTTCTCCCAGGACTGATGGAAAGCAAATTAATGTGATGATTGATTTGCTTTTCTTTTTTTTCCCCTATTAGCTCACAGAGCATCCTCCAGTAATCAGCTGCCAGGCTTGCGTTTGCTGTTATTGATTTTCTCCTAACACATTTACAAAACACAGATTTTACCCATCCTTGAACTTACTTGATAATTCAACTTAAGCTCCATCACCTGGAGAAAACAACAAAAATATTGAATTGAAATGTAATTTCTGTCTTCGACTAGGTTTTTTTTTTCCATGATCAACTTTTCTTAAAAATGTTAACTAATAATTAAAAATCATTAACAATTAAGGGACTGTTTCCTAGACTGTAGTCAACCTACACCAAATATAATGCATAATTTCCTTAAATCTTTCAGTGGTTTAAATTTGATTATTTTAAATAAATTCTAATTTACTGACTGGACTTATGTTGGGCATACAGTACATTACTGTTATGTTTTATTACATATATTGTGATATGCTTAATACAGAAACTCATGTATTTAAATATTTACTCTACCCCTTGATGATGGTTTTGTATTTGGGTATGTAAATAAGACATGTTCTTAATTTCATAATTCCATATTCATATCAATATTTAAAGGTTGGTCTGAAAGTGGCATGGTCATGGTGAGACATCATAAGAGTACAGCGAGAGTTGTTGGAAGTGCAACTCCCCCAAACACACAGTTACTGAGCCTCTCGCACAGCTGGACAAAAAAAAAAGCCAGACCAAAAGAAATTAAAATTTAAGCAAATTTTAAAGGTCATAATAAGTGTCACAATAATTTAATGCTTTGATTTAATTCTTATGGTATGTTCAGAGATTATTTTGGTTAAAAGGGGCTTCTTTTGAAAAATATTTGTTTGGTATTTGAATATAATTGTTTGGTAATTTTACAGGAATTACTGAAGCCACTGGAGGTACGGATAATATAAAATATGCATTGAGTTTGAGCCAGCCAAATTTTAAAACAGTGAAAACTGATTCGTCATGTGTTCAGGTTCAGTATGAGTCAATATTCTACAATTCTAGCAAAAATGATTCTTCAAAGGCTCTTCAATTGTTTTCATTAAATAATTATGTTTTAATTTGTTCTTACTGTATGGTGCAAAAATATTTCTATCAGGAGCTCTTTATGACACACTATTGTTCTACTACTATCGGTAGATTGTTTTACTTTTTAGTGTACAATGTACACTATGTGAAAAAAGTTTGTGAGAATCACACCTATATACCAGGTGGTTCTTCCCCATACTGTTACCACAAAGTTGGAAGTATACAATTGTACAGAAGCCATAGTTCCCCAAGATTGAAGTACTGCCTGACAGAGCCCTGACCTCAACTCTACTGAACTTGGACTGAATAAATTGGAAAATGGGAGTGTACACCAGGCCTTCTCACTCAACATCATTGCCTGACCCCACTAACACACTTGTGGCTAAAAAGTCAAATCATTAAAAATTTTTTAGGCGAAAGCCCTTCCAGATGATTGCAGATTATTATGATAACAAAGGGGGATTAAATCTGGGATGGGATATTCAACAAGCACATATTTTTGAATGCCAGGTGGCCAAACAGTGTATGTAGTTTAAACAAAGATACGATTCTTTAAAAAAAAAAAAAAAATATATATATATATATATATATATACACACACACACACACAGTTGCACAGTTTGTCTGCTGTCTGGTGAAATCTTGCATTTTTCAATACCTCTCTTTTATGCATTGATTGCACACTGTGCACTTCATGGCCTGAAGGCATTTAAAGCTCTGGAAGCTTAAAAACATCAATATCTGGGGTTTCACAGTAATTAGGCAGTGTAACATCAGCCATTTTTCTTCTTATTGAAATATAAAATTTGAGTTTTTTTTCATGACAATACAGTAAATTTTATTTGGTTAAAATATTTTTTTTGTCTTAAATGAGAATTGTATGTTTTACATTTCTTACTTTTTGAGATATTAATATACAGTATCAGACATTTAAATGTGTATACTATAGGAGAGAAAAGTCTACAATGCACCATCAGTTGATAATGACCTTTTCAACTTGAATTGATGGCCACAAGCTATAATCTCGGTGTAATTACCATGATGTCTAATTAACATATTTACATTAACGATATTGTCACGGATGGCAAGTCAAGCTCAGAATTCCAGAGGTGTGATTAATAGACATCGCCTACAGAGCCTACTCTGTATCAACTTTTCACATGCACGTATAGATCCTTACAATGTACTTGGTTCATTTATATTTTTAACAGAGTATGTTTGATTACGAATGTGATTTAAAGGAAAATATATAGCAAAAATATGTAAACATTTTTATCTGCACCACATGTCAAGGAATACCTTCAGGAACAAAATCAGGTGCAGTGAAGTAAATACTTCACACTTTAAAATAGAACCCTGCTTTTGTTCCTGAAAATATTCCTTGACATGTGATGCAGATTAAAAAAAATCTAAACGTTTGGTCTGATGTCAATGTGCTAGCTTAGTCTAAGAAACAAAGTTACCATAATTAGCAAGAGGTTTGTCATAAGAACAGCCTGTGAAATGATACAAGCCCTATTGATGTGGGAGGACAAACAAGTGCAAACACCCACACACACCATTTTCTTTATTATCCCTCTCTAATGACCATCTTAGTTTCACATTTGTTTTGTTTGTTTGTTTGTTTGTTTGTTTGCTGTATTAATCGGTCAGGGTTACAGGCAGTCAGTGAGCGGAAGACAGAACAGGAATCCCACATGAGAAACAGATAGCAGGAGGCTTCTGGCTCTATGTCTGTAAGAAAGAGAAAAGACAGATATGACTGTTCGTTTGCAGTGTAGCAAAACTTACATGCTTGTATGTTTTCATTTTATAGATGTGTAATCATCAGAAGAATCACTACGGCACCTTTAGGCATATTAAAATCCTAAATGGCTTTAGTGGAAATATTTAATCCTAGCCTGCAAAACTATATAAATAAAAGCAGAACATACATCAGTCCAGTTTGTGAAATAAATGTATGGTGATGTGCAGCAGGAGCTATAATAGCCTTGTGATCTTGTGATCACGTTTCCATGCCAGCTGTCATGAGATGGCATGCTGTATTAATGCACACCACTGTCCATTTTAATTAGCAATTTCAGGTCAGCACTAACGCCTTCAGGCAGCGACGAAGAGCAAGGATATGTGAATGAAATCCCTTTCGTGTTATTTGATCAAAAATAGGCCATTACAAGCATAATCATAATGGTGACAAGCCTCGTATGATATATGCTCTCTACAAACCATCCATCTTGTGGCAAACAGGCCACAGCAGGCGAGAAAGAGAGAGAGCAGACAGAGGAGAGATAAGACAAAAGCTGAAGGCTGTCAGAGAAAAAAAAAGCACCATGCCATGCAGGCCAGCATAATTAGAATGAAAGCCGGGGCCATCATTCTCATGCATAGAAAGAAGATGTGTTTTTCTCCAGCTATACCAAGAAATTCATTAATTATGTTAATCACCTGGATGCATGATAAGGAACATGCAATTTCAGAAAACCAATGTAAGAGCACAGTGCTCGGAAGACAAACAATTTGCTCATTTCTCAATCAATGCATATTAGCTATTGTCTAGTTCATTATTCATAATATGAAATTAAAGACACAAACCTGATATGAAAGGGTAAGAAAAAGGCTGCACTCTTTTTTTTTTAATGCTCTGTATACTGCATCCGTGCAAGACCTGCATTTAATCAAGCTGACGACACTAGAGCAGGGAGCCAACTACTGCATGATCATGTTTTTTCCAAACAGCACAGCCGCTGTCTTTATCTAAGAGATTACTGTTTGCATGTTGGCTTGTAAAATAAAACTGCCAGCATGTAAGAAGAGGCCAGTTGCATTTCTTCCATTGTTATTTTAGTGCAGATTTGGCATGGGGGCTCCTCCCAAAGTGGTCTGCCCCTCTCATAGGCAGTAATTGTATTCCTTTCCAATAAAATAGGCTTTTGTTGCATTTTCACATCTGATCTCTTCTGTTGTGTGGACCTAAGAGGTTGCAACAGTCCCTCGATCCCTGGAAAGTGACAAGAAAGAAAGGGGTGAAATGTCACAGAGAAATTTTGCCTTCTGAGAGATGTGTGCAAGAGGAACAGAAAAAAGAGAGAGGTTGGAGGGGTACATTTCTTAACTTATAATAGCTGTTTATCTTAGCTCTAGATTAACAATGTAAGATCAGGAAGTCAAACCTCTGGAAGGCATGTGTGTGGCGTTTGAGACAAAGTTTGACCTTACAGCTATTCTGCTGATGATTCACCCTGAGTGCAGATAAGACTGCAAGTGACTGTTGGAAAACACACACACACACACACACTCAGTGACTGGGTTGCTATTTCAAAGAGTATGATTATGAGAAATCACAGGACACAATGTTCCATGACTCTTGTTACTCTAAACCCTGCCAGCTTCCGACAGATATTCACAGTTATAGACAGTTATATAGAGGAGGAATTGTGGGAGTATGTAGGTTCTCTATAGCCAGATATACAATGAAATGTCTCTTGGGGCACATCATACATTACTCATGCATTACTCGTTTTCATCAGTGGCTTTTATTTTTGCTATTCTTCTCAAATCGAAATTTCGAACTGACTTGCATGCATACTTCAATAACCAGCAGCGTAAGACCCTTTTTCAGCTGCCTCCAAAGGCAGCTCAGATTGAGACAGGAAATATGTGTGTCATAACATCAGGCTGTTTCTGTGAACACGATGACCTGCACTTAGCCTACTGGACTTTGGAGTAGTGATTATAATGATAGAAAGTGGCTGTTGTACATTACATTGTGCACTCGATTCCTTGAGTCTCAACAACCTCAATTCATAGATGTGTGCCATCTCTTTCGCTTAGTCTGACCTGATAACACAGAATGGTCACACCAAGATTACCAGCTGACAAATGCTGATAGGGGGGGAAACTATTTTTGAGGCTACTTATTCATCATCACATATTATGTAAGAAAATAACCGCAGGGAAGTTACTTACATTTAAGAAAAAATGTTGTGTTAAATGTTTGTTGTGTTAAAATGTCAGTCATTGTAAATATTGTTCATGGGAGCCACATGCTAAATGAACTGACTCAATTGTGCAGTAGGTGTTGTGTCATTGGGTAATCCAATAATTTGTAATGCTAATATCTGTTCTGGACTAATTAATGCCAAATAGTTGTAAAGGGTAAAATTTGTATTTATATTACACGCAAGAAACAAATAGACATCTACTGTATTATGATTAAATGCATAAATGCGTAAAACAAGGAAGGTTTAATTATTTTTACTCACTCACTCACTCTCACTCATCTTCTATACTGCTTTAATCTGTATTTAGGGTCGCGGGGACCTGGAGCCTATCCCAGGAGACTTGGGGCACGAGACAGAGTACACCCTGCACAGGGTGCCAATCCATCACAGGGCACATAATTAATTTTACATTATTAATAATTTGTTGACTAATAATTAGTGGCTTTAAAAGCAGAAACTTGTCTAGGCATGGATAAGGGGGCTGTTCTAAACAACTCTTTGAATAGTATGAAGACATCTTTCAGAAGATCCTGGTTGACAAGTTTATGACTCTGTTGATGGTTTACCCTTGTCTTTAAATTGCACTATAATTCTATTAAAGAAGGTACTCAGGGATAGTCCATCCTCAGAATAACCAACATTTACATTTAGGCATTTGGGAGGTGCCCTTTTCCAAAGCGACTTATATCATTTATCTTATTATACATCTGAGCAGTTGAGAGTTAAGGGCCTTGCTCAAGGGCCCAACAGGGACACCTTGGTGGTCATGGGATTTGATCCCCACAGGAAAAAAAAGAAAAAAAAAATATATATATATATCATAAAACTATGGCTGTCTATTTTAAATATATTTAAAAAAAAAAAAAAAAAAACATTGCATGTTTGAACTTTTCAATGACCATGCCTGGGCAGGCTGGGAAAGCCCAATGTATTTTACATGAGTAACAGCGCGCTCTAGTGGTCATCATGTGACCACTGGTCCTTAAAAAAAATGTTTTTATTGCCTAATAATGTGAATTCTCAAATGGAATGCCCATACCATAGCAGATTTTAACATTTAGGCATTCTTGACCATGTAGTATAGTGAAGACTACAAGCTGGGGTTCAATATTCAATATAAAAAACCATAAGCTTTAAACTCAAGGAGATTACTCCTCACATAACAAGCCTCATTTCATCCATGTTGCCATCCATGCTGGGAATTATTCAAAGTTGTAAATTCCCATACTGCCTCAATATGCACATTTAATATACAGAACTCAACATGTCACTCCCTGTATTAAAACTGGAGTCCATAAAGGGGAAATAAGACTAACAACTGTTTCCTGTACTGCATTCTTAACTAAATGAAAATGTCCCAGTTTTCACAAAACAAATGAGTAAACATTATTTCTATAATAATTATTGCTCCCGATCAGTATGACTACAGTTAGGATCTAAGGTACAATAATAGTTGTATCAGTCCAGAAGTACTCATGAATCATGAATAATGAAGTACTGTATTTACTGCTCCCAAA
This sequence comes from Leiocassis micropogon, assembly GCA_028565275.1. Taxonomy (NCBI): domain Eukaryota; kingdom Metazoa; phylum Chordata; class Actinopteri; order Siluriformes; family Bagridae; genus Leiocassis; species Leiocassis micropogon. Next base: position 17,979,471 of record JAOVVA010000051.1, read on the forward strand.
GACTTGCTAGAGGCTGTGTAACACCAGAGATAGACGCTGGAGCTGAAGTGGAATTGGTAGAATGTTACTTCCAGGATGCAGCACTGCATTTTGCATTTGATCCCTTTAGTGGAAAGGCATTTGGTCTCAATCTGCTCTCTTAATTCATATAGTTGTGTTTCATCATCTATACACTAATGAGGGCAGTGTTATGATGTGGGGTCGCTTTTGTTGGTTAAATAGCTTCTGTTGGTCAGGTCTAGGTTCAGCAACGTTATGTGCCCAGAAAAAAAATATATACTGAATTACCAGGTTTTTCCATGAATGGACTTTAAGCTTTTTAAGACAATGCCATAGTGAAACTGTGCTGTTTCAAAGCAAACTGAAAAGAGACAAAACAAAAGATCAATGTGTGAGACTTTTTTTTTTGGCCCGGACAGTGTAGAATCACTCTTATAACTAAAGCTCTTGCAAGTTGTATTGCTGCATTTCAAATGCAGGTGCATCTCAATAAAAAAAAAGCTGATTTATTTCAGAAACTCAATTCAAAAAGTAAAACTCATATATAGATTAATTGTACACAGTCTGAAATATTTCAATTGTTTATTTCTATTAACTTTGATGATTATGGCTTACAGTTAAATTCAGTGTCTCAGAAAATTTGAATATTGTAAAAAAAGAAAAATTCTATATTGGAAACTCATGTTGTCACACTCTAATCAGCTAAATAACTCAAAACACCTGCAAAGGTTTCCTGAGCCTTTAAATGTTTTCTCAGTCTGATTCAGTAAGCTGGCTGTTCACAAAGTGCTGTATCCAAGCATTAATGGAAAGGTGAATGGATGGAAAAAAATATGCACAAGAAACAGGGAATAACTGCAGCCTTAAAAGGATTGTGAATTGTAGATTCATAAGGAGTGGACTGCAGCTGGAGACAAGAGCCACAACGGACAGAGACATATTGTATCTAGGACATGGCTACAACTGTTGTATTTCTTGTGTCAGGCTATTCTTGAACCAGAGACATCAGATTTGTCTTACCTGGGCTAAAGACAAAAAGGACTGGACTGTTGCTCAGTGGGCCAAAGTCCTCTTTTCAGACAAGAGGACATTTTGCATTTCATTTGGAAATCAAGGTCCCAGAGTCTGGAGGAAGAGAGGAGAGGCACAGAATCCAAGCTGCTTGAGATCCTGTGTAAAGTTTACAGTCAGTGGTGGTTTGGGGAGCCAGTGTTGGTCCACTGTGTTTTATCAGGTCCAAGTGTGACACAGGTGTCTACCAGAAAGTTTTAGAGCACTTCATGCTTCCCTCTGTTGGCCAACTTTATGCTGACGTCTTCATTTTCCAGCAGGACTTGGCACCTTCCCACACTGCCAAAAGTTCTAATACCTGGTTTAAGGACTATGTTATCCCTGTGCTTGATTGGTCAGCAAACTCAACTGATCTAAACCCCATAGAGAATCTATGGGGAATGGTGAAGAGGAAGATGCGAGACACCAGACCCAACAATGCAGAAGAGCTGAAGGCTGCTATCAGAGCAACCTGGGTTTCCATAACACCTAAGCAGTACCACAGGCTGATCGCTGCAGCATTCATTCATGCAAAGGGAGCCCCGAACAAGTGCTGACCATGTTCATATTTTTCAGTAGTCCAACATTTCTGTGTTAAAGATCTTCTGGTCTTAAGTAATATTACAATTTTCTGAGATACTGGATTTTGGGTTTTCATTACCTCTAAGCCATAATCATCAAAATTAAAAAGAAATAAAATACTTGAAATATACATGTATCAGTCTGAGAGTAATAAATCTATATACAAGTTTCACTTTTTTTATTTGAATTACTGAAATCAACTTTTTGATGATATTCCAATTTAAGATGAACCTGCACATGTATTAACCTCAGATTCTTTATAGTGTACTGTAAATGAGTGTATTTTGTGTCTATCATCAAGATGACCCCTGACTTGTATAAACAAGCAATAGTTCAACTAATATGAATTCTGATTTTTATTAAACATCTTTAAAAGTTTAATGACCCTCAATGCTAGTAATCAATAGAACTGCAGATCAAAAAGGTAATGCACAAATGTGCACGCACACTCTACAATTAAAAATATTATGACAATTTCTTAGATACAGGCATAAAAAAGACCAAAACAAGGCTTGTGAGCTGAATGAATAATTATATCAAAAGTGTAACCCTGAATAAAAGTGACGACAATGCTCGTTACACTATGACTTGCATTTTTGCTTTGCTGATTTTTTTCATTCAGATTCCTCCTAAGGTATAATTAAATTTTTTTAAATGATAATTACATCACATTGCTGATATTACAAACGCAGCATACAAATTGCACAAGAAAATAAAAGAAATTGCTTCATCAAATCAGACAGAAATTTTGTACAAAATCAGAGAATCTTCAGAGAAAAATTCCAGTATAAGGAAACAGAATAAATGTTTAAAAAAAAAATTTTTTTGGGTCTGCTTGTAAAAAAAAAAAAAAAAAAAAAAAAAGCCAGGGTAAAATACTAGCTAACTGTATTGTAGAAAGAAGAAAGTGCAGGGATCAAGAACAATATAAATGTGACCAACAAAATAGCTTTCAAATACCTGGACAATTAAGACACTCTTGGTCAAAGAGATTAAGGTGCAATCAATATTTATGTAACATCTCAAGATAAAATAATTCCTATTGCCCAAATACTCTCAAAAAAAATGACCCAATTTGAACCACAGCAGACATACTATGGATCACTCAAATGGACTGCATATTCACATTATGTAACTGGAGTATATAAAGAGAACCGCTGATTTTGTAGTATGTAGTAAACTAGTCCTCTTATACATTTCTAATAGTGTGTAAGTGAAAACACAACATCATGAAGGTCCAGGACCTGGGGCTTTAGGAAGTTTCCTCAAGCTCTTCAGCCTCGACCAAGCATGTCTGATCAGCTAAGGGTGATCTAAAAGGAGGATAGTATTCGAAAGAGGGAAGCAATGGTACACCAGCACTGCTCCTTTGGTGGAAAAACCATGCAACTGCAGACACTGCCAGAATAACAATCACACTCAGAATGACTAGTGCTGAGAGGAGAGGACTGCCATCTGAACAAAGAACACAACATAAAAATGTTAAACCATTGATAGCCAAGCTCAGGTTACTGTGACGGGTGACAAATTAAAGGAAAAGCCATAAAATGACCATGGTTAGGTATTGGGCTACCATGGTATTAATGAGCACTGCCTAAGATCACTCAAAAATCTCCTATGGGTAATCTCCCCCCATAAAACTCCCCGAGCACTCAGCAACCCCGTGAATGGGGCAGACTCAACATAGGAGGGGGGAAAAAATAATAATAAATCACTCTTGGCGAGATGGAAATGTGTCATCATATAATAAAGGTAATCACCCAGCAGTACTTTGTACAGTTTTGCAGTAACTCTTCTCTCTAAGGAGAAATTCACTTCGTAATGCAACGTCATAGTTTCTCATTTAATTTGTCACCTGATTCTATACTGAGACAAATCAAGCAATAAAAGGCAATGTCAGACTTACTCTTTTTCACAATTAAAACAGGCTCTGCAAAGAAAAAAAATAAATAAAAATAAAAAAATATCTTAAGTAAACAATGCAGTGTCATAATTTTCAGTAATGTACAGTAGCTAAAGCTTACTCTGGGGTGCTTGACACACCACTCCATTCACACGTTCTTCAATGCAGCTTATATTCTCCCACTTGCCAGTAGTGGAATGCAGCACCACACATTTCTCCATCAAGGGTAACTCGAAATCAGCTGAGCCCCATTCCACCCAATTGTTAAAGCTCACCACAGAGTCATCGAACCATTTAAACTGATCATCTAGTAAAGACAGACAGGGATAAACAAGTACAGTGCGAAATCAGTGGACAGCAACATAGCCTGCAAAAATAAATTACTTCATGGAGTAAGTTTACATGGCACTGTACATGTTTAAGATTAAGATGTAATTCTTTTTCACATATACCTTACAGCACAGTGAATTATTTTTATTTTATTTTTTATTTTTCTACATATCTCAGTTGGAAAACCGGGGTCAGCACCCCAGAGCAGATAGAGTTAAGACCCTTGCTCAAGGGCCCAACAGTGAAAGGCCAGTGGTGCTGGGGTTTAAACGCCCTACCTTCTGATCTGCTCAGTAACCCACAGCAGTAGCTCTTAAAGCTCAGAGCAATTTAGCCATTATTTGTTTTTTTAAATAAACATATATAGGGCTCAGGACTGTGGAGTATAGGAGTGCAATATCCTGTTTTTAGCACAAAATAGGCAATATGATGAACTTTATTTTAGTTCATTTTAACCAACTTCCCAAACATGATTGAGCAAAAAATTAGAAACTGGGTCACATAGGCAAAGAAATAGCACAGATACACATGATAAAATTTTCATGGTTGTTTTCGGGTTTGTTTTTTTGACCAATAAATAATAATTTGAAACATCATTCCCATGTTCTACCCGACATATGCAAAAACCTAAATACGCAGTTTGAAGTCTAAAGCCTCCCTATTAACACACACCAGCAAGGTTTCTATATACTGTATATATATTTTTTTTATCGTCATTGACCTTTGCTTGTGTTGCCATGTTAAATTCTAACACTGTATTTACAGTACATCATTACTGTACCTGGTATCTGAGACATGCATATGGAAATGTTATCTAGGTGTGAATTACATGTTTTTTAAGTCCTTTGTTTTGCCTGTACCTACAGACAAGTCTATAAAAATAACAGGATGTTGATGTGTGAGAAGATGCTGTAGATCCCTTTTAGATGGCGCAGCTGGAGGTGTTATGTGGTGATGAATTCCCTGCATTATTTCCTCACTGCTCTTTTGCATCATTAAAAAGTTTACAGATGCCTGAAAAGTGAGTTTGAAAGGGAATACATTTGTTTATGTATATTTACTTGACCTATGTTTTGCACCTAACTCACAGGTTTTCATTAAAATTCACCAGCCTATCGAACAGAATTTTCAGTTACTATTAAATATAAAGGAAAAGACTGTGTCTGCCTGCTGTGTAACTGATAAGCCATGCTTTTCAGAACATTAAACACATTTTAATATATTCAAGCTGCAAATGATAGCATAATATTTCACTAGTCTCCGATTTCACTAAAGATCATAATACTGTAGAATGATGTGTATGCAGTTGTGTTTATATGAAGTTTTGCTTTTAACATGCACACAGGAACTCTCTGCAAACCTTTCATGCTACAGATCCCTGGTTCCACCTAAAACAGAAGCTTTTTTTAGAAACTATCTGGTTGACCAGTATGCAAACTGTGAGGCCTTACCGTCACTGTCATAATATAATCCTAGCCAGATCTTCACACTGACGTTCCACACCTTCGGGCTGTACTCAACAATGAAGTTGTTCACTTCAGCACTGCGCACTGTCAGAAGGGCTGATAAAGAAAATACGAGGAGAATGAGTGCTTAGGAGTTCATATTTATCACCCATTTATAAACAACATGCAGAAAAGCCAAAAACTCCTACCAAAGCCTTGGCACATTTCTTTAGCATTCTCTATGGTGTATAGTTTGGTGACGTCCTCTTTTCCATGGACAAAGTGATAGCAGTTTTGGCCAAAGGGCACCCATGTCCGTACATCACTTGGGCAATCTGCACACATTTACATAGTTAGAGCATTTTTGAGTAAGATCTCTGCAGCCTGGAAACCAACAGAAATTGCAGTTTGTAAGGAGATTTTGATTATAGTAATACCATGGAAATTAATGCGGACTTTTGAATGCTATGGAGAAAATGTGGTGGTGTTCCTCCATACTGACGAAAAACTCATTCAATTAGTACACTTCTTGCAAGAAAACACATCTGAGAACATGTGATCTTAAAAAAACACTTTGGCTCTTTAAGAATTCCTTCTCAGTTGTTCCAAAACCACCTGAACCATCAGTGTCCTTTTATTTACGATTACAAAGCTAACTAGCTTCTTACACAAGACTGAATTCCAAATTGTTCTACTACCTCTGATCCAGGACACTACTTGGTGTGTGATAATGGATTGTACACTCTACATAGTGCACTAGCTTTCCATTTAATGCTATTTGGGATTCAAGCTCGGCACCGTAGAAGTTAATGGTGCTGATATTCTAAAGCGGAATAAGTGGAAATATAAAGAGAAACATATGAGATTTACAGAACTCTCCATCACCTCCATAGTTTATTCTCCTTATCTATTGGCTACATAATACCAATACAAATTTAAAACTAATTTCAACCCTGTTAATTACACTGTCGGTCACCAGATCGGCCAGTCACGATTAGTTTGTTCAACCAGTCGCAGAAGGATATATATTAGCGGAGCAAAAAAGGTAAAAATGTTAAATGAAGGAAACAAATCATAATTTGTTGATACTAAATGGTGTCTGCAGAACTGGTTTATTGTATAAAAGTAACATCACATGCAGGGTCTTGTATTGCAGGATATAGCATAGCTGTGATGCTATAATTAAATTGCTTAATTATACCTTGAGCTGCTACCAAGTATTTGGATAATTACATAGATTTCCCACAAACAACACCCTCTATAGTTTACACAGTATGGTGCCAAAGAGAAAAAAAAAATCGAATCTAGGGAAGTGGACAAAAATGCCTTGGCAATCAGAGAGGTCAGAGGAGAATGATCAGTTTGGTATTCCTGGCTAGAGAGTCACAGTAACTTAAACATGCATTCATTATAACCAAATTGTAAGCAGACGAGCATAAAAGAAAGCATGGCAAATGTTAAGGCATATTACACACCAGGTTTTATTGCCATCAGCCCAAAAATAAATCAATAAAATAAAAAATAAAAACTGTGGCTACAAAAGTTCACAGGCTGACTGAAAGCTTGGAAAAATATCACTTCTGATTCATTTCTCCATCCACTACAAGATGCAAATGGCAGAGTTAGAAGTTGCCATCAAAAGCATGAATCCATAAACTTAGTCTGCTTGTATCGACAATTCAATTTGGTGGTGGAGGTGGTGTAATGGTGTGGGGGACGTTTTTCATGGCACAAATCCATTAACAATCGAACATCACTTGAATGCCACAGTCTGACGGCATCCCTTTATGACTAAAAATGCACCAATTTATATTGGCTACATGCATAATACACCATGTCTCAAAGCAAAAGTCATGTTAAACTGGTTTCATGTACATGACAAGAGAGTATAGAGTACTTCAGTGCCCTGCTCAGTCACCAGATCTAAATCCAGTAGTGCACATTATATACCCCCCCCAACACATACATACTTGCATGTGTGTGTGGGGCATTGTATATGTATATACATGCACAGAAAATGTGGAACAGAATGGAACACCCTTGCATAATAAATCTGTTCCCTTTGTTGTGCTTGAAATCAAAGTGGTCGCTTAAATATGACCAGGG
>JAOVVA010000051.1:17994249-18004747 GCA_028565275.1 Leiocassis micropogon
AATGACCCAGCGTAAAATGGTTATATAACACAAAAACAAACATAACGTGCGTACGTAGTGTGAAAACATCTTCCAGTATTTACAACAGCTTATTAAATAATTAGGCTACAGTATATAACACAAGTCCGGCATCTTCAGAGTTGATCTGAATGCCGGGAAACTTTGGCGCTTCCTTCAGATCCCCGACCCAAGATGGCGGCGATGTTGACGTATGCTTAGAGGCCCAAGGCGACATCTAGTCAGTATCTATGGTAGGTAACTAACACCTGTGAGGTTTTTTTTTTAAATGGTAAAAATCAGTCAGCTGAGTACATATTATTATTATTATTAGGCATAACCTAAGTTAATCAGTGTGAATTGATCTATAAAGTTACTTTTTACCATTTTTTTAAATAGTAAATGTTACTGCATGATCAGTTTTTGAAAACCTAAAGTTTTTTGTAGTTTTTTAGTTGTCTTATAGAGTAGTTACCAGAACATGTAACTTTAGAGAGACATTGGTTTATTATATTCTACAAATAAAGACCAATATGTTTGTTTGGTTCTTGTTGTTTTTTTTTGGTTTTTTTTGTAATTATATACATTTTACTTTAACTGGGTTCTTTTCAGAAGCATGCCACCTCTGGAGTCCAAGAATCTCAACAGAGTAAATGCAGGAGAATGTTCCGGAGTCTCCTTCAGCACCACATCATCAGTCAGGTAAGCACCAGCCCATGAGCAAGCTCAAGCCCACCTCTCAACCTTCAGAAAGTTGGGAATTGAGTAGCTGAATGGTGTTTAGGTAAGTCTCAAATGTTAAAAAAAAAAAAAAAGTTCCATTAGATACTAAGCAACTCCAGGAGTTGCAGACTTTGGACAAACTTGTTGGACATCCACCACAAAAGAAGACTGATGTAGCTGGTGAGAAAGAACTTTTCCTGCCATTGGCCCGTTTTTGTAGCCCTTACATACAGCAAGCAACCAATTTTCCTTTAAAAATGTTCATCTCTTTTTTGACTGATTCTTTTCACTGTGGCCTTTGTGTAACTCCTGTATAAATCATATACTTTGAGTTGAGCAGTGTGACACTTAATATCTTTTTCAGGTTGGGTGACATTTTGTATCATTTAGTGTCTTGATTTGCCAGATTTTGCTGGTGTCTATTAAATTGTGTGAATTGTAAATTTATTACACTGTATGCTGTTAATTGAGGATTTTTTATATGTTCAATAAAACTTTAATATTTCTCATTTGAGTTTCTTGCATCTCATTTATAGCTGACTTTAATCTCATTATGGTCTTATATATATATAAAATTGTAAATTCCTGTTCATAGAAAATAGCAACCTGTATATTATGCTCATATCTATTTACAAATTCCTGACTATAGTTAATAGCAACTTGTATATATTGTTTATCCATTGTAGATTTATAATTATAGTTACTAGCAATCTGTATATTATGCTCACACAATATCATTCTGTAATAGTTACCCATAGCTTCTCCCTGCACATATCCCTTTTAGGTGTACTTAGAACTTATACCTTTATCCTGCACTTTCTGCTAATTGCACTTCTGGTTAAAAACTGCATTTTTAAAACTAAAACTGCATTTCGTTGCCTTGTACTTGTACATGTGTAATGACAATAAAGTTGAATCTAATCTAATCTAACATATGGCTCATTTGCTTCTCCTTCAAATGCAGTTCTGTTTCTCATGTACATTTCAGATTTCTAAAATGTTTCTCAAAAGTATGTCTCGGTTTGTGTCTCAGTTATGTCTGTTTCTTCTAAGTGGGGTTTAGAAGGAATAGAAAAGACAGTCGAGCTTGTAATGAGAGCTCAAATCAGTCTCATGAGACAAGAAAAAGCTCATTCTGAGCAACAAAATTTTGCAATGGGTACTGCTTAAAACTGCATACTTTTTTTTTCTGCTTGAAAAATGTTTTTTTAATTGACATGTACTGATTTAAGCAAATTGACAGTAAAAAAAAAACGTGGTTCGTTTACAGGGGCACTGTATAGAGGTTTAATTCAACCTACGAGGTGGGAGATACTTTTACAGTTATCTTGGTTGGTCTCCCATGAAGGACAATTTGAACTTGTTTATATTTGTAGGTTTGTGCATCTTTAAGTCAGACCACAGACCACAGTAGGGTTTCAGTCATGAAACTGAAATGGTTTTGTGGCTGGACTGATTTTGCATGTTTAAATTTTTTTTTAATTACATTTGTGTATAGATTTAACTCATTATCATGTTGAAAACTTAATTTCCTGGCTGAAGTAAACAAGGTTTTGGCTGACATATTCCAGAAATAAATACATCACAATTCATGATGATCAATCTTCATATGAGTCCCTGAACCGGCTGTCATATGACAGCCCCAAAGCGTCACTATTCTACCATCAGATCTGATGGTGGGCTATCGAGTTTAAAAATATGTAGCACCTTTTGTGACCAAATGTAATGACGGTATCCATGACCAAAAGCTTAACATTTTTTGACCACAACACACTATTCTTGTTGTAGTTGCAATGACATTTGACAAAGTTCAGATACTCACAGTGCTCTCAAGAAGGGATTCTTTCTTGCATCACTTCCAAACAGCTTGTTCATGTGAAAATGGTGTTCAACGGTTTGTTCTGAAACTTGACAACCACAAGAAACAACTAAAATGTGCAATTCTGAAACTGTGATTAATAACTTTTCTTTCACTTTTCAGTAACTGGCAGTGTTACCACTGTTTTATACCTAAGAAACATTTTTTCTTTTTTAATGGTCTATGTCTTTTTATATCTGTTACCTAATTGGTGCAGCTGGACAGCCACCACCTTTTGTGCTGATTTTTTTCTTGGTACAACCTCTTTATACTTCCAGAAAACAGGACATTGTTGCATGCAAAATGACTAAGGAGTTCCTAAGGACTAGGAACAAGTGAAAAATAAAACACAGCCCCTCCAAAATTATTGGAACAGCATGTAAAAGTAAAATTTTTGCTATAGATTACAGCATTAATTTCCTGAGATTTACAGCCATAGCCAAAAGTTTTGAGAATTACAAAAATATTGATTTAAACAAAGTCTGCTGCCTCAGTTTTTATGATGGCAATTTGCATATACTCCCGGATATTGCTGCTACTAAGTAGTCATTGTTTGGGGCATGCGGAAAAGCTTGTCTGGGGAGAAAGGCGAGTGCTATAATCAGTCATGTCATGCCATCTAGATGCGTTAAACAACATGGAGCATGGCATCTTTAGTAGACAGACAACTAATATTTAGGTAAACAAAAATACAGGCGAAGGTCAAATAAAATATATGACGAAGGTCCTCTCAATAAGACCGAATGCATTTTTCTATATTTATTCTGCTGCTACCATCATAAGTTACACCATCAATAAAGATTAATGAGTCTGTTCCAGAAGCAGCCATGCAAGCCCAAGCCATGACACTACCAGCACTATGCTTCACAGTTAAGCTTATAGGTTCTTGATCATGAACAGAGAATTTCTTTCTCCACACTTTGGCATTTCCATAATTTAAGTAGAAGTTAATGTTGATTCTAAAACTTTTGTAGATTATTTTTTAATTTCCTTGTAAAATTCAATTCTGGCCTTCTGGGGCTTACTGCTGGTGAACATTTTGCATCTTGTGATATTGCCCTAATATTTCTGCTTTCCCGAAACGTGGACTGTGATACCTACACCCCTGCCTAGGACAGGTTATTGGTGATGTCACTGACTGCTGTTTTTAGGGTTTAAAACACATTAGAAATTCAGAGCTTGTTTTAAAAATGACTAAAAGGGCACTTCTGGGCAGCAACTGTCAGCCATATGTTCTAATATTTTTAATAATGAAGAATGGGTGAATTCAGACAAAATAGTGCCATGTTGGTACCGAAGTTGTTTAAAATATGTAGTTGTAAATGCCTAAAATTAAAGTTCATATTCTGCTCTGTCACCACATATTCAGGTTTTGATTTCAAACACAAATGGCTTCGGTGTAGTAAAATCAAAAGAATTGACCTTGTTGTTCCAATACGTTCAGAGATATTTTTTTTAACTATATTTCAAGAAAGCCTATTCTTTTTCTATTTATTCAAAATATTATTTAAATATCATTTAAACAGTACTGTGTATTATCTAAAACAATCTTTGTTCTAATAATATTTAACCTTTATTATTAATAATAATAATAATAATAATAATTATAATACCTAATTATTGTCTGTAATGTTATTTTTTTTATGAAGGGTGCCCATTTTTTTTCTTTTCTTTTTTCCTTTAGGGGTGACTCTGCATCTCCTCTGCTTCAACCATAGAAATATAGAAAAGCTACACAAACCAATTTTAATTTTTATTAAAAAAAAAAAAAATAAATCAAAGAATGGACAAAAACAGAATTTAAAGGACAATCTAGACAAAAAATGGCTTTGACAAACACTAGCAAAAAAATTTACAGAGGAAGATTTATCTTTAACCGGACAAGTTACCACTGGCAATTTTGTAGCACATGTAAAACAAAAACCAAAGAAAAATAAAATAAAAATAACTCTCATATAGATATCTCTATGAAAAAACTTTATTTCTTCAAACAGTCTGTACAAAGTTCTCTGTTCATAAATTATTACTTTTTCCATAACTTAATGGCTGTCTAGTATATGATGTTTCATGTTCATTAGCGACTCTTTCTGTATGCAGGCTCCCACTCGTTCATCCAGCTAAACATTGGCACTTGTTTCAGGTGTTAACTGGCAGAATCGCCCACACACAAGAGCTCCTGCTACACACACACACGCACACACCTCAAGCATCCTTCAATCACTGCCCACACACACACCGTAGACTGAGGCCACACACACACACACACACACACACACACACACACATATATATATGCACAGTCATTCCAGCAGAGCTGTGAGGGTTGTGCTGCTAAAAGTCTGGATTGGGACTGAACAGCGCCAAAGTTTATGGAACAGATCCGAGGAATACCACAACCTTCAGTTTAGATTTGTTCCTCTTTATTTTTCTCCTTCTTTCGTTCATCTCTTTGTCATGGCCAACTACGAAAACATCCTGTGATTAAGCAGCAGTGTTTTTGCCTTTGAAACTATGAAACTGAATGTCTAGACAAGATTCAATCACGTTCAACGTACATCTATCCGAAACAATAACATTTGCATTAAAAAAAAAAAAAACATTTTTGTCGAAGGAAAAAAAAAAACCCCAAAGCATTTAAAAACAACCTGAAAGAAAACAAGTGTAGATGAGGGCAGCTCCAGAGCTAGCCATTTGGTCTGGAGGGGCGGGGCTGAGCCTGCTAGCCCGGCCAATCGAAACAGAGGAGAACGCAAATCTGAGGTAGATAATTGGTCAATAGGACCACCAGTTCAAAAAACAGTCTTTTGGAAGACAACCTACTAAAGCCAAAACAAAAGCCTATTGTAATTTGGGAGAAAAAAAAAGAAAAAATTTAAAGGCATTCTCTTGCTGAACAAAAGCATAGCAGATAACCACTGTGCTGATCAGTTCATAGTTTCAAACTTCTCCTTTTCCACGTTCTAGTTTCATATTTCAGTTTCGTGTGCTCTGTAGTGATGTATGTGGCACTTGTCGGATCCAAATCTTCCTTCTTGCATGTGTCCAAACCTAGACAACAACTAAAAACAACCGGATGCATATATACAAAGAAGGCACATTCTTAAAATTGCAGTCCAGTCCATTAAAAAGCCTATCCTGCGTAGGGAGGAAATTATATTGTACTTATTATTTGATCTCTGCTTGCTAGCTCACTGTCTTTGGTGAAGTAAACTTGAAAGTGCCGAGTTCTGACAAGAAAAAAAAAGAGCTAGGCAAACTAAAATCTACAGAAAATCAATCTCATCTCACAACATCCGCTTAATCCTTGCTTAAAGTTGCCATGGAAGGCTTAGTTCATCTGTACATGGTCATAAAAGCACATTACAACTGCAAAATCTCCCCTCCCCCTCCCCCCAAAAATAAAAAATAAAATAAAACTAAAAGACTTGGTCACACCACTTTTCCCCGCAGCTAAACTACAACAGCAAGTTTTTTTCCCCCCTAAAAGGCATTTTTAAAATGTGATCATTCAGCAGAATTTCTACCACATTCAAACAACCAGAGGCGTTGTGCCTCTGATTACGAAAACAGTACATCGTATTTAAACTCAAATCAACATTTATCATCACTCAACATGGTTCCTAATCTAAAAAGCACTATGGAGATCAGTAAACAGCAAAACACTTAAACGAGGCAAAACCGAATTTCATTAGCTAGCTCCTAAGGAAAGCCCTATTCAGCTGATTTACAAGGCCATAGCTGATTTGAACGTCTCTTTCTCCGGTCGAGCCTCAGTTAGAGACTACATGTACAGCTGTATGGAACGAACTTAAGGCAAATTGTATGGAAAGAGAAAAGAGAAAGATCATTCTAGATCAACTGGGGGAAAAAACACACTGTACAAGAGGACACATGTAACACTTCACCATTGCAACACACACTGCAAGCACAACAACATCTTTCTCAGGATGTCCGGCTAATAAATCTCTTCAATCAACACAACTAGTTCAGTACAAAGGAGGAAAAGAAAATGAGAAGAAGAAGAAAAAAAAAAAAATCACACACACACAACTGAAATAATAAAAAATTATCAACAATGGACACCTGCTACCATGTACATCTAGTCACATGATCCTTTGAGGTCTTGCACCCATGTGACGATTCCTTGGTAAAAATAAACATTCTTTTTTTTATTTTTTATTATTAAAATAAAACTTTTTTTTAATCCATTTTCATGTTCTTCTTAGATAGCTAGAATCCTCTGGTGAAATCAAGATTTTATTTGCACCTCATAGAACTTATACCAAAAATAGTCTGGGTAGTTGTTTTTAAAAACAGAGAAAACTCATCGTTTCAAACGTTGACCGAACGGTTGAGCTTAGTCCAACAGAGGAAGCATGATTGTTGAAGCTGTTGCTCCTCTCAGTCTCCTGAGTGCTGAGGAACCTGAACCGGAGAAACACACTTGATCATATAGTACACAAACCTGAACACCTCACACAACTACACCAACATCCGCAACACCACAAAAATGCACTGGTCAATGAGTTGAATGATTGCAAATCAGTGAAAAAAACTTCAGAATAAAGATTTCCCTAAACAAAATGACACTTGGGTAGGATTTACATGAACTTGTTGCCCCAAAACTGAATTGGAAACGTTTTCAGATTGAGAGAATCTAAGAGGCGACTGATGTAGGATATTACATCTGATCTTTTATTAGATCTGAGTCGTGGTAAAGTCATACCTCTTCATCACTTGGTATGTTGGTAGGCATAGGGAGAATGATCTCCGCTTGACTCCACCTGAGGCTGTGAACTATTCTCCTGAAAATTGAAAGAAAAATCAGATATGACTAAAACAGGGTGATATTTTATAAAGCATGTAAAGACTGAGGAAGTAAGCTGCTACTGACCTCCACTGTAGCAGGCTGCATTGGAGTGTACTGAGGGATGTATGCGCCCTGTAATGCTGCATTAGCTGGCATGAACTGTAACACACACACCCACACAGTGAGAGAGAGTGAGCGAGAGAGATAGCTAGAGAAGATGCAAAGAATGCAAGCATGACTTGTAAAACCACATGACACACCTTAAGCAAATAACACCAGTAAGTTGTAATAACTCAGTTATCACAGTCTGTGAGCAATCACATATAATTACAGAATTACAATGTTAAATTCTTATAAGGACTTGTACTTTAGATCATATATTTAGTTTGTGTATGCATGGAATTATTATTTAAATGTAACTTTTGAAATATATCACCGTTTCTGCCTGTCTGCACACTTCCTTTTTTTTCTTTTTTTTTAACATGTGACCTTGTATACTTTGAGTGCTTATGCATGTGTGCGCACCCATGTGTTAGTTTAGTTATTACATATGTTTGTAAACTGGATGGCTAGGCAGGTGGAGTTTTCGTGTGTGTGTGTGTGTGTGTGTGTGTTTGTTTTCTCTCACCGCTCCTGTACTGCCCAGAGAGAGGTGGCTCATCTGCTGAGTGAGGGGGCTCATCATGGATGTTGGCTGCAGTGACATGGAGGGATCCATAGAGGGTGATATTACAGCTCCCTACAAGGGAACCGGACGACAATAATGACATCACGTGAGGACAGAACAAGAGACGCCAAGTATGCCGACTGCCCATACAGGATTGCCTAGTGTGTTAGAGGTGACTCTAAAAATACACCACAGTAAGCACTAGCCTGGTTCTTTTTTTCCACTGGCTAGATATCATTTCAGTCACTCATTCTACATCAGCTGTTCTCCCTCCCTCACCATGTCAGCCACACACAAAAAAAAGAAAAGGCAGAAACACTTCCCTCTTTGGCTTTACTGCTGTCTGGGGCCTGGAGCTTGTAATGAGATACATGCTATCTATAGTCGATTTCAGACGTATTGGCACCCTTAGTGAAAATGAGCAAAATGGCTGTATGGAAGGCTTCACAAATGCAGTGGAAAATAAAATCATAAGAACCATGTAGGTTCAGTACAATATTATTATGTTTTTGGTACATGTGGTACGTTTTGCTTTAATAACCGCAGCCACTATATGCTGGCATGGACGGCGCAAATTTGCATAAAACCGTATCATGTTAGATCAAATACATGAAGTCATCTGAACACGTTTAAATGCAGGGGCGATAATGGAAGAACATTGGAAGGGTTCCTTATAGTCCAGAGTCCCAGTGTATCAGACAAGACGAATCGGTTCTCGGTGCAGTCTTACCGGATGCTGCATGATGTAGGGCTGATGGGTGACCCAGGACGGCGTCTGCACCTGAAACATCAAACGCACATACACAAATACAGAAAGAGTGAATAAGAGACAGAGCGTGACATTCTATAAGGTTTCACACCTCTGCTCTTCTCAGTGATGAGAGACTTCCTTTTTAAATATTAAGAGTGTACAAACTCAACTAACACAAAAATACAAACACTTATGCATACATGTAATGTTTTAATCAGGTTTGCTAAGGTTATTCCCAGTTACTCTATTAAATGAATTATATAAGGAAAAATAAAAAAGAAACAAGAAGTGCTCAAATCAGAAGCAGAACAACAACTACAGTTGTAATGAATGCTATTTTCAGATGATTGTATACATAATGGTGCTATAATTAGTAGACTATGTTAAGCATAAATGCCCTTTTTGTACAAAGATTAAATTGTTTTATTGGGAGAAAAAAAAACGCTTTTTGTATCAGGTCTGCCAAGTCACTTTTTGTTATTTTGCTATAATCTCTAGATCACTTAATTAACCACATTAACCTCACTGAACTTATACTGTAGCTGAATTAGCATTAGCATCATCATCATCATCGGATATGAAAATGTGGAAATATCTGTAATTGGCTTTGACACAGAACTGTATTGCATCCATGTGAATGTGTTGACGTGAAAATGAACACTGAGCAATGGCTAGTTTTTAAATTTAATGATGGTTTACGATATAAAGCGCTAAAAACATGGTATTTTAAAATTGTAAAGTGTTTCTAGACCAAAAAAAAAAAAAAAAAAAGGAAATCTGTCAGTAGTAGAAGGTTCATTCAAACAGCTCACAAGTTAAAAAGGAACTTATGAAAAGTTGGCAAAAGGAACTGCAAATAAACCTATAGTTTCAATCTATAGTTCAACAATTAGGTGAATAGGACACTAAAACAGCAACATGATAAATAATTTAGATTATATATATATTACTATTATATTTATCAATATTTAATTCATTTATATTTAGCACCCACTTTATATAAGGTTGAGAATGTTTTTTGGCCATCTGATGTTTACATGCATATAAATGTAGCGCAACAACATCAGTATTTATTTTTAAAATGATGTTCCTCATCTCATCGTTATCAACAGACCTACTAATTCATCATGTCCACCATCAACTCAAATTCTACTTTTATTTCTAGAAAAATGCACAAATATGGAAACTCAATCAACACGCTAGAGTTTCTCCGAACTGAACAGATACTTGCCGGGTATGTGGACACGGGGGAGATGTAGGGTGACATGGGAGGTTGAGCGATCATTCGGTTGGTAATGCTGTAAGGGGGATAGAACCTGCAAAGAAAACAGGTCGAATAAGAGACCTTTACTGGAAGCATGTCAATAAGTCAAGTGGATGCGAGAGGTGAAAAGGATTCGGGGTTGTCACGTACCCGTTCTGCATAGCTGCAGCAGTGGGGTCGTATGTGAGCGTCATTCCAGCCTAATACAAAGATACAGACACAGAAAGAAGCTCATGAATATTTCGCCACTACTGTGATTCTTATTCCAGTCAGCATTTTACAGCCTTCTTTTTTTACTCCCACACAATCTCCTTTTCTGTCTCTCCCTCTGATACCTACACACAAATACTGTATATACACACACACACACACACACACACACACACACACACACACACACACACACACACACACACACACACACACAC
>JAOVVA010000051.1:18055541-18067143 GCA_028565275.1 Leiocassis micropogon
CATTTAAGTGTGACAAACATGCAAAAGAATAAGAAATCAGGAAGGGGCAAATAGTTTTTCACACCACTGTATATACACAATATTACCAAAAGTATTCGATTGCACGAATATGAACTTCAGTAACATCCAATTCTCAATCAATAGAGTTTAATATACTGTCAGCCCACCCTTTACAGCTAATAGTTTCAACTCACCTGGGAAGGATTTCCAAAAAGTTTAGGAATGTGTTTATGGGAATTTTTGCCTGTTCTTCCAGAAGTGCATTTGTAAGGTCAGACACTGATGACCAAAGGTATTCTATCAGATTGAGGTCAGGGATTCTGTGCAGGCCAGTCAAGTTCTTCCACACCAAACTCACTCATCCATGTCTTAATGGTCCTTGCTTTGTGCACTGGTGCACAGTCATGTTGGAACAGGAAGGGGCCATCCCCAAACTGTTTCCACAAAGTTGGGAGCATGTAATGGTCCAAAATGCCCAGGTGTGTTCAAGCATTAAGATAAGCATTAAGCATATAGCTGTGCTCAAAAGTTTGCATACTGCATGGCTGCAAATTTGACTATACTTCCCTGTGCCACTCGAGCTCACACAGCCCCAAAACCATCATGCTTTACAGTGGGGATGGTGTACTTTTTACCATAAACATAGCATTTATGGTTATGAATTTAAAGTTTAATTTTGGTCTCATCACTCCAAATGACTCCAGAAGCTGTGAGGTTTGTCCAGGTGCTCTCTGGTGCACTGCAAGTGGGCCTTTTTTGTGGCATGGGCGCAGTAATGGCTTTCCCTGGTCAACTTGACAGGTCATTTGCAGGTCATTTGTGTTTAAGTACCTCCTTATTGTACTCCTTGAAACTACTGTACATCACTTTTTTTTTCCAGAATAACCTGCATTTCTCTCAAAGTTGTTTGTGCGTTTTCTTTGCATCCCAAACAATTCTTCTGTCAGTAGTGGATGAAATCTTTCTTGGTCTACTTGACTATGGCTTAGCATTAACAGAACCTGCTCTTTAACAGAGTTTGAACAGTACTGACTGGCATTTTCAATTGTTGAAATATCTTTTTATATCCTTTTCCTGCTTTATAAAGTTCAACTACCTTATTACGCAGGTCCATTAGCAGTTCTTTTGTCTTCCCCATGGTGCAGTATCTGGCCAAGTCAGTGCATCACCTCATAAGCTGAGAAACTCACTGACCATTTATGCACAGACACTAATTACAATTACACTGAGTCACAGGTGTGGAAACGTCCCTTTAACACCCATTTTAAACTGTGTGTGTCAACCTGTGTGTTAATAAAGTGGCCAAACATTTAAGGATATGTAAACATTTGATCAGGAATGTTTGGTCAATTTCAGTTATCATTAAGTTTTAAAAAGGAGTCAAACAACTACGTGATAATTAATGACTTCACCTGACTACTGTCCTAAAATAAAAATTAAAAATTAAACTCTCATTTGTATTTGCTTGGATTTTCTTTGTATAATAGTAAAATTTGTCTGATGATCTTAATCATTTAACTGTGAGAATACAGGGCCTATCCTGGAAATACCAAGCATGGAGCAGAAATACACTTTGCATGGGATTCAAAACCTTCATAATTTGTATCTAGATATAGCCTTACTTTGTTACATACAAAATACAGTGAGTTTCTTTTTTGCATGTCCCAATTAGTTAGGCTCAGAGCCTATCTATCTATCTGTTGATTTATTGTTATTTCATTCAGTTAAAGTATGTTGACACAAATCCTGCCCAGGAACACAGGACCGAAATGGTTTAACAGTGTAGTAACAACCATCCTGCTATGTCTCCCATAACATGGAAAAAAAAAAAATGTTTATGACAAACCAGTTTTAATGAAGACTATTTCCCATGTCAGTTGATCTCCACCCCAACTGGACACCCAAGCCACCAATATTATTCTTACTTGTTTGCCCGTTACAGCAGAGCCAGATTTTGGGATTGGACCAGATGACAAATCCTTAACGCTCTGATATGAAAATTTCTGTGGAATTCCTGGGAAAACTACAACTGAGTGTTTCTCTGTCAGAAGAGATTCCATATAGTAGCCTGTTTAAATTTTAGTAACACTTTACTTAGTTAGTCAACCAGTTTGATTGAGTCATGGTAATGAAAACATCACTACCCTTACTACAGACTGTTAGTCTGTGTGTTGCCATGGAAACAGACCAAACTCTATCCAGCTGTGTCTACTGTTGAAAATATTTTTTGATAGAGCAACAATAAACAAATATATTTGGCCATAATGTATCTGAAATATTAGTTACTCTTGTTCATAAAAACGTTGCATAAAATTCACACATATAACACACGTACCGTTGTATTGTTTAAGTAAAGTAAGTAAGTCTTCATTTAAAGAGCACTTTTCTAGGTATGGAATCACAAACTGCTTTACAAGATAAAATAGATCAATAAATAATTTTTAAAAAATCATAGAATTCTTCTAAATCATAAGAATTAAAATGAATGAATAAAAAATAAAACAATAAATAAAAGACAATGACTTTCTAAAGAAATCCAGTCACATAAAACTCTGAATAAAACCAAAAAGATCCAAAAAGAGTTAAGTTGTTTTTTTTAAAAGAGACCACAGAATCAAAAGATTATAAACCAATGGCAAAGCATTCAAAAGGGTAGGAGCAACAACTTCAAATGAACAGAGATACTTGTACTAATATCAGCTCAGCTGTGATTACCTGTAGCACTTGTGCTTATGTCTACAGCCTGATATTACATATATAGGGTTTAAATCTAAACTAAAATATGTTTTGTCAGATATAAATTATGCTTTTAAACACCCCTACAATGGGCCATACCATTTTAGAGCTGCTGATGCTGCCTTAGGCTTAACTTGCTCTTTTCATATTGTTCCATAGTAAAGACAATAAAACCTTATGCACATATTTATTTGCAAATTAGGTAGCCAGAAAGCAAGTCAAATTCACTATGTAGTGCATGTGGTAATGAATTTTGCTGTTTTACTGAAGATCATACCCAGCTTAATCCTTAATCCCCAAAGCACTGTAATAAATTAGCATCCAAACACTGTATCTTAAACGAGAAAGGACGCTCACAATAAATAGGGAACAGGGGCCATTTTGCACACAAGCTGTGGTAATTGAAGCATGGGCCTGTGCTATGTTATGTAGCTAGGAATCAAGTGTTTTCACTGTATTTTGCCCTCTGATCTATGTGTTAGGAAGCACTGTACACCATAAGACCATTGGTGTTGTCCTTGGAACCCACAATGAAAGGGTAAATCGAGAAAACTATTGTTTACTCTTGCAGTAAAATGACTGAAAAAGTGTTTCCATGAGCCAGTGAAAATGCATCAGTTGTGGGTATAACACTTTCTCCGTCAACGCATGAAGACATATCTGTGATTAGATGCTGTGCAGTTGAGAGCTGCTTTAGTTGAATCAGCATTTGTATGCAGTATTTGTATGGCAGTGTGATTGAATGAGGCCACGAAGCTGGAGTGTAGCCAAAAGCTCATGAGAGAGAGGGAGAGGGAGAGAGCTTCCTGTGCTTCTCCCAGAAACAGGAAACATCATGTTTTGAGCGCTCGAGTAGAAAGAGCTGTGACTGAGTTAACCACTGAATGCCAATCAGGCATTAAACTTACTAATCCTCAAATTATAGTCTGAGATCTTTACTTGAGCTGCAGTATGTTTTTTCTATATAATTTAAATTGTGTGTGTGTGTGTGTGTGTGTGTGTGTGTGTGTGTGTGTGTGTGTGTGTTTGTGTGTGTGTTTGTGAGACGGATATTCTAGTGGATGGTGCATTTTTCTTCAAGTCCCTACAGGGATAGAAATATTTTACCCTTGTGGGGACATTTTGCTGTCTTTTCTTTAATAAATACTTTAGCTGTTATATAAAACCTAATATAGTAAAAATGGTGCCTTTTCCTAACTGAAATTAAAGCTGAGCTTAGGTTTAGGAGTAACAATAATTAATGTGTATGTGTGTGTGTTATGTTTAAGATCTAGCGGAAATTATGGATTGTGATATAAAGCAGAGCTATGAAGGAGGCGTGGGAAGTGTTGTTCCAGGTGACCTCTCCTCTCAGAGCTCCTGTCCTGCCCCATTCATTACCTGCTGCTGCTTCAGCCTCTTCCCCACTTCCAGATGGAGCTGTGTGACACACTCATTTATCACATGCAATCATCTATTACTGGGGTCGGCATGGAACACAGGCACAGACTTTCATACCCACCACCCATTTAGTGGAGCAGAATCACACATTTAAGCAGCTTAAATTGGAGTAAGTTTGATTACACTGAAGAGCTCATTTTCCTGCAGGTTAAACAACACTGCTGCTATTTGTTATAAGAATTCAAAAAGAAAAATAACCAAAACTAATTATTGTTTGAATACTTGAGGTAGACTTGGTTTGTTGCTAAAAGAAGACATTGGGTTCAGTGATGTGAAACTCACCATATATATATATATATATATATCCCTGGTTTATGTATTTTACCACATGTTTTAGTAAACACCGACATGAAATCCTGTAATTAAGATTTAACTGGTATGTTACTATAGTTACTTTAAAAAAGCAAACAACTTTAATTCTACATTTTGGCACACCAAGGTTCTTAAAAAAAACAAGGGTTTAAACCACCCCAATTAAATAACTTTTAAATCGTTTTCCATTAAATAGTAACTAATGATACAAAAATTAAACTAATCAATTTGTTTTATCTCATTATTTAAAAATAGTCTAATTCCTTAATAAAAACTCTGTGATAGCCAACTTATCCAACATTAAATAATAGCCAACATCTACACACTATTTATATTGCCGTTTTAAATTCTGTATTTCCCAATGAGTTAACTTTATTATCATCATATTTTTAAATATTGCCAAACAAATAGAAGTAATAGAAGTGAAATAGAAGAATGGGTTAGAATTGACTAAAAAGCTATATTTCATTGGAAACTCAGTGTCTTCTTGTTTATGGACATCTGATTATGATTCCCATTGGTGACTTTCAATTTAAGAAGTCTATGGTATGTTTAAAATACAGGATAAATTCTATTTTATTCTATTTTCTTTGGAGTAAATGCAGTTAATAATAATTTGGACTCAAATGTCAGATATTTCTTTGGCTTTCCCAAACACTTTGTGTTGTCATGGTTTTTTAAAATTTTTTTTTATTTTTTATATATATAAAACTGCTGATTCTCTGAGGTGTTAGCCCTATCCATCATCTTTGTGGTCTTTTTGAAGGGAATCTGTTTTAGTACTTTACATCCACAGACCACACCCACAGGAAACTAAGAGAAAAGCAACAGCAACTGACTGGGCCACACTATCCATATTCATGCACCTGTCAGCTAGTATTTCCTGTTTCAGGTTTAGGCGTCTGTATGCATTTCATTAAATGTTAATGCAGCCTTTTTGTATGGTTGCTTTTGATGTATGTTAGCTCATATCAAATTACATATGCTCAATCCTCATTACTAATCTCCAGCTCTCAGTCTGGACTTTATGCCAAAGGTTTACACTGTGTGACCACCACTCTACTCACACTAGCTTTCTTTTGAAAACTGGGAGCCTTGAGGTTTGAACCACAACTCAAACAACATTGTTCTTAGTGCTGTATTGTGCATGATTAAATTATCAAATTAATGGAATGAGAAGGAGCTCTAGCTTCCTTTTTTACCTAACATGAAAAGGCATTCATAGTAAAAAGCATGATATCTTTAAGAAATACTGAAATGGTCTGTGAGTTTCCCTGGAAGCAGTAACCATGTATAATACCTGGAAGTGAGACTTCTGAGAAATACGATGTCAGTTGCATGAGTCATTTGTGAAAAGGGAGCACAGTTTTAGCCAAGCTAAAGACTAAGCACTTAGGGTTTTTGATCTGTTGGCAGACATGCTCTTGTTCATGACATTCTCCTTACCTCATCTACAACAGATGGAGCTTTGGAGTTTAGTATGGGACAGTTGTCTCAAACTAATAAACATTCAGAGCAGCTTTAGTGCTAGTCTCTCAAACTGCACCACATATTGACTTGGCTATTTAGCTTGTGTCTCAGTGCTTGGACACTGGGATCCTGAAATGTGATCTGAGTACTCACTCTGCATTCCAGCACAAGCTCCGTCTCTCCCTTAGGATGCCTAAGCTCTCAGTTTTGGCTCGGCTTCTGATCTCCCTCCCCCAGAATTCTCTTTTCTTTCTTGGTCTGATCTCCTCTCACTGCAGACCTACAGCAGTTGGTTTATTTTGCTGGCTTTCAGAACACCTGACAGGACAAAGATTTACCAATGTTCTCCTGATAGGTCTGTGCATTCAGAGTGACGTAGTGTGTGTGTGTGTGTGAGTGAAAGAGAGAGAGAGAGAGAGAGAGAGAGAGAGAGAGATCTTAAAATGTATAAATAAAAGAGAAATAATAAATGAAAAAGAGCTTGGCAGGTAAAGCCCATGAAGCAGTCAAGTATAGACTGATTCACCTACAGTAGGTCTTAAAAGTAAAATTTTATCATGTTATTATTAACTCACATTAACTACTTTAAAAACACTCAATCATTCAAAGCCATCTGCTCTTTAAATGATTTACATTCAAATGCTCCTCTGCTACTTTACTGTTCATCTAAAGGCAGCCCTTGGGATAGTCAGTTGTGAAATGTAAAGGAGAAAAAAATGTCTATTTGACCTGTGTGCAAAATGTCAGCAATTTCTAAGTGCTTCTTATTAAGGAATAGGAATGTAATATAATGGTGTTTAGTATAAAATACAATGTGTCAGAATTAGCTTTGCAATTAATCAAGTGTACTCTTTAACTTGAGACATGTGAATAACCATTGACATCACTAAATTTTGTATTTAATGTGTAATGTAATATTTCTTATCAGGATTATTATAAAACAAGTGTATGTCCCTCCCATCATCTAATTTAGAGATCACAGACTGTTTGTGGAATAGACATACAGTCACTGCTCATGTCTCCCCGGCCAATAGTTCCTTAAGATTTTTCTCATTTCTTTTTTCTTATTTCTAACAGTTATAAGGTGACATACTAGACAGTTCTCACAATCACTTTTGTGAGAAAGTGGGATTTGTGAACCCGGCACGCTCAACTGTAATCAAAGATCATGTAGTGTGCAAGTGCATGACTGGTATGTCTACCAAATAACTGATTGCAAGTGATTAAATTCTTGTAGTGTGAGCAGTTCAGCGATTTTAAGATTCTGAAAGTCCTGTACTGTGCACTCTGCCTTAATTTGAATAAAACTGAACAAAATCCCCCTGAGATGGATTTTCACCCTGACCCTGACCAGGATAAAGCTGTTACTGAGGATAAATGCGAGAATGAAAAAAAAACCCAGTACATTACATTTGGTGGTTTAAATTCATATGTTTATTTCATGGGCACGGGTTCTTAACGGTGACATCACTGAGCATTGTTACAGAGAAATCAAATCAGAGCCAGCACCCCAATCTGAGGTGCAGTTATACCCCATAATTAGATTTGCACACAAGAGCATCTCATCCACTTTTGCTCTAGGTCAGTGTTACAGTCCTATTCAGCAACTACAAACCGAGAAATTCATGTGATTTGCTCCTGAAGCCTTACTGTGGAACAACACAAAGACCTGTGCTGCTCAGGTGACCTGAGGCATGAGTGACCTGTCAATAACCTTTCCTCATAGGAACGTACAATGTACAAATGGAAATATGAACCCAGGTCTGATTTGTACTATATGTGAGAGTCATTTTAGGCATATACTGTACATAGTTATTGTTCATTTCTTTTTTTATGAAACAACAGCATGGTGATTGAGTGTTCACTGTAAATGTGTAGAAATTGCAGAGAGATTCAGGAACGTGTGAATACTCTGCAATGCCCTGCTGCTTTCTCCTGAGACCTTTCTAATATATATACAGTATACACACACACACACACACACACACACACCTCATTCTTGAGGCAAGAGCAGAGGTTTTTTTGAAAAGAGGAAGGCAGAAAGAGAAAGTAAATAGTAGTAATTACTAGTAATTAAGTAACACACATACATATACACATGTGGAAGTAGACAAATAGGCAAGTATAAAAAGATGACTTGTTTGCGTTGCAAATTACTGAGTGCAAAGTGAAAGAAATGGACAGACAGGCAGACAAAACTGAATAGAAATGTGAGAAGGTTGTAAAGAGAAGGTGGTTAAGAGAGGATTTTATGGCTGGATGACAAATGTTCCTAATACAGCATTTGTATAGTTTGATATATAAACTCATTTACATTATTCAGTTTATTTCTGGACCAGGACAATCTTCAAGGCACAGTTCCCAGTTTCATGATTTTTGCTATTAATTGTTATGAATTTACAAATTGTGATGAGTTGTTGGTAGTCGCACAGTAAAATTGTGGTCACTGGTTTGTGTAGTAATTCACAGCTTGCTGATTTGGGCTACAATTGCAGTGTATTTAAAGTTTTGTTTGATTTATAGGTCTTCCATATCATGTTTCCGTAGGCCTATCCATGATCATTGCAGGCCTCTCGTAACCAGCCAAGGGGAAAAAAACCCTCCAAGACCTATGCAAACAGCTACAATACATATATACCCACTAAACATATGACAGCAAGAGGCTGTGTCACATGATGGGAAGAGGTTTTAAGTACCAGAATGATGACACTGTTAAGGGAACTTTAATACTGATTCTGTCATTTTTTTGATAACTTTGATAAGTTGTGCGTGTGTTAAAATCAATACCCTCCACAATTATTATGAAGCCTTTTTTGCTTTAGCTCTGCTTTACCATATCATTGCAGTGCTATAGCTAATAAGGTCAAAGCATTTTGGAGTCACAAAAAGCCATGATTGTGAAACTGTAGAAAGTTTTAACAAAAATCAGGAAAGTAGGAAATGGGCTTTATTAACTTCCAGAGCGAGAGAAAACAGAGTCAAAAGATGGAGCAACTTGTCTCTGGTACACTCCATAGTATTCCTTTTAACCAGTTAACACTTTATAGTATTAAATTTAAGCATGTAGTGTTTGTTAGTAAATGTTGTAATCATTTGGGTTGGGTTACATCACACTGCTCCAGTGAAGATTATTTTCCTATAACAGCACATCTTGTGTTTTATTTTTAACATTATATATGTCAAGTTCTAATTATAATAACTATTTAATAATGCTAGCATAAAGGTTGTAACACATTTGATTGTAGTTCACACTGATCTTGGAAAAGAGAAATAGATATGTTTCTAAAAAAATTATATATATATATATTATATTTTTTTACACATTTTTACTAAAAATGTTTAAAAAAGGAATCACACATTTCTATAGTCAATATTGAAATATGTCCCATATGATTTTGTGTGGTTGGCAGTAAAGTGTGAAATCATATTTGCTATGTCATTTCATATTTGAGTGTGATATATTTTTATCCCATGCTCTCTCTTAGGATTGGCATGCTGTGCCAACAGATAAAGCTGAACTCACTGCCTCCACTAGCTCTGTTTGCATTTGGCATAATGTCCCTGTCCCACCCTTCCCCCATCCTCTACCACTCAAAAGACTCCTGTCTACTTATTCTAAGTGATTGACAGCTGTGCGGCCATAGCGTGGTGGACGCGGTGTATTCAGTCTAGAGCTGAGGGATCAGATAGCAGCCTGCAGGATGAGCTCAGGTTACTCACACTGCTTGAGTCAATAGAGGAGAAGGATAGTATGGCCAGTAATGACTCCGTTGCAGATAGTGACGGATGGCTTCCCAGGTTTGGCATCTTCTCATCTGGCTAAAACGATGTTATACTTAATCTGGAAATCCATCATGCATAAAAAAGCTAAGTTAAAAAAAGACTTACATTCATTTAATACATATGTGCATACATTTACTGGAAATAAATTAGTTGATATCACACTGTTTTAAATGTGAAAATCAGTGTGATTGTCAGAATGAGATTCAGGTGATGAACACTAAACATGTGATGATTATAACATGCAAAGTTCTGTTTCACTGCTAAAAGAAACAACACTGAGTCACTTCTGTAAATATATCACACAGAAAAGGAAGTTGTGTAGTGAAGTTGTGAATCTGAAACATGGCTGAGAATTTTTGGTATTTCCTCTGGATGGGACACCTTCCATTGCAAGGCACCTCACTCACACACACACACACACACACACACACACACACACACACACACACATGCATGCATAGATACAAAAAAAACTCCCAGGTGCAGTTTAGAGGTGCCAGCCCACCTACTGGGACGTACACCATACACCATGGCAATAAGGGTAGAACATTCTCAGGACTGACTGGAGGACTTTTGCATTGACACTCTGCTGCCTAACAAACCAAACACACACACGCACACAAACAGACAAAGGCATATTTCATACTGACAGGTCATTACACTGGGGAATGTTAAGAATTTGAACACTTCTATCATTCAGATGGACATGACAAATAATCAGTAGATTCAAGAACCCATGAGATGCACATAAATTCAACCAAATTTGTTTTTTTTCCTACTCCATTTGTTACAATGCCTGACTTTTTTTTTTTGCTTTGCACTTTACTATCTTACCTCAACTGTACTGCATAAAGTTGTTATCAGATTACTGGTGTTTCTTCAGGTCAGACAGGAAGCTTGTGTAAGAAGCGCACAAAAGAGACCGGATTTACTTCGAGCCAAATCACAGTTTCCCAGAAGACCCCCATCCAGCATATAACAAATGATACCAACACTGCCATCTTGTGGTCATAAATGCATAGTTTCCAGAGCTGGCTGCAGTATAGTTTTATCTTTCATGTGGCATCCTAATGCCAAGTTATCAGCGAGGTTACCTTATTTTGCAAATTAAAATGAAAAATCTGTGGGATATAACAGTTTTACTTATGTGTAGATATTTTTATAGCCGTATTTATGTTATGGTAAGCATTTGATTAAATAACCATTACATTTAATTTGCACAACTTTTTTAAAGCTTATGTGGATTACTACTTAAACATGTGATTTAACATTTGCATATATACTGTGTATATGAGAAATAACATTACCTGCCTTGTGTATTTTGTTCGCACAATTAATTTGTGCAGTTTAGTATGTAGTGTAAGAAGTGAAACCTTGTGTGTAAAGTGTACAGAGTGAATATTATACAAGCAATAAAAACTATTGCACATGGAGTAAAGCTGGGTCAAAGCACACAGCTTTGTGCACTCAGGACATGTTGTTGTGGATATTTGCAGAATTAAGTAAATCCAGATGTTTACTCCATCGTCCACTGAACTTTTGCCTTTGGAAGCTTCAATTACTAGACGCGATTACGGGAAATAATCAGATATCTACCCATACTGTGTATTAGGGTAAATATCTGATTATATATATAATCACACTGTTTTTTACACACGTACTATTATATATTCACTGTATACATACACTGTGTATTAGGGTATATAGTGTATATATAATAGTACATGTGTGTGAAAATTAGTGTGATCACACTATAATACACAGTATATATATATTATATATATATATACTCAGCAAAAAAAGAAACGTCCTCTGACTTTCAACTGTTCTTACTTTCAGTAAACTTAATGTGTAAATATTT
>JAOVVA010000051.1:18069700-18093970 GCA_028565275.1 Leiocassis micropogon
TTTTTTATTAAACCAATAGATGCCCAATTAATCATTTTCTGGAAATTTTCTGATAATTATTTGCTGAACAATAACAGTGTATTTATGTTTTTATGCTTTTTAAAGATGGGATTTGATGTAAATTAAATTGCCTTTTTAAAAAAAGGATCTAAAGTGCAAAAAGTTACATTTCTTGACCTGCATTTCCCATTTGCTTGCATAATAAGTGACAACATTCATATTACTAAATATGTTTTAAATGACATGTACATCTCTGTTGAAAATGAACTTATGCTATCTATTAACAACATAAAATTACTAGTTATGATTCCATTTCCTTCTGTCTTGTCCTGTTTAGAAATTTTCTAAGGCTTTCAGTTTTTTGCTATTGTTTTTTTGTATTAGTTTTTTTTTATTGAATTGAATAATAGGCAGGCATACTGTTATAAACCTGTTATTCCTTAAAGCAAATTGAATATTACTGAAGATTTAACAGCAAACCCTTCCTGTACATTACTCTGATTATAAGTAAAACAATTTTAAATGCAGGACAACAATTACTAGTGAAATAGAAAAAGATCCTTACTCTTTTTGGGTTAAACTTAAATTTGGGTTTAAATCCACATTTACTACCACAAGAACACAAGATAAGGTGTCAATGTGGTGATTTAAAAAAATGTTTTTTGAGTGTGTTAATTGTGGTGTAATGATCACATTATTACAACAGAAAATCAAGTAAATCATTGGCACTTTATTATTTTCCATATCATTCTCATTTGAGATTTAATATTTAGAATTTCCATATTCTAAGATTTCCATATTTTAAAATAATTTGAACTATTTATTTATATTTATTTATTTATTTAAAATATACTGTATGCTTTAAATGTCCATTCTTAGATCATAGGTAGTAATATTTTCGTGCTCTTTTTAAAAATAGATTACCATCTGAAACACTTAAGGGTATACTCTGAC
The DNA here is from genome assembly GCA_028565275.1 of Leiocassis micropogon. NCBI lineage: Eukaryota > Metazoa > Chordata > Actinopteri > Siluriformes > Bagridae > Leiocassis > Leiocassis micropogon. Next base: position 18,070,655 of record JAOVVA010000051.1, read on the forward strand.
TGATACACTCCTAAGAAATTTAGGACTGTACCCTTTTTTTCCAGGGGAAGTGAAATGTTGCGAGACTACACACCGAAAACAGGAAACAGAAAGGTTATCACCTAATATTCAGTGGCCTAGCAACTCCTCTACTCCCCACAGGACTAACTATATCCTGGTAGGTGTGTCTCTGATCTGATCACTGATAGGCTATCATCCTTTTTTCTATTGAATTTATAAAGCTTACATTTAACTGGAGCAAGACATATGCTTCATAAATCTGTTGATAGTGTGACATACATACATACATAAATACATACATACATACATTTGGGTGTTGACCATAGATCTGTAGATAATACAATTGCTTGTGCTGGTTTTATTAAGGATTAAGAATTCTTGCCCCACTAGAGGTTAGATTCCTGGTTTGCTTTTTATAGAAATTTGTAATTTTTTTGGTGATACAGGAAGTAGGACACCATAAGTACCTGTTGGTTGCTAACAGGAAGAAAAGTAAACATATCTGTTGTTATAATTTATAAGCAATTGTCTAGGACATATACCTCAGTTTTTTTGATGGACTGCTGAGGCCACAACATAAGCTCATAAATATGCCTTGCCTATTCAGATTTTGTTAGTAGAAAGCAGGCAGAAAATCCAACGACAGTGCCTGAGCTGCTTTCCCACTTATCCACAGTTCACTCTTGGGTTAAATAGCGAGAAATGTGTGAAAAAGACGTAGTTCTCTTTCTTCACAGTTTGATATCATTTCTCAGCACTATCTGTCCATAGTGAGAATTTTTCTCTAATTGAATCCACCGTGATAATTCTTCTCAACCGTTTGAGCTTGTCATGGCTCTAAACAACAGGGGGCGCTAGAGCATAAGGTTTTCATGAAAGCATAGCCCGTTCACTGTGTTATCAGAGGAAAAATTACCTTAAGATAATTTTTTTGCATTGACTACATATTTAGTACATTACTATAAAGTCAAATTTTAGAGAACTTGAATGATTCGATTCGCTGCAGCACAGGAATGTTGATTTGATTGGTCATTTATAGCATATATCGCAGTGCATATGCCTAATTTCACTTTAATCTTTGAATAAGTAAATCATCTCTCTGTACAAATTATAGTATTTGTTTGATATGTTACTTAGAAAAAGTAATTTTACAATTATTCAGGCCTGGATTTTGTTCACTCATTTGTCTTCCTCTCTTTCTGTTCTTTTCCCTTTCTTTCTTATTTCCTTTTTTTCTTTCTTTCCTTTTTGGCAAGGTGAAGAAAGAATCCCAGGAATTTACACCAATGCATCCCCATCCAATGCCTGGAGTTAGTGGCATGAAGACGTATGTATCTCATACTCATGTATAATCCCAGTAAAACGTCTAATTAAATTTATTAAACTTTACAATGTGCTTCCATTACTTAAATTCACATTTGGGCAAAATTACTTTAATGATAAATGTACCGTATATTTAAAACCATATTATTATCATATTAGAAAATTTTAATAAAAGTGGTGCTGTACTAGGCACGATGGCTTAGTGGTTAGGACTGTCGGGTTGCACATCCAGAGTTGTTTTTTTTTTTTTACTTAGTTTTGTGTGTGTGGAGTTTGCGTGTTCTCTCTTCACTTGGTGCATTTCTTCTAAGTACTTTTGTAATCTTCACAGTCCAAAAACATTGTAGGCCGATTGCCATTTCTTCATTATATATATATATATTTATTTATTTATTTTACACACACACACACACACATATATTTACACATATATTTAACTACATGTAATATATTTGCATATATTACATGTAGTTGTCCTTCTTGTAGTTTTCAGTGTTTTAAAAAGTATTTATTCTGTTTTATACTGTACAAATATGCACAGTGTGCTCAAGCTTAGTCTCTTTTTTGGCTGTTAGTGAGGATGTTCTAGACACGCTTCAGGAAATCCAGGGGACTTTCCAGAGGATTCAGACTCTTGCAAAACGGCAGAAAGATCACCTGAAAAGAATACACAAAGGAAGTGATGCTGCCAGTGGTAACATTATTTACCATTTTTACTTTCTAATTTAAAAATGTAGGCCAAATGTCTTCATTAAATGATTATTGTTCTTCTTTAACCCAAGTATACAGGTTTTCCTCTAATTAAATTATGAGGAGAGAAATTGTAGAGTTAACAATTACTTTAGAAATGTCAAAACAAGATATTAGTTGCTGTATTATGAATTATCCAGAATGCAATTAAAGATGGTAGCACCTGGAGAAGAGGCAAGCAGGTCCAGTGTTGCTGCTGCTGCATCCTTGCCCTACATTAAAACAGACTGAACAATTAACACTTCATACGTACACAATTACAAGCCCATGATTGATATTGATGCGCTTATCCATGCAGAACATTACTGTAGACCATAGATTGAAATAGTGTTATTATGCAGGAGTAGCCCGGAACACCTTTAATTCAATCAATAAATCAATCACTCAATTAATCGATCAGTCAATGCATGTACACCCTTAGTAAAGATGACTTTTATAAAAAAAAAAAAAAAGTACAACTTATTTTTTAAATATTAACTTTATTATTTAAACATATACAATAAGGTTTTGGTTAATTGTTTGACTTTCTCACAGAACACATTTTACTAGAATGTTTATTAGATTTTTCAGTAACATTATTTACAGATATAGTTGTTTTTGAGTTGTAAGGTTCATTCATTCAAGTGACCTGAAAGACAGGCTAAAAACTCTGATTAAATATATAAAATAACTTAGTTTACAATGGTGAGTTGTCATTCTCATTACTGTATTAAACTTACAATATTGCAGACTGTATGGCTCTAGTACCCTGGCAGGCACGTCATCATGCTTGTTGGGTATTAGATGAAGATCAGAGCCTTCAGAGGGCATCTTAATAAAGAACAGTGTAATGTTAAAGTCGCATCCTGAGAGAATGTTAACACTGGATCAGCGCTGATCCTTGGTTTCTCATACAAGTACAATTCAGGATTGAGTTCATTTGTGTTTAAGTGGTAGCAAAATATTTACTATATGATATGCATGATTACTTATGATTTTTTTCTGGTTTTGTATTAACAATGGACAGCTCAATCAATTAACAGGAAGTGCTCAATCAATCCTCCAATCCTAATGCTTAATAAAAGTTTTTTTTGTCTTTAATGTTTAATTTTTACGTTTACACAAAAGCTAAATAAGTTCTGTCTACTTTTAACGGGGTTGTGTATTTTTATGTATGTGTCAGCAGAGCAACAGTTCTCCATGCCCATCCAGTGCACAGATGACACCAGTGAACAAGTTGAAGGGCACTTCTCCTCCCCTTCAAGGCCAGAGGTCGATGAAGCCTTGCCCTCAGGTGCACTAGCATCACGCGGTGCCAGCCCAGAGGATGGTGACTTTATGAACAATATTAAGTTCCCACCACCCACAGATAGTGAATTTGAATTTCTGCATAGTGCACCAGACAGGAGTGTGTCACTTCCAGTGCACAAGAAAGACCTTACAGAGACCATTTCCACAGAGCTGGAAGAGGAGTCCTTCTCCTCATTCTCTGTATCTCCTCCAACATCACACCTGCTGTGTGCAACCACATCACACGAAGGAATCCGGGGACCACAACAGGTGAGAGCCAAACACTCTGCTTTGGATAGTTGCACACTAAAAAAGTGGGCAGAGAAATAACAGTAGGCCTACTTATTAAGAGGAAAACTAAATACAGTCATTATCTTTAAATATTTAAGTGTGGCATTCTGGGATAACCCATCACTTTGTACATTTTTGACCATTTCTGCTCTATATAGCTCTAAAGACTAGCTCTAAAGATTTGGAAACCACTGAAACTGAAAGAGAGTTAAATATATGAAATATATTGTTAAAATCAATTTTTATTTTATCTTAAACTGATGTGTCAAAATGTATGTTTATACTGTAGGTAGAAAGGTAAATTTTTGTCATGTTTCGAAGATTTCAGACAAAGCTGCATCTGGCGGGTTTTCCTAGACCTCAGTGCATACAGTATATATAAAATATAACTTAAAATTCCAATTGCTGGTGTGGCTGCAGGTTTTCTTTTCAATCAATCACTTGATTCCACCTATTTAATCAGTTGTTATTTTTCTTCAGGCAGCTATGTGTGGCTCCAATTTGTTTTAAGTTAAAACCTGCAGCAACACCTGATCTTTGTGGTAAGAAAATTCCTGGACTGGTGGTAACCACCTGCTAATTGATTTAAACATGATTAATTTAAGGCATACATTGTTTTAAATATTCATAGATACCTTACAAAGATTTGCTACCAGTGCAAGTACTATATCTTTTGTCAGTCAGTATTAGAAATAGACCATAGATGAAAACAGAACTAACAGATTATTTAGAACTATGTATAAAACCGATTTAGATAATTTGCATAAGCTCATGCTTGTGTTTTTAACCCATCATGCTAAATATATGGTTTATATTTAGTTAGTTATGGTCATGGTTTTAAAAATTACAGATACAAACTTCCTGGGAAATTTGCAGGCTAGCTTACTAGCACTTATTTAACTGGCTACTTTGTATGTTATCCTACAGTACTTTACAATAAGATGTAATGTTTTGATTTGGAAAAGCATTTACCTGATTCTGCTTAACAGATGTCTCAACTCTGAGTCAGTTTGATATTGGTATATATCTGTATTTCAGATATAATTCCAAGTTTCAGTAACTGTATTTTATCAATTCAACATCTTGCATTCTTGTCATAGTATGCCATAGATCAAAAAACCTCTGTAGTGGATGGGAACAGCTGGGGTAAATGGCATAAGATAATATTAACTTTTATTCTAAAAACTAATTATATAAATTCCAGCATCAGATGGTCTTAAATCTATTTAAAAGGCTCGTGAGGACTCTAGGGCTGTAAGCATGCGTATCATTGTTTGTGCTCATGATTGCATGGTTGCAGGTTTCCTATAATTACTGTTAGACTACAGATCTCATATGCATAACATTCAGTTAGAAAACGTTTCACTTTTATTTTGTAAAAATACAGATTAATGTATTTTGTAGGTAGTAAATAAAGTATAATTTAAACTGTAACTGATGGGAGGTATAACCTTTATATCCTATATATAACCTGTATAATCTATATATCCTTATAAATATTGTGTTGTAGAAATGCCTTAAAAAATTGTGAGCTGATTTTGTTGTTTGTCATTAACCACAAAAATGTGTCAAAATGAAATTAACATGAAATTAACACTTGAGTTCAGCTCTTCAATCTTCGAAATGGTTGGTGTGTGTGTATATATATATATATATTGTTATTAGATTGCAGTATTGCTGATCAGTATTAACAGTATGAGATTATGCTTCATGTTACCATTGTATATGTTTTCTCAGGATTTTCTTAGTATGGCTAATTATCACTCAGAGCATCAGTTAGGAAGCTTTAACGAAACACTGATGTACAATTGACATTTCTGTTTTGCAGAATTACATTAGAGTCAGCATTGGAGTTTAAAATGTATTTTAAATCTGTTTTATGATTTATCATGCCCATTATTTATATATCATGTCATGATAACTGCTTTGACTTTCTGTTATGGATTAGGGTCTATCATGACAGCAAACTGTATTTATTGTACCTCGGGGCTGTTGAATTCATGATTCTGATTGGTCAAAAGGTGTTGATCTATAATAGCAACTCTGATTGTACTTCAGGTTTGTACGAGGGGCATTCAAGTCAAACTAGGAAATAATAAGACAACACAGTTATGCGAGTTAGAAACTACCCTTATTTCTAAATATAATCATCTACTACACTAATGCACTTATGCCAATGTTTCAGTGGTGCTTGGATACCATCAAGGTCGAAAGTTTTCTCGGTATGACTCTGGCCTCCCAGGAACTCCTTTAATGGCCCAAACACGTGAAAAGAGCTTGGAGCAAGGTTAGAACTGTACAGGGGATGTGGCAGTTACTCCCAGCCGAGTTCCTGTAATGTACAATGTGGTGTTTGTGAATGATTGTGTTGTACAGTTCCCACAGACAGATGGGACTCTTCCCCAAGTTGGCGACAAGTTATCCGATTTTCAAGGATCAGGCGTTCCACTCACTGAATGATCATGGGAACGACTGCAGTGGGCTCTGAGCCACCTCGGCCGAGATCATCATTCACAGACGTACGGCCTTCTTTAAAACATTTGCACCATTCAAAGGTTTTACTGCGGCTAAGAGCCTAATCACTGTACAGTGCTTGAAGTCTTCTGTTAATGTCAATTGGTTTTACGATTTCATTCATTCGAGAGAATTTCATCACAAGTAACGGTTTGACTTGAATGCCCTAGTATTAATGCGCTTAACATAATGTGTTATTTATTTCTGTAGTAACAGAATAGTACACAGGGACTTAAATGGCAGATGCTGCACATAAATGGTTTGGAAAAAAATAGTGTGTAATTGCTGATGTGGTGATGTTTACTTTGAGGAAGCATTTGTTTCATTACAGTTAAGTATAAATGGATAAACAGGATGATGGTTGATACATTAATAAAAAAACTTTCTAGTGTTGACACGTTGTGGAGTAAAAGAAATAAAACAGTTCAAGACATTGTGTTCAGGAAAAGCATTTATGGTGGTAATAGCCCTTCACTACACAGCACACCACACCATCGGTAATTGTGTTTCTATAACAGCACACCTTGTTGTGTTTTATTCCTTTTAATCACCCAAACTCGGAAATATTATAGACCTAGCTACGTTCCTAGTAGTTTTAATAATACTGAATAGATGCTGAATAGGTATTGAAAAATATGATTTCTAATAATACATAAATAATGAATAATGAAGTTAAGAGGTTTAATACCCTTGCTTAATTCATGTAATCATTAAATAATTTTAACAAAGTGTACCTGCAAGTTTGTGCAAAACAAGGAGTGTTAGAAGAAAGCTGGCTTTCCTCTAGGTTCTAATACGCTGGAACACAGGAGTAGTGTTGGTTTTTTTTTTTACTGTCCATGTTTACAACATTATATAAAGTTATTTAGGAGGTTTTTAAATCAATAACATTTGTCTTGTTTCACTTTTATACATTATCTTTTCACTTTCATTCTAACACACAGTGCATGTATATTGCATTAAACACTGACCTGGTGTATTAAGTGGTGTCTCTCTTTTTGAGCAGCCTCTGTGGAGCCCTGGTCTAATCCCTGATATTGCATCGGAAGAATCAAGCATGGGGTCTGCTCACTGTACTTTTTGCAAGGCTACTGTTCCCAGTACCCTCATGTACAGCCACCTCAATTCACACTTCCAGGACAAAGCAGATGATTGACAGAACCAGACTCAGGAGCTGCCTACTAGCTAATATGCTGCCTTATTCATGGCTTTGTTGGCTTTCCTCTATGCACAATGAGCTCGGCACATGGTGGCCACAGCGGCTTTTTATTCAGAGCGTGGTGGGAGGGGAGGTCTTCATGCTTGTTTATTTAAGTTGTAAGAACTTGAACGGTACATTTTGTTGTATTAACAACTCAATTAATCATTCTGTTTTTGATGTGTGGGACTTTTGAGTGTGTTGTCTGTGTGTCTGTGTAATAAAGAAACGCTTCCATTTTATAAGATGCGTGTCTAAAGTGTAGTCATATGGTTTAAAGATTTTTACTATGACTCGCTTATTTAGGTATGCATATGTAGCGTGTCTGAATATTTTTACTGTCAGGGTTGACACCATGTCTATTAAAAGTTCCTTTAAAGTGTCTTACAGGAGTGAAACTGAAATTTAATTTAACCCTGTCTAAATGTAAAGTCTCAAACAGATCCAACTCACTTAAAAGCTTGTGGTCAGCTTGTTTTTCTTTCTAGGTCAAAATAACTCTTAATTTAATTTCTTGGTTTTAATTAAACCAGCTGTAAGGCAGATTTCATTCAATATGAGAAATGATTGTTGGATAATTATTTCGATATTACAACGCCATATGGTCTCTGAGAGCCGTTTTGCACAGGTATTGCAGGTTAATTAAAACTTTGTTATTACACAGAATATCTGTGGCTGACTTGCTGAGCAATTATATGCACAATTATCCTAGTATTGATAGTGTGATGTTTAGAGTCCTGATTGCTATTAGCTATTTATTTATTTATTTATTTAAAGGACACTGTCATTCACCAAGTGACACATTATTTCCTCATTGCTTAAGCAGTGTGGTAAGGCTGTCACTATTTACAGACTGTCGATCGTGTGGATAAGCGCTGCTTTAAAATCAAAGACTGCACTTCCTGTTCATAACCTGCATTTTTCCCCACTAAGTGCATCACATCGATAAGTACAGTAATGCATGAGTGAGAGTAGATGTATTTTCTAATGGGATGTTTTAGTCTGTCACCTTTCTGCAACATTGGACTGTGGGAGTAGATCATTAGCAGCTTCGCAAACAAATGTAATAATTTTCACCAGCTCATGTGATGATGTGCTAAGGAAATAGGGAAAATATGTGTACTGAAACACATGCGTGTGCAGTGAGGACCTTGCAGGCCCCAGGATTACTGCCTGCTAACACTTGTGCTGGGTAGATGAGCTGGTGTGAAGACTGCAAACTGGATTTTTTTTTATTGATTCAGCACAGTTCGTTTTGGTTTGAGTAAGGAGCTGCACTTCAGTGGTTTTAAGTGTACAAATGAATAAACAAGTTAACAGTAATACCAGTGACCCATCACTGTCCATTTAGAACGATCTCTGAGCAGTTATTTTAATTCATTTTGCCTAAATTTAATGTATGGGAAAAGTGTGATTTATAAAAAGATTTTTGGTATTAAGATAGACTCCCCACCATTTCCTCTTTCACCTGTTCCGTAGTTCTCTGTTTTTCTGACAGTAGTTTATATAGTGGGATTTCTTAACCTAGTTCACACGTCCTTGTTTTCCTCGTTTCCATCTTCTTGTGTTGTCTCTGTGTTTGATATTTAATCTTGATCTTTTTTTTCTTTTCTTTTTTTATACCTGTATTAACCATATCTAGCTGTTTCCGACTAAAACAATGCTTCCCATCATCCTAACTCCCAGTTCTCAGTTTCAGAGCAGGAGTTATTTCAGCATTCCAGAGGCACCTAACACACTCTTATGGACAGCAATATAAATATTATGGTGTTTTTTACGTGGATGGAAACCCAGCACCGTACAAATCTAAACCTTAAGCAAATCCTCAGGATATGCATCTCAGAACAGAGGGAGAGACACAGCAGCTTTAATGTTTAACATTTGTACTCTTCATCCCAACACTCCCCCTTCCCAAGAACACACATTATTGTGAAACAGCGAGCAGCCGAGCGCCGTCAGATGACTGATATTTACAAAGCTGAACATCACATTTTGCGATATTACAATGTGTTCAGCATAATGGCTGATTCGCACTGGATCAGCAGGCCGCTTTTAATTCTCATCGCTCACAGCAGATCACAGAGAATGAAGAGAGAATTTATTCTGGAAATATAGCAAACACGCTATCTCTCTTCTCCCTAATGACTCTCTCTCTCTCTCTCTGCCTGTGTGTGGATGTGTGAAGACTCGGAGTGTGTGTGTGTGTGTGGCTCTGCAGCCTGCGCGCCGCTCTCCCTCACTGGAGCCGTGCACAGATGCTTGTACATAATTATGTTGTCAATGCTTGTTATTTGGAAGAAGGAAGCTGTACTGACAGTTACGGGGCCCATGTGTTTTTTTCTTTCTCCTTGTATGTCCACTCATTTCATATTTTTTTTTTCCTGATGGACGCTTACTAATATAAAAAAAAAAGACCATTGTGAGTTTGATAGGTTGAAACCTTTCCCTCATGCGTCAGAACAGCATTAGGATTTAGGCTAAGGCCAGGATGTGCTCCATCTATCCATAGAGTTTGGGGATGAAAAGTCTTAGAGTAGCCTATGAAAAGGGCCGAGAGTGAGGACAAGGATGGGTCCGGATCGAAAGGGGAGAAGCAGCAGGCTGATTACGAGGTGTCAAAATTGCCAGGAGCAAAAAAAGGTGAAAGCAATCAGGGGTGAGAAGAGTGAGGCGTTCGTGAGGGGCAAGTAATTATCCATCTCATTTGTGGAGAGCAGCGCGGCGCGGCGGAGCGGTGACAGATTGGTGCGGAGGAGAGGGGAGGTGTTAGAACAATGGAGCAGGAGCCGGGCCGCCATTATTAGCGCATGTTAATCAGCCACACAGCTCGGTTCACGGAAAAATAGTAAAGTCTCCAGCTTCAGGGGAGCGGAGTCACCTCCAACGCGAGGGGGAAAAGAGAGAGAGAGAGAGAGAGAGAAAAGAAGATGGCATATTTATGCTGGCACGAGTTCCTCCGACGCAGTGAATTGAGCCAAAAAGGTTCCTTCAGGCAGCGCATGGAGTTCTTTATTGCTTGTATAGAGGCTGTCAGAGCTCCGTCCTATAGCCTGCTAAATTTAAACACTCATTTAGATTCTACAAAGTGATCTCCGACGTGGAAAGTGAACAACAGCTTCACGTGTGAAGTTGCGTTTCGTGTTTCAACACACTAGACTTGAATAGACTAGAAATCCTCGTCCAAATCATCACCGTCGGGCTGCCGAGCCAGGCAATAGATTTCGCGTTAAATTAAAATCGAAGGTGCTGTTTATAATCATCTAACACTAAATGCAAAAATCAACCCTCGTATAGTGTCATGAAATTAGAATGAATTGAAACATCTGTTGCTGTTTCATTTGTGCGTAATTTTCCTGCAATTAATGCCACCTTATGTCTGCTCAGGTCTGCTGGATTCACCCGGTTCAGTTTGCGGGTTCGTTTTTTTTGTTTGTTTTTGCGCCAGTTCTGCTGCTGAGACTTATTATTATTATTATTATTATTATTATTATTATTATTATAAATGATAAATGTAAAAAAAATTATAATAAATCCAAGTGAAAAGTTTGAGAAATGTATTTTTATATGACACCCAGGGAAAGTTTTAATTCTCATGCAGATTGCAACAAATGTAGAGGTAATCAAATTATACGCGTAATTGGTTAGGTCTTCTTTCTTTTTTTCCAGGCTCATTTTCCTGAATGAGCTAGATTGCTTGGCATATTTATCTGTAAAACATTTCTTATCCACGTGTCCGCTGAATGCAATTTGTAATTTTCTCCAGCCTAAGAATAAAAACATTTAGTCTAAGAGATTATTCATTACACAGTTTCTAAATCAGATTAGTCTGCCGGAAACTAGAAACTATAAAGTACAATGTGTAAATAATAATTTGTTGCCCATAGAACATCAAAATGGAGAAATTAAAGAAGCAGGATTCTACCTGACACACTTATTTAAACAGAGGATGAGGATGATATTTGTGACTTTTTTTTAAATAATAGTATTCAGTATCTCTGTGCGCTCTGCTCTAATTATTATTTTCATACCACCATAGTATTACATGATAGTAATAGTAATCTACCTAACTATAGCCAACTACACATTGTAATCATCATTAAGGTTAATACAAGAATAAATAATTTATACTCCATAGGACATGGAGAATCACATAGAACAAACTAATTCCCTAGTAATAAAATCTGAATCACTTATAGTTTTATTAATAATGTATGATGTCTATGTAAGTTTTTTTTTTCACATTTCTTTCTTAAAATATATTTTAAGATTTCCCTCTTTTTTGACAGACACATAATTACAAGATCAGTAACTCAGTGCATAATTATTTCCAGTTCTGGACATAAGGCCATGGACTAGTTCATTCAGCAAGAAGACCTTTGAAGATTTTTCCCTGATGATATTGGCATGATAACTCTCAGTCTATGATCTTCCTCAAAGTAGCCAGAGAACAACAAGCTGAGTGCAGCACACTGACTGCAGTGCTCCCAGTGTATTGCCAACTAGCAGTTTGGGTGAAAAAAAGAAAGCGGTTGTAGAATTAGCATGAAGTGTTAATTAGCAGGAAGTTAGAGGCAGCCTCATCATTACCACTGACAAAGTTTAATGGGACGAAAGATATTTCCTGCAGTATATTTTAAAATGCTTGTGTGGCTTCCATGTGGTATTTTTCAATGTTTTTGTACTGAGGTTTTATATTTATAGGATGGGAATAATACAAACACTGTTATTAGTGAAATAATTCAATAACTATATAGTATATTAATATAATAATAATATATAGTATAATATATATTATACTAATATATTGATCTAATAATTATAAAGATTAGGCCTATATAAAGCCTATCTCTCTCTCTCTCTCTCTCTCTCTATATATATATATATATATATAAAATTTTTTAATTTTTTTAAATGTGTATATATTATATATAAAAAAGTGTGTTTATATACACTTTTTATACATAGACCCACATGTAATATTATTTAGTGCATCTGTGCCCATAAAAACATTAGATAAAAAAATTACAGTTCTTGACAACTGGATATCAATCTCTCCATATCTTCACATCAGAGTCATGTCAATGATCAACGGGTTTTTAGAGAAACATATTTGGGTGTCTGGCCTGCTAACATTCAGGATGCAAACAAAATGTAAGGGTGCAAGTGAGAAGAGAGAGAGAGGAGCCACCACTGATTTTGAAAGTTATCCAAAAGGCTTTGTTCCCTCTTGGTTCAGCTGTATTGTGATTCTTCCTTGTGTTCAGCGGAAATGTGCTGTTGTTAAGGCTGCCTTCTGTAAGTCTCTAAGCAGCCCTGCCTGCATTGTGTGTTTGTTTCGGTGCTGGTTTGCGAGCCCTCGTTTCTGGAGCACAGATTTGGCAGTCACAGCAAGTGATGACAGAGGCATTGGTGAGATCGCACCCAGAACCCTAGAGGATGCTGCCTTTACTGGGGAACCAGAGAAAGGAAACAAGGCTTCTGAAATGCCCAGGCCTGGAGACTGTAAAACTGCACATTGCAACATGCAGCCTATTGGTGTCATTCTCACTGAACAATCATGACTGTGTATTTACAGAAGTAAACTTCTAGGCTCATTGATTTATATGTTTGATACCTTTATAAATAAAGGTATGTTTGATTATAAGTGGAGTTGACAAAAACATGATGATTTCACTAATCTCTCCCAAGTGAAACTGACAAAGTTAAACATGTTAGATTCAATGGTTGGAGTGGACCTTCTGGTCAGTTTGTTCAGGAATACTGACTCTGTAATTTTTTTTGTACATAATACTTAACCATATTAACTCCCAAATGCTCAATGGCAGCAGTTATAGCATAATTTTATAACTCTGAACTCACTTGAGTGGACTGTGTCTATAAGAGACATTTCAGTGCAGCTGCTGGAAGGAGGGATGCAAGAAGATGAAGGGGAAAAAACACCATGGTGCACTGCAAGGGTTAAGGCAGCATGAGAGAATCCATTCTCAGCTTAATGACCTAGCCTAGCTGGGCGAGGACGACGGGGAACATGCTCTTGACTTGTACTGAATTTGCCAATTAACACCTCCGATAACAGGCAGGCTCTGAACATCAGGCAGCAGGCGAGATGGGAGGAGAGACTCACATGCACTTTGTTTTTCATTCTCTGCCTGTTCCCAATGTTTGGGCCTCTCATATAGCTGATATATAAGGACCAAGGCTTGCGTCATGTTATGTTACGGTTTATTAGATAGTATTCATGGCAGTATATGATACAGTGATAAGACAAATTAGGAGTTATAAAAGGAGAGCACGAACAGCAACATATCATGTAAAACCCTCGTTTAGTTGTTTTCACCCTAGATGAAGAAAAAAAATTGGCGCCCAGTAGTATGATCATATCTAAAATGCTGTGTATTTATTATTATTTTTTTCTCTCCTTTTTCTTCTACTCTACTCTGGCATTCTATTTTCACACCAGTCCATATGGCCGCTCACAGCCTCAATTGGATCTACAACTCCTGTGTCCAAGATGCTCTCAGCTCGATGTTGTCTCTCTCCATCTTGCTTTTCTTTGTTGCTCCCATTGAATGAATGATGAGTAGCGGACTGATATCATCTTGATCACAATGTTAATTATTCTAAAATCTCCATCTTGACTCTGGTCTCTGTGGTTGAAGCACCCACTCCTCTCCCAGCCCATTATTTTCTCACATGTTTATCAGACGCCTAAACAACACCTTGGATGGGTGTGAATTTTCAAGCCCCTGGTGAAATTCTCACCGGGCACTTCTTCTGTTTTCCTCTGAGTCCATTTACAGGTAGGAGCTGCGCCACTGCCAGGTTCTAATGACTGAGGCAGGCAGCAGCATTAGAAACACCTTTTTTCTATGTGTTGTTCGGACATCCTCACTTCAACCGCTTGCCTAAAGCTGGTAAACTGGCTCGTAATTAAATAAAAGCATGTGCACACCACTGTGAAGAGGCAGCGAATAGTAATACTGAACCTATATTTGCACTATAACACCATGTTTCACAATTCATTAGCAGGTATTCTAATGGAGTATAATAATCAAAGGTCGGTGGCATAACTGATAGTGGTTCACACTGCTGGCAAAGGTGAGGCAATCTATCTAATGATGTTAACAAATCTGTGGAAGAGTTCTAGGAAGATAACACTTTAAGGTGTGATCTGTGTACAGTGAAGAGCAGACAGGCCTTCATTTAATACTCTGTCCACAGAGCTACTCTAAACACAGTCAAAGCATCAGTGGCCTTGGTGTGGACCTTTCATAGTACTATACAGAATTATTATTGTTAACATCATTCTCTCTCTCTCTCTCTCTCACACTTATTCTCTTCCACTCTTTCTCTCCCTATCTAGCTCTCTGTCCTGTATATGCCGTAAGAATGTGATCTGTGCTATAGAGGTCCACACCCCCGCGTCCATTTATTTATGCAGTGTGAAGAAACCATCTGGCCGTGGTGGAACGAGAGAGTGGGTCTGCTCTGGCAGGAGGAGAGGAAGACTGACACCTCGGCTAGTGGGTAGACAGCTTCATTAGTGCCCAGGCTCTTCGTAAAAGAGTCTTTTTTAAATTAATCCGCAATATAAACCCCATTCAGTTTTAGCCGGGATCCAACACCTGTCCCTTCTGACTAGCCCGAGTCAAAGAAAATAATCCAATCATTCTTGTTTATCAGCTATTGTGTTAGGAGAGATTTCTAACACATTTTGTGAGACACATTTTGTATTCTTATCGGTAGGACTGTAAAAATGACACCTTGAACATAATGCTAGTCCTTACTGATGGTCCCCGCAGCTCTCCAGGGATCCCTTTTCCATGCCCAACACTCCTGCTGAGCCATAGTTTGGGTTTCTATTTATCTTTAAATAAGATTTTTGGTCCTACTTATGGTAGACTACAGCACACTAATCATATCATAGGTATATCTACGTACAGTATGATGGATATCAGGGCTATTTTTATTAATTCATTAATTAATAATTTTTTTTTTTATTCTTTCATTTGTTTCCAGTAATCACGTTATTATAATTAGGGTGGGAATGGATCCTCAGTCTATCAAAGGGACACTAGGCCTGAGTTGGTAACACAACCTAGACAGGATGAAAGGCCGTTACAGTACTTTATATGGTTATTCCATTTTTTAAAAATTTATATATAAACATAATGACTTATTTTTGAAAGTAATATATTGAAATGAAAAGGAGCTCATATTCAAGAAAGGCATAGACAATCATTCATCTGGAACTATAGATTGATGATGCTGTGATGTGATGATGTGATAAGTTCAACACATCAAGCATTTGAAAAAGAAGGGGAAAAGAGTGTTTACATGTTAAATGTGCTGATGATGTGGAACAAATTCATTTAATGTTTTTTTGGAGCTTTTAATTTAGTGCAACACAAATTGGTTGTGCGCTTTGTTCACAGTCTCATCTGTCTGGGGATAAGCAAGCGCAATTCTCCCTCGGCCAGCCTGTGACAACAACGTGCAAAGTGCTCCCACAACCCTAATCTGCTAGTCAGGGAGCCCGCACCTCCAGAGCACCATGGGCTGCTGTTGTTTTTCATTCAGCTTCTTTTTCTCCTGTGCTTGCAAGACACCAGAAGTCATTATGGATGTGCATTATGTTTTGTGTGCTACTTCATGGATATGCACACTAGCAATGCTAGATATTTCATCAGCCTGGGACTTGGGTGTTGCATCAGTTTTAGTCATTAAAAGTCATACATTGCATTGAAAAACAGAAGAAGAATCTCATGAGCAAAAAATTGCTTTTATTAGCTAAATAGCTTTTAATAGCAAAATATTATTATTATTATTATTATTATTATTATTATTATGCATTGTACATGATTGGTTAAAATCTGTTCAACATATTTTATGGCAGGAAATTGTATAATTGTAACTAAAGACAAAGACGTTTTATGTGTTTCTAATAAACAGGTCTCTCAGTCACTAAGTGGATGTTAGCATCCGTATCTGGTGTTTGCTTATACTGATATTAATACTGTATCAGGAAAAGCTGAATTGTGTCATCTCTAATTTTATTGTGAATATTATGAGTCTGATGATGATGATCATGGTTTGATCGTGTTTGCTCTATATTTGTTAGCGGGGTCCTCTGTTAGATATAGGAGCTTTTCCCTATAGAGTCATAGCATACACAGACACAGTGGATGACTATCAAGTGCAGATTATTTTTTGTATCATCTCAGACATGTCAGTTCTTTCATCATAAGACAGAGAGAAAGTAGGAGAGAGAGAAGGAGAATCGAATAGAGAAGAGAGTTGATATGGCATGAAAGAGGACAGAAATGTGCACTGGCATATTCTTCCATCTGCATTACTAAATCATACTCAGCACCACTCCAAAGGGACAAATAAAACATTGCTGCTGAATATTTCAACAATATATTGGATTACTTGTGTGAGCATGAAAATGATAGAAAGAGGCAAAAAGTCATTCTACATCAAAACAGTAAAGCTTTTCTTATTCCTTATCTATATCAATAGATAACAAGGTCCCATATATCACGGACCCTTAGCAATTCAGTCAAGCCATGGTTTTAATATGCCAACGTTCTGATCATGATACCAAATGGCTGTGATATTTTACATGGGGAAACAGATTTTCTATGCTGTTCTATACTGAGCTCAGTGATATTGTCTGTATAGTGGAGAGTATGGCAATGGCAGAGGCTTCCAGCACCTGTGTTATTGATCCATCTGCCCGTGCAGACACTGTCATGTCACCTCAGCATTACAGCGATAACTTGTTAGGGTGAGATGATGCCACTGTCAGACAGGAGCTGGATGTTGTCTTTGTGACATATGCCTTCCAGACCCGTCATCTGCTGCAGCAAGCTGGCCCAAGCTGGAGAGCAAAGCCTTGTGCTGAAACAATTTAGGAAAGGGGGACAAAATTAAGCTAAAAAAGTGGACAGTCAGAGAGATACGTAATTGAAATAGTCTCCTTCAGAAAACAGGAAGATTACAAATGTAAATTGTGTGTGTGTGTAGAGGGATAATAATATGGGCAGTTTTTACCTTGCAGAGATGTTTGCCAGGTAACCATGAGAAAAAAACAAAACTGACACCCCACCACCCCCAAAAAAAAGTTTTAAAGGTTTAAAGATTTGTACATTAATTATCCTCACATGAGTGTGTGTGTGTGTGTGTGTGTGTGTGTGTGTTGATTTCAGGCATCTCTCTCTCGCTCTCATATATACGCACACACACACAAACACAATTCTACAACTCTTCTGAAATTCTGATGTCTGTAGTGACCAAACTCTCTGGGCTTCAACAGTTGTCATCTGCTTCTTCAAATACCTTTATCATTGACCATGGATAAAAAAAAAGGAAAACTCCAAATGAATGTGAACAAAGGCACAGCGGAGGAGCGACACAGTGCAAATTGCTTCATGATGAAGTGGCTAATCCCACTGCTAGTTTAATTGATACTTAAAGGCCCGGTAGCCAGACATGAGTGCTGAGTGGGTACAAACTGCCTTGGCCAAGGTGTGGTAGCCGGGTGAAAAAATTGAAAGCAAGTTTCTTCGGCTGCTAATGCCCTTTTGCTTAACGTTAGCACTTCATCCAGGCCACATGCACAGCTCTCATTTTTATGCTTGCACTCTTGCTTGGTGAAAGAGCCAGTTTTATCAGCCGTGTCTATTGTTTTTTTCCCCCCTTTCTTTTTTTCTCCCACGCCTGACTCCTGCTAGTCTGTCAGCCCAGTTTGGAGCAATGTTTGTGAGCTTGGTCTCTCATTCCCATCATGGCGTTGCTCCAGGATGGTGTGCATTTGCTTGCAGACTGTAAGCAGGGCCAGGTGGCCATGCCTGGGAAGGTGTTTCCTTCTGGGTAGATGGAGTAGGATTGTTTATGGAAGTCTGTAAAAATATTACTGATTTAGCTCATATAAGGTAAGAACTTTGACATTTTATTAGGCTATTAAATTAATAACTGACCTGCAGGGTTAAAAAGGAATTGTGCTGTAACATGTAGAACAGTTGCAACAGAACATGATTAGACACCAAGTTTGGGTCTGACAATTTTCTGTGTTCTTATAAAATTGATGTGATTTGCAGGAGTGCACATGTTACTTCAGAAAGTGTTTACCTGAGGTGTCCAAGAAGGTAAGTCACTTAAAATGTCTTTTTTTTTGTATGTCCCCCCACTCTCTTCGACTTGAAGTCGACTTTCTCCCACTAGAATTCAAGAATGATCATTAACCTTTCCTTTGCTTTACACTATTGCCAGGCTGCAGTTCCTGTTCTGTTTGGTTCCTGGCCCCATATGCCACTTTCCTATTTCCTGACTGTAGACAGCAGGGAGTAGCTCTATTATCACCTTCACTGAGCTGTCTTTGAATGTGAGAGGCAATTCCATTTCACTTTGCCATGGGGAGGAGGAGATAGGCACACTACCCAGTTCACAGAAATTGGCTCAGGGCTTGCTTTTATAAGCTGAGCACAAGGACACAGTATATTATTTCTATATTAAAGAGAATATGTAATGCAGACAAGTGCTCCAAAAGCCTTTAAAAACAAGTCTATTTGAGCATGATCATCCAAGTCTAGTCCCACAGGGTTAAAACATATGATTGCTGTGGGAAGGTGTAATTGTAATCTTTCATTCGGTCATTATTCTGCGAGCTAAATTTATACCGTGTAAAAAGTAACAGCGAGTCTCAAACATCATAATATTTAGCAGGATGAGATGTTCTTACTTTAGGGCCTTTCACCTGCTGTTGCGTTTTAACTAAATCAGGCGTTCTGGCCTTCTTCTACGCTCAGCTAGTTAAATCAAGATGTCTCACCAGTCTGATATTGTTTACTCACTCTCTCTTTCTTTCTTTCTCTCTCTCTCTGCTCCCTTTGGTGCTGCTACAACTATGAATAAAATTTATATGAATATTAACAGTTCCGTGCATGGAGTTTGCATGTTCTCCCCGTGCTTGGTGGGTTTCCTCCGGGTACTCCGGTTTCCTCCCACAGTCCAAAGATATGCAGGTTAAGCTAATTGGCTTCTCAAATTGCCCATAGTGTGTGAATGAGTGTGTGAGTGTGTGTATGTGTGTGTGCCCTGCGATGGATTGGCACCCTGTCCAGGGTGTACCCTGCTTCATGCCCTAACCCTTCTGGGATAGGCTCCAGGTCCCCGTGATGCTGAATACAGGATATAGCGGTATAGAAGATGAGTGAGTGAGATTAACATTTCCAGATAAACTATTTAATGTTACGTGTAAGTACATTTATGAATATTATGTGTATAATGTATTTCTATGCATATTTGTGTATACTTGTATGTAACTCCTATTTTGACATCATTATTGACTTTGAGTCAAGTCATATATGACAGATTTTTTTTTTTTTTTCAAATAAATCACATCAAAGCTGCTCTTTCTGCATGTAGCAAGTGATCATGCTCAATGTGAACACTCCCGAAGCTCCGGTTTCTATCCTGTTTTTTACTCCTGACCAAATATGACAAAAGTCTCCACGGGATCTGAAGGGAAATGTGCACACTTCATGCCATCAGCCAAAATTGATGTTTTATAAATAATTTCAACCATACAAACATTAGAGGCAAAATCACAGCAATTGAGTGATATTCATTTGGCATAAGTCAGTTTCATTTCTCTGCACTTTTCATCTGAAATGGCTCAAAAAGTAGAGTTAACCTGAATTTTTAATGCCCAGGGGCTTGCAGAGGACAGTGGCTGATATTCTTCACTTGTAGATGTCTGACAGTGCATGGCAGCAGAATGAACAAAATGGTCGCAAAGCCCAGCTGCACTCCACGGGTCATATAGTTCACTGAATATTTAAAGAGACTGGCAGCAAACTAAGGAGTCGCTAACAGGCCTGAAGCTGGTGATAAAGGATGGTTTAGTTGGGACATTAGCCATTTTCTTCCCTCTTTGTTACTTGATACAATATCCTTGCAACATTTCAGAGCAACAATGCGCAAAAATACTTTGTGTAGTCAACAATTAAGAAAACATGTCTATGCGTAGTCATTAGTTTCAAACACATTGAAGGTTTTAGGCTTGTCCCTGTGAATATCTTTGTTGAAATTGAGTGCAGAAATAATAGTATAGTGATTAATGAAAACTTCACCTTAAACCACATGTTCATATTAAATGTATTGCCATGTAATTTGTTCTCTGGTGCTATAATTTTCATTATTCCTGTGGGAAGTCAGGCCTTCTCTGACATCACAGGTGGACATTGCTAGTGTAGTGAATGGATGTTTAATAAGGGAAAAATCAAAGGATCTGAAGCATAAGGGATAGCAGACATATTTGACTTTAAGCATTTAAAAGGAAAAAAAACAATTATATGTTTTTCACTCACAAATTTCCAGTGATGTTAGTTGTCACATCCTTAAGAAACCCAACATAGAAAACTTAAAGGTTCTAGATTTTCATAGTTTTCATAGTGTAGACAGATCATGCTGCACAAACTGAACTCATTTCATTAGTATTGACACTGTTTCTCAGAGAACATGTGTCTCCACAAAAAAGAAAATGACCAGTCCAATGGCAAATCAGGTTTGGAGTGATACATGTGTTTACAGAAAAATAAATAAACAAAAAAACAGCGAAAAAAACAATAGCATGGTGTAATATTGTTGTAATTAAAACTGACTAAATCAACATAATTCTTATTCATCTGAAATTTGTTAAATGATAATGTCCTGTACAAGTGCTACTCACTTCACCTTATTTACGTTCAAATATTTTGTTAAATATTTAGATACACGAGACCCTTGACCATAACATATATCTGCCCTAATTGATAACTGCATGTAAAACACAGTACCTCATGTAAACCAACAAGGCAAAGTGTAAATTACATTGATTGACTATCCTGAAAATCAGCACAGTTAATCAAAGAGTTAATGTACTGTAATTTTAGCCCTTTTTAAAATAATTAACAAAATATCTGGTTGAAATCCAGTTTGCTGGTTATGTTCATTGAGCAAAGATTTCAAGAATGATGTGTACTTGAACTTTAGGCTAACTGACTGTACCAGTGTTATTTTAATCCACGATAAGGGACATTGGCTATAAAGCACCCTAGTTTGTTATTTTTAATCTTAAGATATTGTCAGTATGATGAGGCTTTGGCAAACTGCATGCTGTCTACTTCTGCCACTGTCCTCATTACTGTTGTTTTGCAGTTAATGAGTCCAGTTCACTTACTCCATAGACTGAATTTAGTCAAATGGTGCTCATTAAGAAAATGGATCAATATCTCCATTTTTCTGAAATGCTAATTATTGTCTATTCTGCATGTCTATGACACACATTTCATGTAATGAACGCTAATATGTATGTGCTCAGGTATAGTCAATCAAAACTAAGCCTTTGTTAATACTGACAGATTTTTATGCTTTGAAGCAGTAGGAGTAGATGTGAAGTACCCATACATGTCTCGATACATTTTTTAATCTCTTTAAAAATATATATATTTAGATATTTTCTTAAGATTTTATTCAAGATTTGATCTACTGATTATTCTTTGTTGCAATTATATTACTGTTGCTAAACAAATCTTTGCAATGCATAATATACCAAACTATTTCAGCAGCCTATTTTACAATGGAGATTTTACACACAGTGAGACATATTAGGCCTGCTCAGTGACTTGTTTGTTTTATCAAAACTCTGATACAATGAAAGGCTCTTACAACTAATCAGGATTTCAGATTATGCAGCATGATCACATAATTTATTCAGTATAGTGTAGATGTAAAGACCCAGGAATTCAAGCTTTTGCACTTGCACCACATAGTCATTGTTTCATTTAAAATTCCAATTTATTGGTGTACAGAGAAAAATCAGCAAATATTGCATTACTCTCCAGTGATACTTATGGACTCCACTGCCTGCACACAAATTGTACTGCCTTTTAGCGGGTTTCCTTTGAGGACTTGATGAATGTATGCCAGTATATCATTGGCACTGTGGAATGTTCTTAATTTAGAGAAGCCTGGTTTATTAAAATATGAGAATGACTGAATGTTTCATCTCTGTTGTTGGCCCTCTATTTTCCAAATCCCAGCTGGTCTCAAGATGAAACCGTTGTTGTAATTTTCCAATGTAATTGCAAGTGGATCTGTCCAGTAAAAGAAAGGATTGGTTAGATATTTGGACGATTTAAATGATTCAGTTGTATTAATCTTTTGTTTAACTAAGCAAACAGAATTTGTCAAGTTATAAAAAAAACAAAAACAAATAATAATATCACTTTCAGTGAAAGAAAATATGTTGATTGTTTATAATATTCTATAATGAATACACTTGAGTCATGTCTTTTTAAATTATTTTGTTAGTGAGCTTGGTCATTAGTACTGTTTTTCTGAACATCAGAACTTTCTAAGAGTGTAACCTTAGAAATCAAATTATTACATATAAATTACTTGATTCTCAATTTTAATATGCTTCAATTTTACATCGAATCAGCAAAGAAAGTATGCAGTCAGGGTTAAACAGTCAGGAGCCTTTCACTATGTTCATGCCTTAGACAGAGAGAGAGAAAGAGAGAGAGAGAGAGAGAGAGAGTAAATCTGGCTCCTATACCAAACTAAGGCAGCTCTGACATGAGTGACACCTGAGCAGAGGACCTAAAAGGACATCAATAATGAGCGGTGTAGGAGTGTGTCTCAGGGGATGATGCAGGTCTGGCTCTGATCCACTCAGGCTAATAAGGCTTTAAAAGCCACAACTGTCCGCACAGCCCACGCCAGGCCACCTCCCATCTCCTTTTTCCAAATAACTGCCTGATGCCTTGTGACAGGCCTTGACCCAGCCACAGGACACCACAGTGGTCAGAATACATGTTAATAGCAAACAATGAAGAAACACTATTAATGAGATAATTAGCCAAGCTGGGAGAAATCTGGCATTGTAGAAGTGAGAAATATTTTTAAATAGGACTTTCTTATAT
>JAOVVA010000051.1:18094070-18115084 GCA_028565275.1 Leiocassis micropogon
CTGTATGAATCAAAAAGTCAACGTCATTTTTTTAACCCAAACCTAAAAACGAAGTAAGCCTACATTGGATGTTTATTTTTGAAGACACTGTATGCATTTAACAAGCGAAAACTGAAACTGGTGCTAGAGCGGTACCTAGAGCGTCATAGTTTCAAGTGTAGGGCCGCTGACCATGTATCTGTATTTGAGTTGGGAGTGAGGTTTGGATAAAGGTTTTCATCTCACTTCCCTTCTGCCTCTCCTTTCTTATTTCCAACCTCACTTCCTTTCTTTCTTTTCCTCGCTCTTCCATCCTTTCCCATCTGCTACCTTCTCCTCTATCCTCACTTCCTCATTCTCCATCCTCATTGTAACAGAGGATGACCCCACCACATTGAAAAACAGCTTCAGCGATGGTGAATCTGCACACCCAAGTCATAAATCAAAGTCGGCCATATACCTAAAAACAAAAGAGGCTTCCCATCTAACGCAACAAGCACGTAATTTACTCCAAACAGCTGTGAGCAGATGTTTATAGTGGGCTGTATTTTGTGTGTGCCTTGGCTATGGTATTCCAAAGGCAAAGGTTTCAGTCGAAGTATTTAGATATCAATCACAATGTTCTATTTGGATAAATGCTCTCTTTTCATCTCTGTCCAGTCAGCACTGTGTTTACTCTGTACAGTCTCTCTTTCATGCTCACAGGAAGCAATCGTTTGTGACTGGGGCAGCCTCCTCTGTCCCCATATCCAGCCTGGCTATAATTTTGTTGTCATTCGATGTGCGGCGATCCCATCATTGATGTGACAGAGCGGGCATTAGGTAAAGTCCCTGGGCTGGTGCTCACTTACAGCAGCCTCCTCTTTCTACTACTGACAGTGATTAGATTAGACCTGAGTGACAATTTTTTCTTTACTACAAGAGTTTGAAACAAAGCCACCTAGTTTTGTTTTATCTAACTGCCAATGTCTGCTATTTGATTGGTAATAAAGTGCTAATGTGACCTTCTTAGCTTAGTTATTTAAGCATAGTTAAGTAAAGTGGCTCAGGAAGGCTGCTGGCACTGTGCCACAGGCAGATGTGGAGAGGTTTAGTAGACATGTCTCGTTCTGCAAGGCTGATAAGCAGATCTGACATTTGGCTTGTTCATATAGCAGGTTATTGGCATCTTACGACTGATCAATGCCAACATGATGGCTCTAGGAGGTGAACCAAAAGCAAACACCTCTCTGCCTGAGGTCACTTATACAAGCTGTTCACAATGATGACACATTAGAGGTTCTTTGAATATCAATGAAAAACTGAGGTTTCATTTAAATCTCCATGTTGGATGCATTGACACTATAGTTATTAGACTAGGACCTCGTTACAACACAGTAGCCATTATGAAAACTTCCCGCACCCGCATATTTCATAGCCAATTCAAATGCATTTGCCTTACTTGAGTCTTATGGAAGGAATAAGAAAATAAATGCTGAATCTTGTGGCTTCAAATAATACGTTACTAATTACAATTAGGAAAATACTCAGATTGCGAAAGGTGTAGATATGGCATACATATAATTAAAAGCACAATGCACTGCTCAAACAAATTAGAGTAATGTGCATGCGGCAGAGAAACACATCACCTGTGTGCGTGGGTCAGTGGCGTGTGTTTATGCCCACCTGAGGATGCAAAAGCTGTGTGTTCTACACAATGACGCCCTGAGGGACACGGTACTGGCCCTGGCATTGATAATCCCCCTCCAGGCCCTTTCTCTGCGGTTACGGCCACTGGCTGAGCTAATAAGTGCAAAGTACAAGATAGGAAAGGGGAGGGTGTGAGGGGGTGTCTAATGCACAACAAAAGAAAGGGAGGTGAATAACAGGTCGGAAGAAAAACAACTTCTTTAAGGCAAGACATGCATGCTGGGTGAGTCAACAATAAGGCCTGCAGCGGTAAGGCCTAAGTCTGGTTAAAGGCTTATTAAAGATCGGACAAGACAGACAGAGAGAGAGAGAGAGAGAGTGTGAGCGAGAGAGAGAGAGATAGAGAGAGAGGGGAATAATGAGGAGGAGAAGATAGCCGCTCGTTCAGCTGGTTAGGCGCATGCAGGCAAGCCTGTGCTTGCACGTTCCTGGAGAATAGATTGCTGGACCCAGTTGCCCCTTTCTAATGACCCTTCTTGTTAGCCTCGGAAACGAAAAGCCTGTTCATTAGAAGTGCAGGTCCGCTCACCTCCCCGCGCATCCCCGCGCTCACACTCACCCGAGCTGTTTTACACTCATAAATGCGCACGCATTCCGGGTTAAAAATTTGGATTCTAATCGACCAGTAGCTATTTCCCTCTAGTCGAAGTTCCATCCTCACTGTAGGATAAATTAGCTATAACACTACGTTTTTTTTTCTCCAAAAAAACGATATGCTCAGGCAGATCAACCGTTAATGCAAACCACTTGGAAGCTTAAAATCACCACGCACATATAGGAAGGGCTGTAGAATATGTTCTGAGATTGAGAAGGAGGAAAAGGAAAATTGATTCATTGATGCTGGAAATAGAAAGGAAAGAAATCTGGACACTCATGACATAAACAGCGGTTAATGAGAGGTAGCTGGCAGAGCCATGCAGTATACCCTGTCAGACTGGTGACATAAATTTATTGGGAATTAAAATGCTATTCTTAGTCAGAGAAAGCACAAAGTTGGGTCGTCCATCACGCAGAAACACTGAGAGGAATGATGCTCGAAAAAGAAAACTTCTTTTTACTGATGAGTATAGCTATATCAGGTTCGCGAATAAAAATCGGTTTAAAACCGCTCTTTAAGAGAAGAATTAAAAAACAAGGTACTTTTCTATAATTCCATGTAAGTTACTGCTTTTGAGCTATTTATACATATACATTAAAAGAAAAAGAAAATTTTAAAAGAATATAAATTACAACTAATCTTTTTAAATTGCCGTGTGCATGCTGATGCAAAAATATGATTACGATAATACGGCTGCGTATTATTGTTATTATTATTATTTTATTTTATTTTATTTTATTTATTTAGTTCTGCCCTGTATTATTACTATGAGTCCTGTTTTGGAGTGCGCATGGTGTACACTCTCACCTGAAATAGCCCACTCAGATAAATTAGCCTATTGATTTTTTTTCGGACTAGAAAATACATATTCAGAGTAATTTCACGCCAAATCACAAAATGTTAGGAGATGAAACGCATTTCCTGGTAATTTCTTTGTTTTAATGAGAAATCTTTATTTTACTCATGCACGGTGTGCTTACTTTCACGACATTACCAAGTAATTTAGATATTAATCAAACAGCATCCTTTACAATATTTGATATATATTGAAATGGTATGGAGTAAAAATATTACATTGGTAATGGTCAGTAATTATTGATATTTGGCACTGAAAATGGTTATAATTGTTACCACTATATTGTAATTGTAATAATTTTGGCGTATCAAACTATTGTCTTTTCAGTAGCTAAAATTACACCAGTCCCAGTTTTCACAAGTTTCAGTGTACAAACATCACTGGCCACAAGAAGCGAATACACTGTGGCGTGAAGGGCCTCCTTGATTATCCTAATTAAGTTCTGTCTAATTAAATTACTGTCACGTGTTAACCAATAGCAAAAGTCGATTCATTAACGATGCAGGCGGCAGGAATGAAAAGCGAAAGCCCCCTCGATTGCAAAGGTAGTGTCAACTGGCTGATTTGCTTTTTTGCGCAAAGTAGCTCCGACCGCGGGAAGGCGTTTTTTTTCTCTCTCCCGGGTTAACTTCGCGAGGCGTTAAGCCTGCGGTCTCACGTCGCACGCGTTAATTGCCGCTTGCCGTCGTAGAGAGCTATGCAGCTAGAGCACTGCATCTCGCCAGCTCTCGCGCTCTCCAAGAAATGTTTGAGTGTGGGCAGTGGCTACCCAAACTCAGAAGGTTCTGATCTCGCCTTGCACGGCCATCCTATTACATCTGCTCGTGACAACCTGGAGAGAAGTTCACCCCTGAAAAAAAACTCCGCTGGGATGACGAATCAGTCAGAGGCGGACAATTTTGCCGACTCTAAGGACTCGTCGGGAGACGTGCAGAGAGGCAAACTCTCTCCAGCGCTCGACGGAGTTGCTGACATTCGTCACAACTTCGATGGATCTGCTGGAGAAAGGTATCTCCTGTCACAGTCCAGCCAAACTCAGCCTCTCTCCGCCAGCCCTGCCGCCATGTTCCCCTACCCCAGCCAGCACGGACCAGCGCACCCGGCCTTTTCCATCGGAAGCCCGAGTCGCTATATGGCGCATCATCCTGTCATAACGAACGGAGCTTACAACACTTTGTTGAGTAACACTTCTCCACAGGGCTACCCGAGTGCTGGCTACCCTTACGCTCAACAGTACGGCCACGCGTACCAAGGTGCCGCTTTCTACCAGTTCAGCTCGGCGCAGGCAGGACTGCTTCCCGGGAAAGCACAAATCTACCTGTGCAACAGGGCGCTATGGCTCAAGTTTCATCGACATCAGACCGAGATGATTATAACCAAGCAAGGACGGTAGGTATTCGGGATTTTTTTTTTTTTACTTTCGTTTATTTTTTAGTCGTAAAAAATAAAGTTGTAGACTAATTACTCAGCGCAAATTAGTCGTAACATTTTACAATTCTAAGGTATTTAACTTGGGTATTTATTATTCATATAAATACACATTTGCTACAACACCTGCTTCTCCGTGTCTCAATGCAAATAAAAAGCACACTTGTTTTATTTTAATTTTAACTTTATTATATTAAATTCAGTTTTAATTTATTACCTTTTTAAAATTATAATTCGTTTTCAATAATTACTATTATTTCTATGATTATTCTTTTTCATTATACCTTTTAATATATTATATAATTATAATGTTGAATTTTATGTAACGACAAATCTTTGCAGCATTTAATTTAATATACATTTTCTTCATCTTTAGACGAATGTTCCCGTTTTTAAGTTTTAATATATCCGGCTTGGACCCGACAGCTCACTACAACATTTTTGTTGATGTGATTCTGGCGGATGCGAACCACTGGCGCTTTCAGGGAGGGAAATGGGTTCCGTGTGGCAAAGCGGACACCAATGTGACAGGTATGCAAAAATGCGAATTAACTGTGGAAAAATATTTTTGTTTCCGTTTCAACTTTCAACAACACACTATATGTTCTTCAGTGACATATTTAACGAATAATAATAATAATAATAATAGAAGAACTTTACATTTATATTTTATATAGCTTCTTACCCATATTTATATGATATGTGTAGGAAACAGAGTGTACATGCACCCGGATTCTCCCAACACGGGCGCACACTGGATGCGCCAAGAGATTTCGTTTGGAAAATTGAAGTTAACGAACAACAAAGGAGCCTCGAACAATACTGGACAGGTTAGTCAATAAATATGACAAGGACAAGAGTAAAAATGATTTAATGGAAATAATCAACAAGCATAAAGTGGAGAATATGAAATCCTTTTAAACATTTGATCACTGTGGGAGATTAAAAAACAATTTCTGTAACATTTAACCATCGTTCGACATATTTTCAACAGCTTCGATGTGTTATCGAACTGCAGCCTTACAGTTAATGTAGCCTAATCTAATATACGAATTGGCATTGGAAGTGGCGTTGCAGTACCCTACTGAGCTAACTGTTGTTTATTTCGGGTGACTTAGATGGTGGTGCTTCAGTCTTTGCATAAATACCAGCCACGGCTTCACGTGGTGCAGGTGAATGAAGACGGAACGGAGGACACGAGTCAGCCTGGTCGCGTGCAGACCTTCACCTTTCCTGAAACTCAGTTTATCGCCGTCACGGCCTATCAAAATACAGACGTAAGAATAACAGCATGCCTCAACGCACCATTATATTTACCAGTGATGTTTTATGTATGGTCATGTGCATATGTGGGTGATGTGCTAACGTTAGACATGACAGATAATAATTGTAACTAGTAATGCAATTTCATTGCATTTTTATCAAATCTTTGTGATAAAGGGTGGTGTTATCATCGCATTTTTTTTGTTGTATTTCACCCCACAGATTACACAGCTAAAAATTGACCATAATCCATTTGCAAAAGGATTCCGGGACAATTATGACACGTAAGATTATTATTATTATTATTATTATTATTATTACAGTTATTATTATTATTATTATTATTTAGTAGTTTTATTTAATATTGCGTCACGTCAAATATCACTCATGGGCTATTTAACTTTGTATTTCAAGATGATGTTCCATTGCGTTTCTGGAGCTAACTATAGGCTACAGGTATCCAATCCCGAAGCTAAATGTAGGCTATATCCTGGAAATATACAGGAAAATAAAGCGTCAACGGACATTATTAAAAACAACTACGAATTAGGGAATATTTGCATTTACAATATTTTATTTGAGGTAAATAAAACAGGTGGCAGCTGTAAATTAGTGGACTTGTTTATATTAGCAAATAAGCTAACGTAAAGTTTCATAGATATGCTTAAATAAACTCATGCTGTATATCAAATATACTTTTTTCAAAAAGAAAATTGTACATTTTGTTTGCGCCTTTACGCTCGACGTTTAATGTTCATGCAGTTTGCAGGTTCCTCTAAGATGTTTTATCAAGTTCATAATACTCAAACTATGTTTGTTTGACCCTCTCCTATTCCAGCGTCTACACAGGTTGTGACATTGATCGCTTGACGCCGTCCCCGGGTGAGTCTCCGCGCTCTCAGCTCATGCCGAGTGCGCGCTACGCCGCCATGCCGGGCTCTTTCCTGCAGGACCAGTTTGTCAGCTCGTATGCCAAGTCCCGCTTTCACCCTGGCGTCGGTGGCGCTCCTGGCACGGACCGCGGCGTCCCGCTCGGCAACAGCTTGCTTTCGCCGCAGCAAACCGACGAGACCGCGGTGGGCTCCCCGCAGCGCTGGTTCGTCACCCCGGCCAACAACCGACTGGACTTCGCCGCCACGGCGTACGACGCTGCCGCCGCGGCCGATCTCGCGGGCAACGCGGCCACGCTGCTCTCGTACGCGGCCGCCGGAGTCAAAACTCTCCCACTGCCCGCGGCCGGCTGTTCTAACCGAGCCTTGGGTTACTACAGCGAGGCGACGGCGTGGGGAGCACGCACTCCGCCTCAGTACTGCGGTAAATCCGGTGCTGTGCTCCCCTGTTGGCCCACCAACTCAGTCCCTGCCCGGACGGCGGCTGCGGGTTACCTGGTCGGTCTGGACGAGGGCGACCCTACCGCGCCCGAGAGATCCCCGCTTGGCACAAACGACGACGCCAAACCCAAGGACCTGTCCGAGTCCAGCTGGATAGAGACGCCCTCCTCAATTAAATCGATCGACTCGAGCGATTCGGGCATTTTCGAGCAAGCCAAGCGGAGGAGGATCTCTCCATCTGCCACGCCGGTTTCGGAAACAGCATCTCCGTTAAAATCTGAAATGCTGACGCCCAGGGAGTGCGAGAAGAACTGCTCCAAGGACATTGGCTACTACAGCTTCTATTCACACAGTTAGACACTGGAACAAGTCGTAACGCAGAACATGGCTCCTGCCATGACAAGTTCAAATAATAATGCGATTCATATTGATCTATTTATTCATATTTTATTTTGGCTATTTATTTATCTATTTATTCGTGCATTTATTTGTATATTTAGATCTACTAAGCTACGCGGCCTATCATTCCTTTTAAACTTAGTAACAGGTTTATAATTTCCTTTGCATTTGTTGGAAACACCACTGTAACTAAATAATGTATATACCTGTGTAGACATCCGTGGTTTCTCATTACCTGTTGATGTACAGTATGTAAAATGGCAGAAATATTAGATGCTTGGTGCGATGTTTTTAGATGAAATCAGGTTGTTTTATCTTGGAAATGCTTTAGGTTGGAAGAGAAGTGGTTAGGCCCAGTCTGTTTTCTCCTATAAAAAGAAGATGTCAGATAGGGACCACTCAGAGTTCCAAACAGTCAGTAGTTCAGTGTTAATAGAGACCAAACAGAGTTGTATTGCATTGTATTGCTGTTGTTTGGAAATATATTAGTCTGTAGTTTAATTGTTGCTCTCTACGTGAGATCATTTTGTACTTTGTTGTAACGCTGTTGGTTGGCCGCGAATAATGAAATCCAATCCTTGATATTTAAATCCATGATGTAAGGGAAACAACACATTACTTGTACAGGGCAGGTACTATTTCTTAAAGGAGACATTATTTCCGACATTCGACATATTTTTGTGATTTATTGTGATTTTTTTCCCCATCATTTCGTAAATCCCAAGACGCGTCAGTTAGACCTGCTATGAAAAGCTAATGTCATTGTGCTGTGCTCATTTCCAATAAATACAAGAACCCAAAACTGTTAGTAAAACAGCCTTCAAATTTTAACCTTTATCTAAGGTTCAAATGTGTCTAAAAATGTAGGTAATACTGACTTGTTGTAAGGTTTGACGCCAGGACCACGTGTTTTAGAGGAATACGCTTGCATCTGTCGCCCCAATAGTTTATTATATTAATATTGCAATTTGTGCAATTACATTCCGCTTTCCAATGTATCAGTGGTACATTTTACGAAAAACTAATTTGGAAAACAATATTATTTTCAAAAACAGAAGGAATAAGGAGGAAACTATTTATTCTGTAGGTCGTATGGTGATTATGCTGAACCCATTTAATTTTTCCTATAAAGGAATATGCACATTAAAAATAAATTGATGTTCAACAGGTAGTTCTACAAACAACAGCAACAAAACCCTCTAATTTGAGTTAATACTTTTGGCAGCAGATTGAGGATATGATGCACATATGGCACACGGATAAGGCATATTGAGGCCGCCAAGTGTCACCTACACATTATTAAGAAATGTCAACAAAATCTAAGTCACAGATTTAAACAATATGAGCCAAAACATAAAATATGATTACACAAATTTTAATGTCCCCATCTTTCAATAATCATTTGAGCCTGTTTATTTTTATCACAAGTTGATATGACTTGATTAACTTAGTAGTAAATAGGACAAAAAGACACAATTTATTAAAATATCCATCATTAAAATAACAATGCTATTCTTTAAGCTGAACCTGTATACAACAGCGAAAGTTATTTTCATCATTCGTTTCACATTATGAGTCGTCTAATGAATCACATTTTGTGAGTCTATTTGCGTTGTTTATCAGTTGTGTGCGCTTTGGCTTTTGTGCTGCGATCCTAACAGTTGTTGCTACACAACCCAGTGTATGTTTTTAATGTGAAAAGTTTGTTTTGCTGCCATCCGGTGGCGGCGATATTTTCCTTCTTTCCTGCTTTAGTTAAATGTTAATTAAATCCCACGGGATCCCTGTTTAACCACCTGTTTTAGGTTGATGATAATGTTAGTGAGGCTGATTAACAATTCGATAAAAGGGATTTCCATGGAAGCCTGAGATAAATAATTTTGGAAAAGGAAAAAAACGCCTAATGCCACCATAGTCCATGTCCACCAGATGGCGCCAGCGCCTCCATGTTCAGAAGAAGAGTCTCAGAGCTGATATGCTAACTAGCGATTCAAGCGTCAACTTTTAAAGCTATAATTTAGACACAATATTCAATCTTATTATATAATAATACATGACAATAAATGATTTGTGACTGAACTTGGTCACTAACTTGATTTAATACAAAGCACTGTAAATATATGATCTAATTTTGCAGCTGAAACTGTCATTTGAGTAAAAACATAAATGGACGTTTATGCTTAAAGGTAAACTTCACCCTGAAAAACATTAAATATGTCCATATTGAAATATGTGTGATGTTCTGAGTGATTTTGCTGCTAATTTGATTGTTGGTTGGTGTATTTTCATATTCTTATAATAGGTTAGTTTCAATATCACAAGGAGTGTGTTGTTAGTGCAGTCTCATGAGGGTTTAACAAGACAAAAACAATGTAAAGATCTTAAACATAAGTAATAATGGTTAGGTTTCACTGTCAGCTTGTAAAGACAAAAAAAAAAAAAGAGCGTCCCACCTTTACTAATCACATATTAATTAGAAATCCAGCACAGGAATGATGGAGACAACATTGGTTGGACTCCAAATTTAAAAATTCAGTGGAGCAGTATGATACAGTACAGTTCATTTATGGCAGACACTTGGCTTGGCTAGTAAGTGATCTACAGTGTTGTTAGTATGACAATAAAAAAAACGTTAGAATTTTGCTGGACCAGAGTGTACAGATGAAGAGATGAGTGGATGTTTTCGAGCAAACACAGTACACAGTACTTCAACATAGACCCTTTTAGCAGCCACATTTGTTTGTGTATGGTGATGAAGTCCAATAGTATTTATGTCACTTTCACTTTTGAGCACGATTTCGTACACATGTCCCACCAATCGTGCTCGTGAACACATGAATCGTTCCTGAGACTACAGCTGCAGTCAGTCCAGGGATTGATTCCCGAGCGCAGAACGATTGCATGCTCACAGACAAAAATCAACTAGTCCTGGGGCTAAGTGTTCTTGGAAATGGTTCCCGGGCCCCAGTGAAAAAGCGCCCTCGAAGACTGAAGTGCTGCTACAGTGCTTTTTTAGAAGGAGAATACATGAGATCTATTGCCCAACTTTTCAACTCATCAACTTGGTATACTGTTCTCATCTAAAAGGTACTTCCCTTTATACAGAGTCAGATCAACATGGCCAGTCACATTGTGAACAGTGAAATGCCTCTTATCTAATTTTTCTACATTAGTTTATAGCTGTAATGAGTTTAAATAAATGTATACATAGATACATGTTTGAAAAGGTAACCAGAAGGTAATTATAAACATTAAAATGACCACCCATATACCTAGCATTAGCTGGCTAAGTTGTTGCTAATTTTACTTGCTTCTACTATTGATGCAATTTTTGCTATGCTTGTATTTTAGTCAAAAACATTGCATGAATGAACAGTACCAATGGCCACTCAGACCTGTAAAAGTAAAAATGCATCTAAAGTAGCTATTCATTAGTAGACACAAGTATTGCATTTATGTTCTTTTTCAATTCACAAGCAAATGTGATGGGATGGGAAATTACATCATTAGAACTTGCACTGAATTTTAAAATTGCCACCAACAAGCCTTTCTGAATCCAGCAAAAATTACAGTAGCAACATTGTCAACAGGGAGTTGAGTGGCATTGTGGG
This sequence comes from Leiocassis micropogon, assembly GCA_028565275.1. NCBI lineage: Eukaryota > Metazoa > Chordata > Actinopteri > Siluriformes > Bagridae > Leiocassis > Leiocassis micropogon. The sequence goes on from JAOVVA010000051.1 coordinate 18,105,225, forward strand.
TAATGTAGGAAGCTATACTTCTAACCAAAGAGATAATTTTACATTTAAAATAAGGTTGCCGTCTTTATGATGCTAGAAATTCTATAGTTTTCTTGCAATCAATCAATCAATCAATCAATCAATCAATCAATACAGTACAATGTCAAAAAAGGAAGACAACCTTATTCTATTTTTAAAATCAGCAGAATACACTTTACTGCTCTTATCATTTAACCTTTACATTCTTTTTAGTTCATTTTCTCTTTGGTTAGTAGTATAGATTCCTATATTATATAAATATACACACATACACATAGGCAAACGCGCACACACACAAACGCAAACTGAGAAGGCCTCAAAAATGGATACACACTTTAACATGAAAACTATAGGCTAGAAAATGCATATACATCACATGATATCATCAACAATGGTGCCACTACTGACATCTTTAGAAAAAACAGAAAACTGCACACAGTTGCCATAATTCAATTCGAGTTTTAACTGTTGAAATGTGTATATATTTTTGGGCCCATCTGTATATATATACACACACACACACCAAAATTTATATGTAAGGCATCACGAAGCCTAGCTAACACTGTAGGTGGGTTACGCTTCAAAACAGTACATCATTGTAGGCAAGAAGACCCCCCCACACACACACACACAAAGTAACACTCAGTAACAACAACAACAACAACAACAACAACAAAAAACCTTGTGACAAAAATACTTATATGCCCTGAAAACACTCTTTGCCAGATTTCTTGAGGTCACAGGCAAATCGTTCTGAAACTTGGCTGCAGACCATTGCTCACAAATGTGGTAACGTGACCAGAAGGACACAGTGTTTGCCCTCGTGTAATTACATTAAAAAAGTTTAATTTTGCCCTGTGTTGTTCCCTGTGTTCCACTAAACAATTTTTGCAACAAGCTATTTTTAAAAACAACATTTTCTGCAAATGCCCAGTTACTTTATATTTAATGTAACCTAATAAATTTTAATAATGGCATGTGCAAAAACATGGACACCCTTCTAGTTGTAAAATCTCAGAACCTAATTAATTTGTTAGGCCTTTGTTGACTTGTTAGGACTCGTTAATCAGATCAAGAATGGTCAGTAGGCATTTCAACTGAGTATTAAAAAAAATCTATGACTCTTTTAACCTTGTGCTAACACTCGACCATCATGGGTTCTTCTAAGCAACTGACTGGGGATCTAAAAATGAATCTAACTGATGAGGAAAGATGTTGGCTTCTACAACAGGGCACTGATCCCAAACATACCTCAAGATCACCCACTAAACTACTTTATGTATGGATTGTCCACTGTGGCGGCCCCTTGCTGGGAGCAGCCGAAAGACCAACAAACAAATCTAAAGCTTTTGAAAACACATTTTGGTCCCCTGTTAGCTATATAAAAATATGTTGGTACTGATCTTAATCATGCTGTTTTTGCAAGGTGGCTCAAGATTATCTTGTACGAATATTCTGCAAGAAATAGTGGTTAAAAATCCTAAAACAAGAATGCAATTAATTCTAGTTGTCATCATGGCCACATATCCTACCTAGCCACTTACATTTCCTTTTTGTTGCAAAATGTAGTAGATTTAATTGGAATAATCTGCCCAAAAATATGGTCTTGGCAACCCTGTTCTGTTTGCTGCACGCCATCCACTGAAAATGTGAACATAAAAGAGCGTGACTTCTATCGCAATGGGATTCTGTGGACCTGGCAGTTCCCATTTCCGACCACTAGGTGCAACAATACCTCTGTTAAGAAGTGAGAGCATTTTTCCATGTTTGTTCAATAATTTCAAATCTCCCAATAATTTGACCCCCCTAACAATCCTTACCCTAGATGTGGCTGCTATTTCATTCATAACTGCTCTAATTTGAGGTGCTGTTAATTGGTTTTGAGGCTGCAATTCTAAATAAACTTCCCCTCTGCAACAGAGGTAAGTTTTTGTCTTGCTTTTCTGGGATGTCTTCATGAGCTAGTTTCAACCCTCCTATTTTATTTAGGCTTGGGACCTGCACTGCATCCAGTGGTTGAGGTTTGGGGGGTGGGAACACACACACACACACACACACACACGGATCAGCCATAACATTATGACCACCCACCTAATAGTGAGTAGGTTCCCCCCTTCTGCAACCACATAGGCCAGCCTTCGCGTCCTGCATTCATCTGCAAGTCTTGGCTGCCCATGACCCTGTCACCAGTTCACTGGTTTGATCAAATCCTTACATGCCCATTTTTTTCTGCTTAACAACACATTAACTTCAGGGACAAAATGTATGCCCCAATATACAGTATATATACACACAGTATATAACTGCAAATGAGGGCTTTATGAATAATTACCTTTGCTTAATCACTGATGATCCCAGTGGATGATCGATAAGATCCCTGTGAATAATCTAAATAGCCAATACTCTTCATAAGTAATTACTAATTACACTTGTGGTGTAAACCATTGTGGATCACAAATCAGATCTCCAGGGCCCCCAGCTCGATCATGACCTCAGATTACTCTCTTTGTGAAGATCTGCTTGTTATCCTGTTTGCATAGGTTTCCTGGTTTTCTCTAAAACATGTTTGTAGATGTAGGTGGTATGTGTGTGTTCCTTCCTAGCCTCCTGATCCAATGTCTTTGACCAGGATGAAGGGGTTGTTGAAGGTGAATAAATGAATGCATGATGATTTTGTGTAGGAGGATCTTCTGTAATGTAATCCATCATCACGAACAGTATATGCTCTAACGTTTATAGGGTCTCAGTGAATATTCAGTGCGTCACACTGCACTTTACACACATGCAGAGAGAGAGAGAGAGAGAAAGCGAGATAGAGAGAGAGAGAGAGACACCCCTTCCAGAGGAATAATATTAGGGTCGGCCTGTCTACTTTGCTAAACATGTGACCACGCCGCGCCGTGTCGATGCTTACAGCGCCAGCGTCGCTTTACAGAAGCAGAACATCCTACAGCATCACAGCCGAGCGGTAGGTAAGCCAAGATGGACCTGAAGGATCAGGGCGCTCAGATGGAGCCGCTGCTTCCCACGGTAAGACCCACTTTCCGATACACGCTCATTTAATAGGTCGCGCACATCGTTGAACGCCCATACTGACACTGCAGACCTGTGCGCATTCGCTGCCTGGTGCAAATCCATTTTAAGTGACCAGTCTGTCATAGGGAGAACTGTAGAGTCTTCTCATAGGCGATGTGCGCATTTCCAGCTACATAGCAATAGGCTCTGCGTCTGATGACAGGCTCTCTGCAGAAACGTGACTACATGCTGCGGCTGTGTGCACTGCGTCTAAACGCAGGCTAACATACGCACAAACGCTGACCGAATTCGTTCCTAGTATTAGCCTATTATAGTGCCAGTTGCACTATAATTTAACCGGCTGAATATAAAATACCAATCGTGAAAATCATTAGCACGCAGTGCCGCAAGTGTCGCAGACTCAGAGGACGCGGGGGAAGTTGATTTACACCACAATGGCAGAAGCAGAGGAACTTCACGCAACACTGATGTCCTGAGAAAACATATAGTCTTATGCTGCCATCCTCTTATTTCACACTATTTATGATGATAAATCACTCGGAATGTGAGAGCTGTCAGATATGCTTTTATTTGCCAAGGCCAAAACCCCCCCCCAAAAAACAGTCACAACCTGGATTGCAAATAGGTAAGAGCCTTGCACTGGATTATTGCTACAGTGATTAGTATGTTTCAGCTGTCAACAAGGTATTTAACCCTAACTGATGCAATGAGTAGCTTCTCATTCCTGAAACAGCCATGTCAGAAAACATATCCTATGGTTGTGACAAAGGTGTTACTCTGTTTCAGAAATGTCAAATTATTGTCCTGCGTCAAGCAAAGAAAACAACAAAGGGGATTGGGTTAAGAAAGCCATAATTAAAAAACCTGGGAGGATAGCGGTGAACCATCATGTTCGTGAAAGAAATGTGGTCAGAAAACCATCCTGAATGAGAATGATGGGAGACTTAAATGCTTAATGAAATAAATTCTTAACAACAACAACAACAGTAGAACTTACAGCTATGCACAACATGAAGAGAACTCAAGGGATTGGGACCAAACAGCTGTGCAGCCTTAGAAAAAACATTTATCAGTCTGGCTAATAAGTAAAAGAAAACTCCAGTTTGCTAGGGAGCATAAAGAATAGACAGTAGAGCATTGGAAAAAGGTCCTGTGGTCTCAAATTCCAGATTTAAGCTGTTTGCGCAGGTTAAGTGTTATGATCTGGGGTTGCTTCTGTTGGTACTGTAGGTCTAGTTCCAGCAATGTTATGTTCTCAAACAATTAGGTCAGCTGACTACCTGAATATAGCGACCAGGTTTTTCTATCAATGGATTTTTGTCTTTCTTGATGGCACAGGCATATTCCTTGATGACAATATCAGGATTCATCAGGCTCAAATTGTGAAAGAGTTATTCAAGGAACATCATTTTTACACATGGATTGGCCACCAGAGTCCAGACTTTAACCTCATTGAGAATCTTTTGTATGTGCTGGAGAAGGCTTTATGCAGAGGTCAGACTCTCCCAACATCAATACAATATCCTGGAGAAAAATTAATGCAACTCTGGACGGAAATAAACATTGTGACATTAAATAAGCTTATCAAAAAGTTAATCAAAGCAAAAGGCGGTCCAATGAAATACAGCATTTGAGTGTTTTTTTTTTTGGCTGGGCATGTGTGTATAGGCTATAATGAATAATGTGTTTTCCAATATTTCCAGTCAAGTAAAATTTTTTAGTTAAACAAAAATAAATAATGGGCAAAATTGGCCTGTTTGGGATATTACTAATTACTTATAATTACGCACACTGCACACTTTTTTAAGTAAAATGCACATAATATTGATGTGTAAAATCAAAATTCCAGATTTTTTTTCCTGCATTTGTATTTAAAGGTCTTGTAGATTTAACACAACTTTTTACGATATACGCCGATCACCGGGATGTATTAGGCATCAAGGGAACATTCAGTTCTTAAATTTGTTCTTCTGAAAGCAGGAAAAATAAGCAAGTGGAAGGCTCTGAGTGACTTTGACAAACGCCACATTTTCATGGCTAGAGAACTGGGTCAGATGCTTCCAAAACCTGATTTACGTTCTTCAGTGTTCCCGAGAAGCAGTGATTAATATCTACCAAAAATGGTCCAAGGAAGGATCATCCATAAACCGGCTACAGAGTTAGGTATGCCTATGACTTATTCAAAAGGTCTGTATGTATCCAATGATGTAAACATTAAAGCACTTTTTGTAAGTCGCTCTGGATAAGAGCGTCTGCCAAATGCCTAAATGTAAATGTAAATGTAAAAGGAGTGAAAGCTAGCCTCTATGGTCCGATCCCATGGAAGAGCTACCAAAGCACAAAAATGTTGAAACTTAATATTGGTTTCAACAGAAATGGGTTTATTAGGGGAATCTCAGACAATGAATCGCAGCTTGCTGCATATCCACAGACCAGTCAGAGTGTCCATGCTAACCCCAGTCCACCGACTAAAGTGCCTAAAGTGGGCATCTGAGCATCAGGCCTGGACCAAGGAGCAATGGAAAAGGTGGCCTGGTCTGATGAATCACATTTTCTTTTACATAAATTGGACAGCAGGGTGCGTATTTATAGCCGTACCTGAAAGAGACAGCACCAGGAAGCACTATGGGTAGAACACAAGCTGGCAGAGGTAATGTGATTCTCTGGGCAATGTTCTGGAAACATTGGGTCCTGCCATTTATATGTGGTACTTCGACATATACATTCATGGTACATTCATATGTTTGTACTTTGACACGTACTACGTACCTGAACACTTACAGACCATGTACACTCCTTCTTAGTGATGATATTCCCAATGGCAGTGGCATCTTTCAGCTGGGTAATATGCCTTGCCACTTTGCAAAATTTGTTCAGGAATGGTTTGAGGAGCATGACTAAGAGTTTGAGGTTTTACTTGGCCTCCAAATTCCCCAAATGTCAAGTGGAAAGCATCCACTTTATCATGGTCAGGATTATGTTGGATCTAGAGAAGTTCAAAGAAGATCTAATGAACACTAGACATGAGGTAGGCATAGCCCTTTCATGGAATGGTAGTACATTGCAAGGCATCACCATGTGCACTCCCACATACTTACACCCAGAGGAATTTACCCACCAATTAGTCCACCTACTTGCATGGTTTTGGAAGAAAACCAGAGAACCATGTAAATATGACTTACAAGACATGTCTTTAAAATTTCTATGAGTTCTGACGTGTTGCAGAGTGCAGACTTAAATGTGGCAATTTGCCTTCTTTTCTGATAAGACAGTATAATAATAATAAAAGTCTGTCTCGCTTAGTGATGTTTTCTGTGCACATTCATTATTAGACCATTTACCAGACCATCAGTTACCAGAGTCTTTTAAACTATTTTCAGAGTTTCCCAGAACCTAAACATTTAGAAACTCATCACAGACTGCATGAAGCATACTCAGTTTTTAATCATAACCTGAAACCTTATCAATTCCACTTAACACAGTAATTAAGTCTGTATGGAGTCATTCATTAGTGCCATGAATGCGGTCATAAGTTTGAAATGCGCACCTTGGTGCCAGATTTAGCTATTATTGTAAAAATACCCTTTTTACAGAGATATAATCTATTTTGTAATGCTTGAGCTGGGCATTAGCAATCAGGCTTGTGGGCAAGAGCCCGCAATTCGGTCCTACTCAGTCTCCCTTAGTAGTGAGTGGTAAAGTGTTTTTGCAGGGGTTGATGAAGAATACCAGTTTATGAAAATGCCAGATGAATGTATGAATAACTTTTTTATGACAATTAAGCCAAACCCGTACAGTTGTGAGCAGATTTCCCTTTATTATCTCTTAGCAGTTGACTGAAAAGCAGCTTTTATGTTACTCAAAAAACACAGCCTTCTGGTGCACCTTTCCTGAACTCTTTGGTATAAGGGGGTCAGATTGCTCTGATCTGGTGCTTAATGTGTGATTTCTCTGGCATATTAATCCTTTAGTTGGATGTGAATCCAAATCCTGCAAAGTAATGTTACATAATTTCACTATGGCGAATGTGCTTTGGTTTTAAAACACTACAATACTAATTACAAGTCTGTAAAGTTATATTAATATACCATCTTAATAAGGATATATACATAAAATAAACAAAGAATAAATAAATATTTTTTTATAGCTCTAAACCCTGAGCATTAAAATGGCAACAACCCCAAATAATAATAACTAGTCATAATGTCATCTATACATAGAGATCATATGAGCTTATTGTTAGAATTAGAAACTGACTTTAAGTTGTTTGATTTTAACAGAGAATTTTTGCTTTTGCAGGTAATAACACCTTCCAGAGGAAGAAGTGTGGTGAGTGGACTAGTTTGTTTGTTTGTTTATTTATTTATTTATTTTCTGTTTTTTTTTCTCTTCATCTCCTGCTAAAGCATTAAAGCACTGAAAGATTTTCTCTAGTCATGGTGTATGATCTGTTCATTTTGGGTAAAATGTGCAATTAGTTATTTAGCAAAAGTGCCTGTACTCTGGGCACCTTGCAGTCTTAGTTGACCATGAACTCCTTTGTATACCAGAGTATTCTAGAAGCAAATGTGAGGTCGTCTGTCTGACAGCTAAAGCTTCCTTGAAATTGTGTCATGTAACAGGACAATGATCCAAAGCACACCAGTAAATCTACAGCAGAATGGCTAAAAAAGAAAAGGATCAAGGTTTTAGAATGGCCTAGTCAAAGTCCAGAGGCCAACCCATTTGAAATGATGTGGCAGCACCTTAAGAGAGCTATGCATAAGTGAATGCCCAAAAACTTCAATGAAATGAAACAATTACAGTAGGTAAGAAGAATGGGCCAAAATTCCTTCACAACAATGTGAGAGTGAAAAAGTCATAAAGGAAATTATTATTTCTGATGTGATTATTTATAAGTTGTTGCTGCTAAAGGTGGATCTGCAAGCTGTTGAATCATGGGGGATACTTAGTATTGCCCACATGTTTTTTTCTTTTTGGCTTCGTTTGTATTAAATAAACAATGGCACAGTGACACAGTTATATGTTGTCTGTCTGAGGTTGTATTTGTCTAATATTGAGACCCGCGACAATCATACATGACTGTATGTGAGCCAAGGAGATGAGTTACTTAAACATTTACTGCTTACACTAATACCCACATGTTCATTTGTTCTTTAGAAAAATACCAATTAATTTAGGGTGTTGGGTGTATTATACAAATGCTTCCTCAAGACTAACACTAATTAGTGCAACAACTAGTCTTCTGTGTTATGTGTGTTGTACTTGTTGTATGTGTTGTATGTGTTGATGATGCTATTAGAATATAAAATATATTATTTTTTAAATTGAAGATTATGAACCCCTTTGCAAAAGAGAGCTAAGTACATATGGTATAAAAGTAATTAAAGTAATTAAAGTCTGTATAATAATAGTACACTTGGGAACAGGTTATGTAAGTGTCGGTCTTGTTTCTGTCTGAGCAGAGACTAGAGCCGTCTGGAGTTTCTCCAAACTGCAAAGATGGACGTTGAGAGCTTTGGTGCAAACTTGGTTAAGATACTGAGAGGCAGATCTGTAGAGTTGCGGCATTATTTTTATTGGAGATTGAATGAAAGTCTCTCTGCTTGTTAACAGGGTGTGGGGAATAAGTATCTGTTGAGAGGTGGTTCAGGATGAAACCTTCAGCCTACAGAAACAGTAACGTGTAGAAGGGGAGTTCAAATAGTTAATGTTGCTCTGGTAAACTTTGTGGTAAAAACTTGTAAAATCGGAAACGTCTTAGGCCTTGTTCACCAGGCCTTTTTGAATAAACGAACGCGGTCTGAACGTCCTAGACGTTTATGTTGCGTTTTGTAGTGGCGCTTGATTGACTTCAACACTAGCGTTCGTTTTTCAATTTCCGCGCAAGTTTTTCAATTACTGTCAGATGTCAAGTGGCACGGTGGTGTAGTGATTAGCACTGTCGCCTTGCACCTCCAGGGTCTGGGTTCGATTCCCGGCCAGGCTCGATTCCCGTCTCTGTGTGCATGGAGTTTGGTGGGTTTCCTCTGGGTACTCCAGTTTCCTCCCACATTCCAAAGACATGCAGACGTTCCCAAATTGTCCATAGTGTGTGAAAGGGTGTATGAGTGTGTGCCCTGCGATGGATTGGCACCCTGTCCAGGGTGTACCCTGCCTCACGCCCTAAGCCTCCTGGGATAGGCTTCAGGTTATCGTGACCCTGAATACAGGATAAAGCAGTATAGAAGATGAGTGAGTGAGTGTCGGATGTCAGTTTCCACTTTTGATTGTCTGCTGCAGCTGGTGCAATGCCACATTGCACGCCGATCAACCAATATGCAATTTTTACTGTTTAGAAAGAGTTAAATTGTTTCTTTTTTTTTAGTTCAGAGACTTGTTGGGTAAAACTGTTTTTCTTAAGAGACTTTTGAGTTATATGTATTTCTGTCTAAAAAAAATAATTGACATTTCAGCATGCCCGAGTGCCTGCCTGTAGTAAAATAAGGGTCACAGCTATGTTTTTCCTCATAGCTAGTAATGATATGTCTGGTGTGTTTTGGGATGCAATAGTGAAGGTTGGGTACCGAAAACCGGTGCCAACACAGCACGGGTACCTATATAACCGATATGTACCGGACCGAAACAGAACGCAGATTTCGGTGCCTCATTTCGGTGCCTTAAATGCCTGAACTGTCGATTAAAATATTTGTTCTCTGGGGCTATGATGACACAGTTGTAATAAACATTAGATTCATCAACACACATGATCGCTAGTAAAATTTAAATACTGCATTCATGGGGTGTCAGAAATGATCGGAAAAATA
>JAOVVA010000051.1:18120522-18137076 GCA_028565275.1 Leiocassis micropogon
ACGTAAGAGATGGAATATTTACCCCTGATTAACGAGGTTAAGATTCAGGGTTAGGTTTTTTATGATTAGGTGTACATGGCTGTGGTATTAATTATTTACTTATCATGAGACAAGTGAAAGTTCCTTACAAATATAGTAAAATCAAAATCCATTATTGTGTGGTGTGTTTTTTCTGCCTAGCTGTTGCAGAGTGGGCTGAAACTGTGTCACGATTTCCAGTAGCTTCATCCACCTCACCCTCACTGCAGGATAACATTTATTGCTCTCTCATACTATCCTCCATTCAATTCTATCTGTCGTTCTCTCTTTTTGTTCTACAACAAATAAAACTTCCCAATATAACTGATGTCTTTGTGGACTTGTCTGAAATATTCTCTTCTCAAACGGTATTGTGTTCTTTAAGACTGTGTCCTTGTGTGTACATGTATATCTGTGTATGTGCAGTGGCATGTGTCTGCAGAAGAGCACTCACTGGCTCTTGTTGAAAGGATTACACAGCGAGAGTGTTTGCGGAATGGCACAGAAAAAGGACACTTCTTGTGGTATTGGCAGTGTGTCAGCACAGGGGAGGAGGAATAAAAGGATCAGCTTTTATACAGATTAAATGTCATTCAATTTTTTATGGCATGCAAAAGCAATATGGCAAAATGACCCCCTCTCCATTCTGTGTGTGTGTGTTTGTGTGTGCTGGATGTGTCTTGGTGTTGGCATCTTGTCCTCTAAGTATACAGTATCCCTCGCCATGTGTTGGAAAAGTGCACAGAAAGTGCAGTGCGGTTGATTTAACACCACAAAATTGTGTCATGGCCACTTTTACAGGAAGAACACAAGTAGTTATTTACATGGGAAACAGATTGAAAATTAGATTAAAAATAGAAGGAAAAAACACTAAAGTTATGTGACTTTAGTACACATTTGAGAAAGCAATGGCCTTTAGTTTTGATTACAGCACACAGTGTGGCGGCCAGTTGATGTAAAAAAATGCATTGATGAGATAACCTAGTCATTCAGTACATTCAGGTCAAGTCAGCTGACATTATTTTATTGCCATATAACTTTTGAGCCTAAACCTGACCATCTAAACCTCAGATCATAAGCTTACTTTCAGAGGCTTGTACAGTGGCGCACCACTTCATGCACTTCTTACCCTGACGCGCCCATCTCTCTGGAATAGGGTCAATCTGGGCTCATCAGATCTCATCTTTTCCATTGCCAAAGCCCAATCTTTATGTTCCCTATCAAATTTAAACGTTTCCCCCCCAATTAGTCTCATTATCAAATGGTTTTCTTATGGCCACATAACATTTGTATTTTTTTTTACATAAACCAAAAGTCTGCTGGTTATCTTGTACTAAGAAAATTCTTGAGATACATGGACAAGAATACATTTCCAGAAACACATGCAGATTGGGTAAGTAAATGCAGACAGGAAAAAAAGTTGCTTCTAAGTACTGTCCATTGCAGCTGTCATTTTGAACCTTTTATTGCTAGTTTTCAATTTAAGATGTATTTTTATCTTATTTGAATATCCTCTTTAAATAATCTTAACTGCACTAAACACATGCTGTTTAAGTCCCACCTTCATACTCTAGGGTTGGCTCTCATTTGATGGTTAGCGAATATCTAACTAATTATAGAAAATTTTTGCAAAATGCAAAATAAGGTTTTCTAAAAAGTCATGTAGTCAACATTAACTAAGTTATATTCTGCCGCTTCATAAATGTCCTTTCAATTCAATTCAATTAACTTTAATTAATTTCTAGTAACCATGAATTTGGTGTATTGAACAAATTAAACACTGATTAATGGACTGATTAATTCTAAATTTTATTCAAGTTGTTTAATTATTGCTTTAGAAAAATCTGATTACAGGTATACACTGCTAATGAGCAAACTTAGGATGATAGTGGCAAAAAAACTGACAGACAACTTAAGGAGGAAACATTAAAATAAACCAGAAGGGCAATCCATTCTTTTCTAGGTGACACAGGATAGTGGAAGTATTAATCACTCTAATGTGAATATTACGATCAATCATGGACTTAAACGTTCTTGTTTACATTAGAGATTGGCACTGTACTCAGAAAGTCCAACTCATGAACACTAGTGATCTCTATTTAAAATCATTTTCCCACTAGCTGATCTGGTCCTTTATGCATGTCGTGCTGAGTATATAAAAAAAACAAAGGCAGAAATGGCAGAGCAGCCCATTAAAACAGATCTCTAGAGGTAAAAGATTATTCAAAATGTAATTTAAGAGGGTAATGCCAGTATTCCCAAAGTGGCAGTGTGTCCACAAGCAACCACACAATACAGGTGCTGACTCACATCCTGCCATGCTGTACCCACGCCTCCTTCACACAGCCTGCATCTCATCCGTCCAATAGTTTCATACTGCATTTTCATTCCCATTTCCTTCATATTAAGGTCTGTAGTATCAGAATCATCATCCAATTTACCTAATTTATTTACGCTTTAAAGAGACATACTTTTAAAAAGGGTCTAACGCATACATTGAATAGCCATAACATTACAATGCAAATCATTGTGTAGGTTCTTGTGGAGCCTGGGGCCAAGGGTAGCTCAGTGGTTAAGGCATTGGACTACGGTTCAGAAGGTCCCAGGTTCAAATCCCATGACCACTGAGTTGTCCCTGTTGCGTCTTGGGCAAGGCCCTTAACCCTCAACTACACAGATGTATAATGAGATAAAAAGTCTAAGAGAAAGGGTGTCTGCTAAATGTAAATTCTGTCTTGGCAAATTTGGCCTCATTACTCAGACATGTATGTGTGCTGTGATGTTGGGAGCAGGTTTTTTGGATGGTGTGGGTTACAGGTTGGGGCCATGGATCAGACTTTTCAGTTGTGGATACTCAATCTGAATGGGATCTGAGGAATTTGGAGCCCACTTTGGAAGCCTTGGGCTCTTGGCCGTCTGGGCCCTGTATGCAGTCGGCTGTGGTGCACTGGGTTTCTGATGCCTTTCTTTGATGGCAAGCATGGAATTTTTTGGAAATTTGTGCTGCATTAGCTTTTCTGTGGCTCGCTTTTGCTCCCCAAAGGCATGGGTGAGCCTTGGGTGCCCATGATCATGTCACCAATATACTTGTTTATAATTGAGAATCAATATTAATATGTTAATTTTAAATGGTGTTAATGTTATGACGGATTGGTTTATTTCTTAAGGTGTAAATCTTTATAATTTCTTTTTTTCAGAGGAGAGAACACCAATTTCAATTATCGAGAAAAGTTTGTTACCAGCTCATTTTTTAAGAAACTGATTACATATAACCTTGATTTACCCCATGGCTTTATGAAACGGTCATAAAAGTTGACTCTTAAAATTCAAGCACATTCTATTCACAGTATTACTTCTTCAGGGTGCCATGTGTTATAAAATTAAACCAGCAATGGCAATGGTTACTCAACTTTTACTTTAAGTTTACTTTGTTTAATTTACCTTTTGATTTAATGTGAGTGACGAACGACGCATCGACTAAAAAAAAACATCCATCACTTTGTGATTATTGGAAGTGTTTAAAAAGATTCACATTTTCTGGAGGGTGCATATGATACAGTATCAGTAAGGACAGCCAAGTCAAAAAGGAAGGAACACAGACTATGGTTACCACCAAATTTTTCAAAAATTGGAGCTTTGTCGTGTTGCCAACAATTTTGGGATAACTTGTGAAATTGTTATGTTGTGTAGATGTATAAAATTTATCTCTGTATATAATGAACCATACAAAACCAGGACAGTATAATCTGGGAAATACCATGTATTTTCCAGAACAAATGACTGAAAAAAGGACAGTCCTGGGAAAACTGGGACAGGTGGCAACTCTAAAACAGGCTGATAAGCACACACGCATTAATGACCTGCATTAAGAAAAAAAAAATTAAGGAGATTTGAATTGGGTTAAAAACCCTCCAACACATTAAAGCCTGGAAGGATAGTGCTACATTGTCAGCTTCATTGGTCAGGAAAAATCATGAATGGGGTCACTAAAATGCTTAGTGAAATTATATCATAAAAAAAACTTTCAAAGTATGTCATTCATTCATTTTTTTCCAGACTATGTTCTTGCCTTCTTTCCTAAATGCAGGCCAGTAATTTGTCCTTCTGAAGTGGCAACTTTTTTACATTTATTCCCAAAGTTGTTACAAAACAGGAACTGAGCAACTGACTACTGATTTCTGAGGGTACTGCCCGCATTACACTGTAAACCATCCTGTCTAGGCTACCTTATAGTCCTGATGTTGAAGTACTGTACGTACTTCAGCATTGTAAAATAATGTCTCACAAGGCTGGGAAAGAGATTCAAACATAAAAGACTTTCAAATTATGTTCGGTTTAGAGAGAGGTACCACATGAGTATCCATGGAAACTGTCTTCAGATATTAGAGAAAGCATTCATTTCTGTAGCCTACTGAATAGGAATGTAAAATGTCAGAGGAATTTCAGTGTGTAATTATCTTAATCAATAAGCAAACAAAAGCTTAAAGAAATGGAAATAATTGTACACTAATATGATTTCTGTGGAGCATTTTAAAGGTCATGAATAAAGCTTCTTTTTTTTTTTTTTAAGTTTGGCCAAGACTGAGAGGTCTCCAAGATGTGGCTGTTAATATTCCAGCTAAAATGCAACTCAGATCATGTATTCTGGCACAATTTCTACATTTTCTAAACCTGTTTCAGTGTCTGTAGATTTAAAAGCCCTATCTCTGAATGCCCCTTTAAGGAAGTCCAATTTCCCATCAGAATGCAGGGATTGGGAAACGTCCATGTTCGGGACGTAATCAAGCATTTCCCACCCACTTTCAGGCATTCCCACCTACATCTGTAGGGGACCAAGAGCAGGAAATGTTTTTCTTTCTACATGGTATTGTGGGTATGAGTACCTTTGTATATACATATAAATAGAAAGAATTGCTGGAGATAGCAGTATATACACACACACACACACACACACACACACACACGCACACTGTATTATATATACATAGCTATTACCTAAGAATAACCGTGACATTGTACCTGGTGAACATCTGAAATGAACCATATGCCTTCTAACATCTAAAATAATCCATAAACCTTATGAATTGTTGGACTATTTCTGCCAACTGTGGAAGAGTGTTTACTCCTGTTTAATTATCACTTATTACAGATGACAGATGTTCCGAGTTCATCTACACTACAATTGTATTTTTTTCAAAAAATAGTGTTCAAAGAGCACTTTGTCAACAAAAGCACTCCATTATTTGTATATATTTTTTTTAGTAGTAGTGGAAGGGATTACTTTCCACAATAATTAATATTCCGTCAAGACCACAAACCATGTATCTTATATACAGGATATAAATGCTTGTTATCATAAAATCTGATACACATAAAACTACATTAATATGATTATGATGTGAATCAGAAATCAGATATTAAGGATTAAGGATTTGTAATTGGGTCAAATGGTCCATTAAATACCCCTCTGTTTTGCAGGTTTAAAATAAATTGTGTAGTGGTCAAATGATCAAATGATCAAGGTGCTTATGTGCTTATGGTGAATAAGAATCATGTGCTTTTTATAAACTGCACAGTGATATATAGTAATTGCCCATGCAGCAGCCTTAGGGGGATGTGTGTGTGTGTGTGTGTGTGTGTGTGTGTGTGTGTGTGTGTTTGTCTGCTGTAACGTGGTGAGTGTGACCCGGGCAGGACATTCTTGTGTGAATGTAAGAGTTGGATGAGAGCCATTGGGCTGGCAGAGGAAAAAAGTGCAAAGAGAGCAGCATGAACCTGAGGATCTGTTACACTCTGACAGTGGGGATCATGGCTGACTGTACAATCTCTCTCTCTCTCTCTCTCTCTCTCTCTCTCTGCCTGTCTGTCTTCTCCCCTAGAGAGGTGATGAGGAGGCTGTGGTGGACAGAGGAGGCACTCGCTCTACGCTGAAGGCCAATTTAGAACAAGAAGAGCTAGAGGGTAATAACAGAATCATGCAACATTTCTCATGCTCTATGTGGGTAATCTACATGAGATCAACACACATGTACTCGCACACGCGCACTCATGCGTTCACACATGTGATGGTGAGTGAGAGAATGAGAGAGGTAGAACATGTGTGGGTGGAACTCAAGATCAAAATGCACCAGCTCAGGCTGACAATATAAACTTGTGTGAGCGTGTGTGTGTGTGTGTGTGTGAGCGCACGTGTGTGTGTGTGTGTGTGTGTGTGTGTGTGCGCGCGCGTGTGTGTGTAAGAGAGTGTGTTACTCACGATACATGAGTAGAAGGGAGGGTTATGTGACTGGTATCATGGGGTTAAGAGCATTTTCCTTGAAAAGGAAAAACGCCGAGGATAGAGCAGTAATTTTTGACGTCAGCAAAGGAGCTATTTCTGTTCCTTGCTTTGTCTCTCTGCAAGAGACGAAAACCACAGTAGTGGGTATATTTTCACATTTATTGTATAAAATGTGTATCATAATTATAATCTTATTTTACAGTGGGGAAACATTCAGCATCCTGTTATTAGTGTATTTAAATTTGGCCTTACCCACCTACATACAGTATATCCGAAATAACAATGTGTTTTTACGTCTGTTTCCTGCTTTTTTTTTAGTAAAAGAAATTCCAGCTTGTATTTGTATACACATTTTTTAATGTATTAATTACAACTGCCTTATGTAGATGAGAAGGTTAGTGACCGTTTGCTTCTGTACTGTAGCTGCTAGTCAACAGTCTACTCTTTCTCTCTCTCTTTCTCTCTTACTCTCTCAATATTTGGAATATAGATAGTGTATGATACCTAGCTTTGTGTTCTACAGTAAAAAAAAAAAAATCTGACAAGAGGCATTCCATAAGTGATGATAATCGACAGTAACAGCACTGGGACATTTAAACTTCATGTGTCACTCTGCATCACAGGTGCTCTACAGTCATTAATTACACTAACTATTGGTCACAGCAAGGGTGAAAATAGGTTGCTACAGTCTGCAGTACTGAGGAGAGAGAAGCTACCTGCCAATACCCCTATTCAAAACGAGTCACAGAGGCACTTTCAGCAAGAAAACACACCTCATAACATTGTCATCTTAAACAACACTTTGTCTAATTTATAATTGGATCTAAATTCTTCCAAATTGCCTTTGTGTTATTTTCTTTCTCTTATAGGGTGAGCTACAAAGCTAACTAGCTTCTAACACAAGGCTGAATCCCAAATCCCTCCGTAACCCCTAATAAAGGGTTACTTGGTGTGTTGAACAAGTGTTGGTACACCCTAGCGCACTAGCTTTCCATTTAATGTTATTTTGGATTTAACCCAGAAACCTGGAAGTTAATGTTGCTGATATTGTAAAGCAGAATAAGTGGAAATGTTAAAGAAAACTTTGAGACATACAGGACTGTTCTCCATCTCCATGAGTTACTCTCCTCAGCAAGAATTTAAAACTACTTTCACCCATGTTAATTATATTAGCTGTCGTTCGCCAGCTCTGGCAGTTAGTTAGTTGAACTTTGACCTTATTCCCTGGAATTACATTACACACACTCATTTAAAGACTTTTTGCTTGAAACCACTCCGCTTCTGCTACACTTACACAGGTTACATTATGTACAGGCTTCCAGATTCAAAATTCACAACACAACTACAATGAACACTATTTTAAATCATCTGTATGTGCAGCCGCCCATTAAGTCAGTTTTTTGTTGACAAACAGACAATTAATTGAACCTTGCATAAATCACAGGTTTGTTTTTACGCTACTTAGTAAAATGGCATCCTGGCCATATTAATCTTATTGTTAGCCTCTGCCTTTGTCTATTAGGCCACACTTAAGTAATACATTTATGTACAGTACATCTCATAAGTGTCAGTATTCCAATGTGACACATTAAAATAAATAAATTTATGCCCAGCATGCAACTCTTAGAGGCAGGATTTTTTTTTCTTTTTTCAGCTTAGGGCATAGCAAATGTTATAAAAACACATATGAACATCAAACAATGGCACAAAAAAGGCATTAAACTAAAGCATAAGTAAGAACAGCAACACAGGAGCACATAAACAGATAAAATAATCAGTATGAACTAAGAACAGGTGACTACAAACAGGGAGCATTCCCATGACAGGACGGGGTGGAGACAAGTCTTAATGTTAAAACAAAACACATGCAAATTTTAATTAGGAGTGAATTAATTTGTCATGTTATTGGGCACACTGCACTATACTTAGCGTAGATGTATAACCATTGGTGATAGTAGACCGGTCCGGCACAGTAGTGCACAGCATTAACAAAATTCAGTGGCAGATACAAAGTATCGGAAAGAGGGGAGAGCAGCTGCCTGCCAAAACCCACATTCACAACCGGTCACTGGAGCACTTTTAGCAAGGAAACACATTTGATAATGTCATCTTAAACAACACTTTGTCTTCTTAGTAATTGCTGCTCGGTCATTCTAAATTGCGTCTGATGTGTCCATGTTGTGTTTCAATATTTCATTCAATGATAGTTAGCATGAGCACGATCCTCACATTGCCAGGTTCACCTCACTGCTTTGTTCGTGGCTATATTGAGCCATAAAACTAACCAGCTGAAAAATAAACTAAAACAAGGCTACCTCCCAAATCCCTCTCAACCCCTGATTAAGGGGACTACTCGGTGTGTAGAACAAGGGGTTTACACCTTACATAGGACACTGGCTTTCCATTGTATGCTATTTGCTATATTTAACCCCAGAACAATTAGCCGTAGTGGAATAACTGGAGACATAAAGGGAAACTTTTTTTCTTTTCCACCCTGGCATCCTGTCCAGCATGTACCCTGCCTCGTGCCCTAAGTTTCCCTAAGACTCCACGCCCCCACAACCCTGTACAGGTAATGCCTGACTTACGAATGAATTCCGTTTTGCGAGCATGTTTGTACGTACAATTTGTTCCTAAGTCCGAATTACATTGTACGGATATACAATGTAAAGCATACAAATCCACTTGACTATATGTGACCAAAATCTGTAATCGTGCCTAAGGAAATGAATCTCACACGAATGTAACAGTGCCGTCTTTGCGGCTTTAAATCGCTAGAGGAATCCCAGATGCCATTTTGTCTCAGAGCTGTTTTCCACTGTATTGGACTGTGCACTCTGTTCTGTTCAGGATTTTCCGAAAGTAGGATTATTCAACATCAGGACAGCCATTTTCCCTCATTGTGCTTAATTTGCCAGTTTTTTATGCTTATGTTAATAACTGTACTGTAGTAACCATTTTGAACAGGGAAGTGGTGGTTTGCATAGTGAACTTAGGCAGGTGGAGTGATACACACACTGAAACATCCCAATGTAGTTACAGGAAATGAAAGCCCTCTTGGAATGTCACAGGACCAATCAATTTAGTGGATCAGAACTCTCTGTTATATGAATAATAATCGTCACATAATATGTTATCCAGTAGTGCATTTATATCGATAGGCTTAATTTCGTAAGTATATAGCAAATAGAGTATTGTAACCATCCTTTAAGCACTATAATGTTCATCATCGTGAACCGGTGGAGCTTGTCTACTTAGTGCTCTAAGTATTACTCTGGCTTTTGCTTAGTGTTTCTGACTTACTTTATAGTGCAAGATATTTATAACACTGCACTGACTGTTAGTGCCTTCCCACTCAGTGCTGTTGCTCTGAGTGAAAGCAAAATTACAGGTTTAGTTATCACTCCCTCACACCCAGTGGCTGTGTGTGTTTCTTACCATCATAGTCGTAGGAACAATTGTGTACATAGCACAAATGTAAATAGCCCACACTATGAAAGATAAATAAGTGTGTGAGTGTGTCAGTGGCAAATGTTAGAATGCGATATTAAAGGTGTAGGTTCTAAGGCCTAGTTTAATTAAACTGCAACAGAAAGAGACAATGTAATTTCCTGATGTAATCAAATGTGACTCACTTGAAGTCATAGCTGTTTCGATTAAATAGCGAATGTCATTACTGTACCCCCAAATCATTCAGGAAGGTTTTTAAAGCTGTTGTTTTGAGAGGTGATTACTCCAGTGTCTGTGTTTAAACCCAGGTCACAGAACATTGTATATCGGGGTGCATGTGCCTCTGGGACGCCGAAGCCACAGACGTCACCGCCATCACGGCCACAGACACAGGAAGAGGAGCAGGGAAAGAGATTCAGGAGTGTGTGATGGACGAGAGTCACCTACATATGGTAATCTTTTCTCGTCATTTTCTCTGTTCACTAATATCCCTGTCTACCTCCCACCATCTCTCAACTACTCTGTTTTTGTTCTCTGGATTCCATTCATCCTGCTGCTGCATGATTATGAGTCACTCATCTTTCTTTGTAACGATATTAGTAGCATGGTACTAAAACAGTAGGAATAATTCTGAAAATGAATCAGAAAACATCATGTTTAAGGGCTTTGTAAGCTTAGCTCTGGCTAATGATTGCTGCATGTATGCAGAATGGTTTTTATGTAATTGACCTAGTTTTTATTCAGGTTTCAAAATGTTCTGGGGGGAACAATGGGAGGGCTAAATGACACCAAAAAGGTGGCTTGGTGTGTATATGTGGGATGGGGGGGGGGGGGGTTACAGTGGGTAATATACTTCTATATACTTCTAACTCCTCGAAAGATATTAAAGATATATTGATCAATATAGTGATTATGCTCTTGATTTTATATAAATCTAATATAATCCAATTTAAGTCATTTGTTCAAATCAAGTAAGAGAACACAGATATTACAACTACATTATTTTTATGTATTTTATTTTCCAAAAGAGAGAGAGAGGGTTTAACAATGCTAGCCTGATTCTACTAACCACCCTAGCTGATGCACTCTTTCACAGATAGGCTTAATGAAGTTCAAATGCTACTTTTGATAACACATTGGCAGTTAAATCACATTTTGTGTTGCAGACACACCATCTCAGAGGGTCCAATTTCTTCTGGGAACTGAGGATGATGATGAAGAGCATATTCCTCATGACCTCTTCACTGAGCTGGATGAAATTTGCCTGCGTGATGGAGAGGATGCTGAGTGGAGGGAGACAGCTAGGTAACTATCTTATGTCTGTCAAGACATAACAGTCTTATGATCAAATTAGCAAACCAAGGTCTCAGGATTTTTTCATGGTAATTTTCTTGTGATCACCAGAATTCAATTTGCAAATGTACTCACTTATTTAACCATGTAAAAATGTAAAGACTGGATTGTGGGGGGTACTTAGAACAAATAAGATTAAAAAAAATCTAGCAAACTTCATACAAATGATATGTGGAAAATCGAAATCAGTAAAAGTGCACCAATATATCAAATCTTTACTGGGCAAATAAATATTAAAATAGAGGCAGAAGAACACAAATTAAACCCAATGAAACACCACTGAGAGGTTTGTAAGACTGAAGAAGTGATTACTAAAGGAGGTGCAGGTGAGTGTAATTACTAAGCTGATGAACTTGAGCAGGTTGACGGTGACAAGAGGGGATTCTGGGTGATGAAGTTCCTCGGGGATCTCATATGCTGTTGAAATAATGCAAGCAATGTAAAAAAAAAACTAAAAGCTAGCAACCAATAAAACAACAACTAGTTATTTATTCTTAAAACAAAATCTCCTTCAGGCATTTTAGGCTGTTTTGTTTGTGCATTAAAAAATGTTTCAAACCAACTTTAATTAACAGTCCTTCTCAGGCTAGAAATTTGTAAATAATAATAAGTTGGTTAGCACTGTGGCCTTGCACCTCCAGGGTCAAGGGTTTGATTGCGTATTCTCTTGAAGGGTTTTCTCTGAGAACTTTGGGTTTCCTCCCATGGTCCAAACACATGCAGATTCACAAATTGCCTATAGTGTGTAAAAGTGTGTGTGTGTGTGTGTGTGTGTGTGTGTGTGTGTCTGCATGTGCATTTGTGCACTACGATGGATTCGCACCCTGCCCGGGGTGCCTGAAGTCTGAAGTCTCCTGGGATTGGGTCCTATAATTTGATATCTTATTATATCTGTGTGTCATATAACACAACAATAGCAATTATTAAAATATACTTGTTTGGATAAGGTGTTGGGTCAGCTACAGTTGTTGAATATACAATTGATTGTGCAGCTTATAATATAGCGATGTGATGGAGGATGCAGTGTGCAACCATGGCTTCAATAGCTTTCAAAAATCTGGATCAGCCTACATGTATTTGTGCTGGCATATGCTGCTGATTTGACTCTAAACTAGCAAATTGGGAAGATGATGTGCAACCTGTACTCCTGAAATTATTCTTTTACAAAGCGAAGGTCATAATAGCATTTAGCAGTTTACAGTAAGTGCAAGGAATTTATTAAAATTAAATTTAGTACATCGAAAATAAATAAGGAATTCTTTTGGGAGTGGGTTGGAGTGGGATGGTGGCAATCTTTCTCACACGTCTTCCCTTCATGAAACGTGATATCAATGTGTTAACAGACCATTAAAGCAATAAAAAAATCAAAAAGAGAGTTTTTTTCAGCCTAGTCTTGTGAAGTTGACTGTAGACTTGGTCTCCTCGAGTATGATTTTTTACACTTTATGTGCTAAAGAAAATTGCCATTTGAATTTAAAAAAGAAAATACTTCAATTAGAAAATTACTGCAGTGATTAAAATGTTTCAGCTGCCCACAATTCTTTTAATTCTAATTGTTGCAATGTGTAGCCTGTCATTTCCTAAAACCAAGCAAAGCACTCAGCTGTAGAGCCAGCTGAAATAACTGGACTTGGGTAAAGAGCTCTGAATTGCATTATTAAACCCTGGAAGGATGGTGGTGAACAAGAAATGTGTTCAGAAAAAAAAATCATGAATTACCATGATCTGAGATCACTTACAGCTGCACTGTAAAAATGCAGTTATGTACATTTGTAATTATTCACAAAACAAAATGTACAGTAGAAATCACAAAAATGTTTATTAGCAAAAGAAAGGTCATGTGCCATGAACTCACTGGACCGGACTAAACAGTTGGGTGGCCATAAGAAAACCACTTGTTAGTGAGACTGTTCAGAAAAGAATGGACTTTCGAGCAGAGGAAAAATGTAATGTGATCTGATGAGTCCAAATTTCCCCTATTCCAGAGGGATGGGAACATAAGAGGGAAAGCATATGAAGCAAGGTACTCATCATGCATGATGTACAAGCCTCTGGGGGCCGTGTTATGATCTGGCTGCTTCAATTGGTCAGGCCTCAGCACAGCAATGTTATGTGACAATAAAATGAAGTCAATTGACTACCTGAAATGACCAGGTTATCCCATCAATGGATTTTTCTTTCCTGATGGTCATATTCCAAGATGATAATGCTAAGATTAATTGGGCTCATGTTGAGTAAGAGTGGTACTGCGAGTATACAGTAAGGATTCATTTTAATGCATGAACTGGCTATTATAGAGTCCTGACTTCAAACCTATTGAAAGTCTTTGGTATGTACTGATGTCATAGAGTGGTTTGACTCTTGGCCAGGTTTGGATGAAAATAAATCTTGTGCCACAGCATATGTGTAACGTAACCAAACCAGGCCAGTGCATCTCCTTACTGTCTGCCTGATGACTTTTCATTAAATTAAGACAGCTCCACAACAGTGTCAAATAGTGGGTGTATTAGACAAATAATATCTGCAATCATTTTACATACATTAAATAAATAAAGTACAATAAAAATTAAGGAACTGAAATAAATACAATTTGACAGTATACAGTTTCTAAATGTTCTATAAAACAACACAGACTTTGCTAATCATCAGTGCCCTTGTAATTGATTAACTTAGTCTAAGCAGGTATAGAAGTGACTAAATCAACAGTTAGCCCAATACTAACAGTGACCATCCCCTCTCACTCCCCACAACAGATGTGCATCCAGCACTGATCAGAGTGCATGCACATAAATACATGATTTGCTCAAGACATGTGCTTGACAAGCAGCCACTCTGACTAGATTACTGTCTCCACATGCTTGAAGATAACAACAATCATCATACTGATACTTGAGCATGCCTGAATGACTTTCACCCTGTTAGACTCACCCCTGTTGTAATGAAAAGCTTTAAGATACTGTTTTTCAGGCCTACCACCCACACTGGACTCCCACTAGTTTGCCAACCAAGAATGCCATTTCCACTGCTTGTACAACCCATACCTACATAGACATCAACAACAAGGATGATGTTTATTAACTTTAGCTCTTGATTTAACATCACTAATAAATTGATCACCAAGTTCATTTATTTGGGCATTCATTCATCCATGACTGTGTGCCTCTGAATAACTGCAACATCATTAAGTATGCAGATGATACTAGTAGTGGTAGGTCATATCAACAACAATGATGAGTCAGTCTAAAGGGAGGAGATCCAAAGACTAGCAGCATGATGTTCAGCCAACAACCTCACCTTCAATACTGAGAAAACCAAAGAGCTCACATTGCACTTATAAAAATCTAATAGCAGAAGACACTCTTTCATCTGCACTCTTGAGACTATCCTGACCTATTATGTCACAGTGTTGTATGGAAGCTCCATGGTGTCTGCAGAAAAGCAGACAAACGGTGCAAAGGGTAGTAAAAACTGCACAACACTGGTGCAAACACCCTTCACTGGTGAAAAAAAACATTACAGTTATGTCTGTGTAGAGCACAAGGTCACTGGGACATTTCCAATCTCACTTACTAACTGTTCAACCTCCTTCTTTTCAGGTGTTAATATAGAAACCTTTGCACCAGTACCAGTAGGCTCAGGGCCAGTTTCTTCCCCATAACCACTAGACCCTACACCACAGGCCACTGATATTTGAATTTTGAAATGCTCTAACTCCACCTGCCACAGTTTGGTCCCAATGGATAAATCAGCCTGCAGGTGTGTTTGTAGACATGTAAAGATGTAATTTAATAACAATAATATGTTGGGTGAATTTTATTTAAAAAAATACAGAATACTTTGAATCGTGATATGTGTGAGTATGTAGGTAGTGAGCCACTGTCAGCAACTTATGAAAAGGAAAAACATTATGAGATGTGTTTCACATAACTAGCCCTTATCCAGAACGACTTAGAGACATGCTTCAAAGTCTCTATCTTTAGATACATTCTCATACAGGTTCAATAGGTTACTGACCATTAGTAAGAGTAACGCATAATACCTTTGGGAGATTTGTAAAAAAAAAAATTTAAGTACATAATAAAAAGGTAGGTTATTAGACATTACAGTTAAACCTAGCATAATTTCATTTCGGAAGTGTATCCGTGTATATCAAATCATTTGTATATTAAAGCAAATCACATATAGGTGGCAGAACAGGAAAGCAGTGCTAGAAGATTGGAAGGAGCATGGTGGATAAGTGCTTTATGAAAGTTGGGTATTGGCTTCTTTTTGGTTTGATAAATACTGTATGTAGGTAGGTAGGTAGATACTTTATTGATCCCAAAGAAAATTTCAGACATCCAGTAGCAAAGGATAGTAACTTGCAATTGCATCATGTAAAGCCAAAAAAAAAACAACACACACACACACACACACAGTATACATTTGGGAGATCACATGCTTCTACAGGAAAGATTTGTTGTTCTACAAAAATAGTTCTACTGACTAAGAGAAGACAAATAAAACATACAAAATATACATATACTGTACGTACATTATAAAGAATGAGGAGAATACATGCTAAATATAATAATAATATAATATAAAATGAGGATGAACCGAATATTAAGTGGATAGAGTAGTGCAAAGGGAAACATCAGTGTTTTAAAATCTGATGCGCACAGCGACAGGAAGACAATAGAGGGAGTGAAGTAGTGTGGTGCTGTGGGAGCATTTAGGAAAATTGAAAAGTTGTCCAGCCACAGTGTCCCTGGCCAGCTAGACTGCAGGTTGCAGGTAGTCTTGTTTCCTGTGAGAGCTTGCTTTATCTTCCAGTTAAATGTCTCAGTGTGTGTTGCTTTGACTTGTGTGTGCCTTAGGTATAATGATGAGACCCAGTCAGGATGATACACTAGCAATTCCTAGGCTAATTTGCCTAAAAACAGACATGAATTTCTTTTACTAATTAGGTAGCTCTGCAGCCAGGTAGTTGTACAAAGCTTGTTAACAGCAACCATACACTGTGTATGCACAGCTAGTAGTGACCACATAAGAGTTTCATGTCTTTTGATTACAAATAACCAGTGTAAAAATGCTGTGAATATGCACATTTTTCAGCAAATGTTGATGAAGGTGTTTGATGTACTGCCTGTCTTACAACTGAAACTTCTGCCATGTGATGCCTTTTTGTTACCTACAAAACCTGGGTTCCTCTGTGGAAAGTTGGAAAAATTGCACTCCAAGTTTTACACCGTTTATGGCAGTTTATAAAACAGCAAGCCTTTACTCTCTCATAATGATTTCAAGTTGCTTTCTATTTAACTCCTCAACAATACATTCTCTCTGCCATTTCTGCTTCAGCTTTACTCTAGCTTCCTTATCCCCATGTTCCATAATACAGTATCTCACAAAAGTGAGTACACCCCTCACATTTTTGTAAATATTTTATTATATCTTTTCAAGGGACAACGCTA
>JAOVVA010000051.1:18137176-18152890 GCA_028565275.1 Leiocassis micropogon
CGTTGTCCCTTGAAAAGATATAATAAAATATTTACAAAAATGTGAGGGGTGTACTCACTTTTGTGAGATACTGTATGTTGTGCTCTGATGCTACAATCCTGTTCTCTATTAGCACAGCTTAACAACAAACACTTTAAACAACACTATTGAATTAACAATAATTTTTGCAAGAATGTAGATCCAACTAAGTTAAGAGGATAGTACAAAAGTCAGAATCATGTCTGATCATAATCAGATGATTATGTTTTTACACAAAAACACATATAATTACATACAATTTAAAGAAGGGGTACTAGCTTTTGAACATGACTGTTATCAGAACTGGGTCAGAACTGGGTATACTTTTTCATAGATATGTTTTTCTTGAGTGTTTCCAGTACTTCTTGAGGTAAACCACCTAGTGTAAATACATAAAGACATGTCTTGATTGCAATGTTAAATGATTTTTTTACTTTTTTTTTTTACAAATAAAAATCTAAAAGGGCGGCGGTGTGGGTACAATTGTTTTAGCCCTCTTTATTCCGATACCCCTAACTAAAATCTAGTAGAACCAAATGTCTTCAAAAGTCACCTAATTAGTGAATAGTTTCC
This sequence comes from Leiocassis micropogon, assembly GCA_028565275.1. NCBI lineage: Eukaryota > Metazoa > Chordata > Actinopteri > Siluriformes > Bagridae > Leiocassis > Leiocassis micropogon. The sequence continues at coordinate 18,137,768 of JAOVVA010000051.1, forward strand.
ACCTGTTTGTAATTAATCCCTTTGAAGCCCTCAGAGGTTTGTTGAGAACAATAGCGAACAAACGGCATCATGAAGTCCAAGGAACATGCCAGACAGGTCAGGGATAAAGTTGTGGAGAGGTTTAAAGCAGGGTTAGGTTCTAAAAAATATTCCAATCTTTTTCAATTCCAGTCTTTGAACCTCTCACTGAGCACTGTTCAATCCATTACCGGAAAATGAAATAAGAGTATGGCACTACTGCAAACCTACCAAAACAAGGCTGCCCACCTAAACTGACAGGATGGGCAAGGAGAGCATTAATGAGAGAAGCAGCCAAGCCATGGTAACTCTAGAGGAGCTGCAGAGATCCACAGCTCAGGTGGGAGAATCTGGCCTTTATGGAGGACTGGAAAAGATTTTCTATTGTTGAAAGAAAGCCATAAGTCCTGTTTGCAATTTGACAAGCCATGTGGGTGACACAGCAAACAAGTGGAAGAAGATGCTCTGGTTAAATGAAACCAAAATTTAACGTTTTGTCCTAAATGCAGCTAACACTGCACATCATCTTGAACACATGATCCCCACCATGAAACATAGTGGTGGTAGCATCATATTGTAAGGGTGCTTTTTTTCAGCAGGGACAGGGAAGCTGGTCAGAGTTGATGGGAAGATATATGGAGCCAAACACAGGGCAAAAGGTGTTGAATTAGGGGGGATGAATACAAATGCATGACACACTTTTAAGATATTTATTTGTAAAAAAAAAAAAAATTGAAAACTATTTATCATTTTCGTCCTACTTTACCACTTTGTTTTGGTCTATCACATAAAATCACAATAAAATGTACAGTGGACACTATGCATGATTAGGACATCGCTTCATGCCCTTCCCTTCTTAACCTGACGCACCAATAACTATAGTTGTGATTTCCACTGTCGACATTATAGGTAAGTTGTACCAAAGCCTCTAAGTGATCTCTAATCACGGGTATCAATTATTGTTTTCTTAACAGTCAAGGCAGTGTATATACCTGCACTGTTAATTTGCACAGTGCTGCTAATTGCACTTCTGGTAGATGCTAAACTGCATTTTGTTCCCGAGTAACTGTTTTGTGCAGTGACAATGAAGTCATATCTGTCTGTCTGTCTGTCTGTCTGTCTATCTATTCTAGACATGATTGCGAGATATGTTTTCCTAAATGTGTGAATGATGTTTTATACATTTGATCAATTGAGAAACAATGTGTAAAGACTCAGATAGGCCTAAATAAATGAGAAATAGTGTGAGACAGAATGAAAGAGACAGGCTAAATAAAGCCTGTAACTGCATGATTATGGCATAGCTGACAGATGTTAAAGGGCTAGGGGAGTGTAAAAGCCAGGGCTGATAGAAGCTGTCAGGTCCAAATTGTAAACACTTTAGACTATGCTATTACAGCTGCTTGTAATGATATTTCATTTTCTAAAAAAAAGTCACATACTAATGTGAAATGAATTGTGAACAGAGCAGGAACAGAACAGTGTATTAAGAGTCTGTCAGAGGATACGTTCTGTATTGGGTTTCTTTATTGTTGATGTTCAGCTCATGACTGAAGGGTCTCTCTTTCTCTCAAGATGGCTAAAGTTTGAAGAGGATGTGGAGGATGGAGGGGAGCGATGGAGTAAGCCCTATGTAGCCACACTCTCTCTGCACAGCTTATTTGAGTTGCGTAGCTGCATCATCAATGGCACAGTGCTGCTCGACATGAAGGCCAACTCCCTAGAGGAAATTGCAGGTGTGTTTATATGTGTGTCTGGTGTTGGGATGTGGGTGAGGGAACTGACTGTAACAGAATGTAGGTAACTCTCAAATCTTTCCACATGTACATGCTGTACATTTACAATACAATCCTTCAATTAATACTTCAGCAGTCTTGACAGGAGCGGGTCAATAGGAGGTACAGCATGTTTATTTCTAAATATTGCTGTAGTTAACAAAAGAATATATTTAAGAATTTATGACCGCATAATTCTTATTTCTGTAAAGGAAAATGCAATTACAGTGGTCTTTGTGAATCCGTAATTTATGGGTGAAATAAGAAATGAGTATAAACTGTCAGTCATCTGTATTATTGCAATGCATTATTTTGAATAAAGTAAAAATGATCTGTTCTGTCATAGGGTTTGTAAATTTAAAGAGAGCTTGATAACTCTCAAATCACATATTCATAATATATATATGATAAGTTACATCTCTCAAATCATCAATCTCTGGTACGGGTTATTGCAGGTGTGATGTGACATAATGCTAATTACAAAATCATTCTGATTTAGTAAGGCTGACCTGTTTTCCATAAAGCAAACTAATGTTTGGCGTCTTAGCTAAAGACATATCTGTCTTTGGATAATCTTTGTTGGGAATCTACCAAGCCATTAATATTTTATAAATTAGCATCTTTTTAAGTTTGCTGAGGTGAGTTGGCATCGGTATGTCTACAGCTCGGCAGTTCTATACATGTGAACAAAAATAGCAGTGTATTTGAAAAAATAAGCTTTTACCACAGTCACAGGACTATAACCCATGCATATACAGTAGATTCACTTATAGGAGGCTGATGAGAGATCTACAGTCTTATCCGACTCCAACTGCTTAATATTAATCAGTCTGTTTGTTATTCTCTTTATATAAATTGTTAATGTCTTTCTGATGCATATTACGGCAGTTTTAGAATCCATCAGCCATTGTGCAATATGTATAACTCCAGAATCTGAATGATGTATGTGCAGTATATACAGAATGAATGGATAGAGGAGAGGGTGGATGGATGAATAAAAATAAGCATTACGTTGCTACAGCATAAAGACAGGAAAACTGCAAGTAACATAAATGTATTAAAAATTAGGAATATTTAAAACAAGACAACTTGTTTACAATACAAGAATGTATTGTAATCTGTGTTTTCATTTCTCTATTAGACATGGTGTTGGACCAGCAGGAAGCTTTGGGTGAGCTTGATGAGGAAGTAAGAAAAAAGGTCAGAGAGGCTCTGCTTAAGCAGCACCACCATCAAAATCACAAGAAGCTGGCCAACCGTATTCCTATAGTCCGATCTTTTGCTGACATCGGCAAGAAACAGTCCGAGTCTAACTCTATGGACAAGAATGGTATGTTCAACTCAAGCATGGGTCCTTCTGTGCACAGAATGTATGTAGTTTTCCAATCGCACTGTGTTATTTATTTATTTATTTATTTATTTATTTTCATTTAATTACTATACACTCAGTATAATGACATGTCTGCTGTTCATAAGGCAGATATGATCAGTGCTTAATTTGTAAACCATGAGAAACCTGAGGAAGAGGTCATTCCACAAGTGGACAAGAAAGGAAAAGGTCCCAGAATATATACTGTAGACTCAACAGTGCACCAAAGGCTAATAATACTGTATGAGCATGATGACCCAAGGTACAAAAAGGAATTGTAACCATAACATTTCAGGGATGACATGGGAGGACTGGAGGAGTCAGAACACAAGGTCTTACAACAATACACTATAACTTTCTTAGCTATCCTAATTATCCCAATTATTCCACAACACGGTCATGCAATTTACAGTCTCTTTCCTACATCTTCATTTGCTTTGCCTGTCTGTGTTTATTATAAATCTAAAAATGCACATAAGGCACAGGATTGCACTTTGTGAGCAGTTAGGCAACAGGTTTTAGAAAGAGAAACAATACATCAATAGAATCTTGTTCAGCCCCATCATTTGTATTCATTCTTTATCAAATCAAATGTTTAGCTGCCTAATCCATTATATAGAAGCATACATGACTTAATGAGAATTCTTACCTTTTTTTATTTGTGGAAGTTATGCTGGTTGCATTTTTCCTAGAAAAGTGACAAAGAATGATGATTGTTCATTTTCTTTTTTAAAAGAAAAAAAAGGCCAGACATTCCATATCTGAGAGTTATTTGATCCTTTTCTGAAAGTATCCAACCACAATTAAATAGTGCACATGACACTAACTTTTAAACTTTAAGGCCATGTCCACACGTAGCCGAGTATTTTTAAAAACTGAGATTTTCCTTCTTCGTTTTTGAAAATTAATTATGTTCACACGACATACGTTTTAAAAATATCTTTGTCCACATGAAAACACAAAACGCCCTGTTAAGTGTTTTTAGGAGCCTCCCTAATCAACAGGGGGCTAATCAGAAGCCTAAACAAAACCTCATTACCTGTTGCGCTTTGTAGAAGTCCGACAGGTCTCGTCCGAAACCGCCGTCGCAGTCTGCGGGGTCTGTGTCGTCTGAGTTTTGTACAGTATGTAGTAGCAGTGAACTCAGTAGTACATTCAGGTACCTCTGTACATTAATTAATGTGTAAATAACTGTGCGTGTATATACATGCATGTAAAACGACCAGTATGCAACGTTAACACATGGAGTTTTCCAAAAGCTCCGTTGTCAACGACCAAAATTGCGTTTGTGTGTAGATGAAAGGCGAAAACCGCAGAGAAAAATCTCCGTTTTTAAAAATACCCGGCTACGTGTGGACAATGCCGCAAGAAAGGATAGATGCATCTGGCCTTCCCTATACAGAATTGCCAGTATAAATACTTTGTTTTTTGGGCATATCTTAAGTAATTATATGCAGCTATTCTCTAGGTCAGTTGTACTTTGTAATGTACAATAAATTAAATTAGGTGCCATTAATAAAAACAATTTTTGGACTTCGTAGAGGGGCTTAAGCATCAAAGATTAGGTAGCTTATAGAAATATATGCAAATTAATATTTTGGAAGATTGTCTTAAGTTCAAGAACCTTATGTTAGAAAACCCAAGGATGGAGATAAAAAAGGAGATTAAAAAAGTTGTATTCAAGGATTTTTATTAATGATTCAAAAATTATTGTTGCTAGAGGTTAAGCATTGGTTTTGCTTCTGTTTATTCCTCTCGTTCAATGTTTCAGTGTCTCTACTCCACTCTTCTGTGTGTGTGTGTGTGTGTGTGTGTGTGTGTGTGTAAGACAGGTGGCTCATCTTTCTGTTCAGCCCTTAAGTCTTCTCTTTGGGGTTCATTTAACTGTGATGGGAGGTGCAGGCAGGTGTTTTCCTGCTCCCCTCAATGCTGCACTTCTAGTGTCTCCATCTCGTCTCCACTCCTCAAATCGTCCACCTCCACCTCCTCCAACCGAACCCACACACACATCTCACTGCAATCCTCAAAACAGGCACACACTGACCTGGACCCAGGCAACTTAAACTTGACTTTTCTGTCTAGCACTTCCTAAAACAAAACTTGTAAAGGTGGTTATTCGTTCGTTTGTTTTGTTTGTTTTGTTTCTTTTGTTTCTTTGTTAAACATGTGCAGACATTTTGGATGAGAGCATGTGCTGTTGGAAACAAAAGAAAGGTGATTGTGGCAGTAAATATACAGGGCTCTGGCTGTAAATATGTATAGGTTAGATAGAAATGGAAACACCAGACAAATCGGCCTTTCCTAGATTCTGGTTTAATCAAATGGGAATTTTTGATTCGGCTTCAAGGAGAACAGACCAACTCTTGTACTGAACAGTTGGAAGCATCTAATGTGGATTGAAGGGCCCGCTTGGCTTTATCAAGAGAATCGGCCTCCTGTTGAAGAAAATCGACAACAAGATGACTCAACAGACCATGCAATTCTGACGTTTTTTGGTGCTACTCTACTTTCTATGATTTGGCACAGTAGAGTAAACAGCCGGGCGAACATAGGTCATGCATCATTTCTATATTATTAAAGACCTATAATGTATTATATTATAGAAAAATACTGTCCTAGTAGGCTCTTTATCTAATTTATGGAGGACTGACCATAACAGAATCGTTGTAATTAAACCATAATTTGGCAAAGAATAAATAAAGAAGTTAAGTTATATTGTAGTTTTAATGTATTGTAGCAGTTTTCATTGTATAGAGTTGTTAGTTTAAGTGTAGTGCACTAATGGTCGCAATACTCTTAATAAGAAATGCAATGATATTAATTGCCTTTTATCTCATGTCTGTTATTTAATTCACTTACTGTTAGCACAATTATAGCATTTTAGAAAGAAAAATGAAATCAGTTTTAATTGTGTTTTGATTTCTACTTCATGACATATGGTCCATCTGTTATTTAGATTTAGATTTAATTGTGCATTAAATATAATCCTGCTATAAGTGCTGGTTATCATGACAAGAAATGCTCCTTTATTATCTCATTAAAATACAGAATGCAAATTCTCAATACTTGAACATAGTATGCTGGTAGCAGAACAGAGCTATTCTCGAATCATTCATCAGACCTTTGCCACCTTTTAAAGGATTGTGTTTAGGAAGTTGCAAGCTTTCCTCAAAGCAAAGCAAACACATGAATAGAACCAAACTTCTTTAGCCGATCATTTTTAAAAAACAAAATTCGCTCTGTACTTGAATGTTAAAACATGTGATTTTATTAGTAAGGTAATTTATGCATAGTGCTCTAGCAAAAAGCCACACAGGAACAGCAACCTCGAAGCCAGGGAGCATGACTTATAAACAAAAAATCTATTTACACAGAGCAGGACGCACTTACAGTTAGCCTCGCTCCAAATTAATGAGGTTTGGTACTACTTCATGAATAGCAGACAGTAGTTGCTTTTAGGCTAGGATGCTGGAGCTGTGACTCTGAGTGGAATAAGAGAGATTGTCTCATTATGCCTAAATGTTTAGCTGCTCATACTGTGGTTTATTTAACATTTTTATTAAAATGTGGTGGCAGAAGTACCATTATTCTGACCTTCATCATCCATCAGCACACATTATTACATTATCTAAATGTATTAAATCAGAAAAACCTGCCAATTCTTAATACACCTCAGCACAGCATCAGTATGCTACATATAGTACATATTCTCTTTCTCTCTCTCTCTCTCTCTCTCTCTTTCTCTCTCTCTCTCAGGATAAATGCATATGTATTCTTTACTTCTTAATGGCAACATGCTTAGAGGTTTTTGGCTTTAGCTGATCAGCACTGGCAAAGTACTGATTGAATGTTTCAGCTCTAGATGCTGACATCTGACATCTGCATGTGAAAAACAATACCAGTCATATATACAGATATAACACATATTATGTGTTATGCTTGTGTGCACAGGCCAGACGATCCTCCCACAGACCCAGTCTAGTGTACCCGACCTCAAGCCAGAGGTCACAAGAGACTGCAGTAGTGTGGATTTCAGTAAGGTAAGAGTGATTGGCTGTAGGATTTTTAGCATACAACTGGAATTGTAACACATTAAAAATGCCAAAGTTAATAAACCAAACTCTTATGCAAGAGGAATTACTTACTGCTTCTCCTAATGTTCTAAATGACAGCTTTTTGGAGGTTACAGTTTAAGTTAAAACATGCTTGTTTTAGGTTAATAAAAAGTGGCTTTTAGCTTATCAAAGAAGGTTTTTATGATATAGAATGTTTATCTTTACTCATACTTTCTCATTTGAAATTGTACTAAAATGTCTTTCATTTTTTTGAATAGTAGAGCAGAAACTAGATCCATTAGTATAATCATATGTTTATTAGGTGTGCATGTGTTGTGACGTTGCTATCCCTGTAGATAGACCTGCACTTCATGAAGAAGATCCCTGCTGGGGCTGAGGCTTCTAATATTCTGGTTGGAGAGCTGGAGTTCTTGGAGAAACCTGTAGTGGCATTTGTACGTCTCTCACCTGCAGTCCTTCTCAACGGCCTAGCAGAAGTTCCCATAACCACCAGGTGACTGATGTTGTGTGTCTCCAGTTTTAGCCTTTAACGTCCGTATTGAACCCTTGGTCACTAATCTTAACTTACCTGAACCATGCTGATTAGTAACGCTCCCTACTAGGTTACCCTTTTAAATAAATATTATAAATGTTACTCAGTGCTGATAGCACCACAATGTTGATTCTTTTCTTATAACAGCATATCGCATAGTGTTCAATTTTTCTTATATGACATTTGTTACAGTGGCTTTAGTCACGCATCACTTTTCCCTCATTCTTTTGAGGTTAATAAGGAAGACTGGAAAATGCAAAGCATGTTACAGCTTTACCTGTGTCTCTTGAAACGTCCTACCAAAAATGATAAATAAACACCTTCTCACAGAAAACCACGTCAACAGTTACACGTTTTAATATGTTTATGTGCAGCATCTGTTATACAAGTCCCTGTCTAATTGGTTACTATAGAAATGCTAACGAGTGTGCACATTAATGTAAACCTTGCAATCAGATTGACTTTCACACTTTGTCGTTCCTGTATAGAAAATTATTCAACACCATATGAATAATCACAGTTAAAAAGTCATCATCACTGTGGGACAATATTGACTACATACAACCAAAAAGTCGCTATTATTGTGATAGAGTTAAAAATGTAAAATTGTGTTGTAGTGTTTAGTAAGTGTTGTTTAAAAGGAATCCATTTTATACAATAAAATACATTTATTTATTTATTTATTTATTTATTTATTTTTATGACACTTTAGATCCCACAGCCAATTTTTGAGGTTTTTTTTCTCCAGATGTAGAGGAGAAAAGTGAGACCTTCTCCAGATGCCTGTTTTATTGATGCCAGCAATGTGGGAGCTGTTTAACAGTAACACTGTTGTAATGTGATTTAAAATAAAGTCCTTCTGTTCTGCTTGTTTGTCAGATTATGTGGTGCAGATTATTTGATTTATTTTGTTTCTGTACAGAATTGCAATATTTGTACTTATTTGGATAACATCATATCAGGGAAATTATCTATGTAAATGATGAGGTGTCTAACTTGTTTGTTTACTAAGGTGAATTATTTGAAAACAACCGGAAGTATTAAATAAATAATAACATACAGAATTAGAGTAGGTGACACGTTGGCTAAGCGTTGTAACCTTGCACCTCCAGATTTGTGAGTTTGAGTCCTGCCTTTGGGTGTGTGTGCGTGAGTTTTCGCATTCTCTTTCCCTTTGCTTGGTAGGTTTTCTTTGAGGTACCCTAATTTGCTCCCACGGTCCAAAGACATGCAGGTTAGGTTATTTATCATTTCTAAGGTACTGTCACCTTGCACCTCCAGGGTATTGGGGTTCGGTTTCCGCCTTAGGTCTGTGTGCATGTTCTCGCCATGCTTGGTGGGTTTCCTCCAGGTATTCTGGCTTCTTGATTATGCTAATTGCTGTTCCCAAATTGCCTATAGTTTGTGCAGCAGCGTGTGATTGTGTGCATGTGTGTGTCCCTGCAATGTATTGGCACCCTGTCCAAGCGCTAAGTCTCCTGGCATAGGCTTCAGGCCCCCGCGACCCTGTGTATAGGATAAAGCAGTATAGATGATGAGTGAGCAAGTGAGTGAATTATAGTACCGTGGATAAGCTCCATATGCTGTTCACATGAGTTTCTCTGCTGCATGTTAAATATGAACTCCAGCTATGTGGGATTTAACATGAACATTTAAACCAAATCTAAAACCTTATAGTAATCATGTTAATAATTTGCATTGCATCTGTTATAAGACTGCTTTCTCTTTAAATTTTCTTTCTTGAGGTTCCTCTTCATTCTGCTCGGGCCTTTGGGTAAAGGATCACAGTACCATGAGATCGGCAGGTCCATCGCAACCCTGATGACTGATGAGGTGTGAAAAAAATACTTGGTTCAAAACTTTTTTGTTTTCTATAATTTAAACAAAACACTTATTTGTTTTTTCGCACATCGCAAATGAAGTCTGTAAGTGTGTTTTGGCCGACGGACCCGCTTCACAAATGCGTTAGAGGCATTTTAGGAGCAATGCATCAGTTGTGACAGAAACTATTTCTCTAAGACTGCAGAGAATCGATGGAGTCTGAGGCCTTTCACACTTCTGTTGATTCTCTCACTCCTTCCTCAAGGCGCCGAGGCACATTTTTGAATGCACATAATGACATGCAAACGCTTGCTCATTAGCTAGAATTTCACTTTTTAGTCTAGCAGCCAGTTACCCTGTTGCTGTGGCAACACTGTAATCATGCCACCGTTAAGAGGTATGCTAATATGTACTCTTAACGGCAGAATTTGATTTGCACTAGCTTTTTTTTTTCACTGTTGAAAGCTATGTTAATGTGTACTTAATGCAGCAGTTTTTAAAGTCGATGTAACTGAACAAAGCACTTTGGCATCCCAGGTCTTCCATGATGTTGCATATAAGGCTAAGGACCGCAATGATCTGGTGGCTGGAATTGATGAGTTCCTTGACCAAGTAACGGTCCTACCCCCGGGTGAATGGGACCCATCGATCAGAATCGAGCCACCGAAAAATGTCCCTTCTCAGGTAAACATGTAAGGGTGAAGATATATGTAAGTGTACCTTAGTTTGATTTTAATGGGGTGTATACAGATGGATGACAAATTGCCTTCAGTTTAAACATTTTTTTCCTGATAGGAATGGTCTCCTGATGCCTCCATCCACATCTATGGGGCAAAAGATTATATGATTACTATGGAAAAGATGTAAAATTTATCCAATCACCTTAGCAGTGACCCGATCTTAACCAAGCTGAACCTGTAAAAAAAAATGCATATTAGACTCCATAATTTCTTATAATCAAATTAGTCATCAGAACACAATGTGAGGGAGTATCTTTAGAATGAATGGTTTGATCCATCCAGTATAGGTTGAGGTATGTGTGGTATCTAAGGTAATGTGCATTAAAGCTGCATTGGAGGCATGTGATGGCCCAGCACTTTGTTAATTATTTTGTCACCCATCTCTATATAATTCATTATATTTGCTCTTGACTATAAAACTAAAGGTTTTCAAGTTTTTATTTGTTTTCTGTCACTGTGGAGTAATTGACATTGTCTTCTTTTTTTAAAATTCTGTATTCTTTGCTGAGCATGATAACATCCAAAATAGATGGAGCTGACACAAGTGCTCTCTCTCTCTCTCTCTCTCTCTCTCTCTCTCTCTCTCTTTGTGTGTGCATGGGTGTGTGTGCGTGTGTGTGTGTGTGATAATCAGGAGAAGAGAAAAATCCCTGCTGTCCCCAACGGAGAGCTGGCAGAGTCTGAGGAACATGGGGGGCATGGAGGCCCTGAGCTACAGCACACCGGGAGGTGGGTATGGATAGTGTGTGTGTGTGTGTGTGTGTGTGTGTGTGTGTGTGTATATATGTGTGCTTATTTTCTGAAGTCAGTGTGTGAGTAAGCCAAAGTATGTGCGTGTCTCTAGAACTAGTGACTGTGCATTTGAGTGAGGTCGAGAAGGTCAAAGCATATGTAGGAGAGAAATGAAAAGTCTTAAATATTATAGACTATGGGCTCTTTTCTGTATATAAACAAATGCCATGGCATTGAAATCAATTTTCACAACTTTGAAATGAACTGGACGGACGCCACAGCTGACATTTGGTCACAGAGACTCCCCCCATGAGTGACAGTTTTCACAACTCGCCTCAACTTTCTCTCTTTTCATCACAACAGCCCCTTCTGTTCTCAAATGCCTCTCTTTTCTCATACTTTTATCAAGCAACAATCACATTCTAAATGAAACCTTAATCAGAATAGCCTTAGCTTGAATAAACACAGAGATTATGTGGCTAATGCAGCACAGGTAAAAGTTAAACGCGTAATTAAGCAGGGTGCCTGATATCACGTGGATGTGACGTTTTCCCATGATTCACTTAGACTTGATTGTTGATTAAATATTATATGAATATATTTTATAGCCTATATATTTTATACAATAGTCTCAGATTCAATCTTTTTTTTTCAGTTAAAATTATGACTTTTGTTTATGATCTGTCATTTGATACTCATATGAAAAAGAAAAAATAATAAACCCAGACAAATCCTACATCTCAAATGACTTCAGATGGTAAGATCAGATTGAGTTCCTTTCAAGTCAGATTATTGAATGTTAAAGACTCTCACATGTTCTGTGTGTTCTAGACTGTTTGGTGGGTTTTTCCTGGACATAAAGCGCAAGGCACCACATTACCTATCTGACTACATGGATGCTGTCAGCCTGCAATGTGTGGCTTCATTCCTATTTCTCTACTGTGCCTGCATGTCACCTGTAATCACCTTCGGAGGACTTCTAGGGGAGGCCACAGAGGGAAGGGTTGTAAGAAACCACAATTAATATTACTGTATATGATAGTACGCCAGAGTACACCAACACTTGCCAAATTACCCTATAAAAAGTGTAGTATTGCTTTACATCATGTTTAGAATTACCTTCAGTATCTATCTATCTATCTATCTATCTATCTATCTATCTAAACTCAAAAGGCTATAGGAGTCTATAACAATCTATTTAAACAAAGGTTTAATTTAATCACATTCACACACTTTAAGGCATCCAGATCTACAAACACATTTCTTTTGTTTTGTGTGTGTGTGTGTGTGTGTGTGTGTGCATGCACAGAGTGCTATCGAGTCTCTCTTTGGTGCATCAATGACTGGAATTGCTTACTCCTTGTTTGCTGGCCAGCCTCTCACCATCCTTGGCAGTACTGGTCCTGTGCTGGTTTTTGAGAAGATTTTATTTAAATTCTGCAAGTGAGGCTGCTTTTATCATCAATATAATTTAACATTGCTTACAAATGTGACATATTTTTCTCACTTTCAGAACTGTATACTGTAAATATGTGGGTCATTGCTAGAGATTACTTATATACTTGTATATGATAAGACCTAATGTGAATGAAATGCCTTTGGATTTATCTAGGACCAAGCTTATTGCTGCCTGACATGCTAGAGAATTACTGTACACTGCTTTCATATTGTTTAAACCGAATGTAATAAATCTAATCAAAATTAGATTTTTCTTTAATGCTCATATTAATAGTATATGGGATATTTTACTTAAATTAATAATGAAGATTGTCAACTGCTAGGGTTAAGGTCATGTTTGTCTGTAGTGATTTCTAAGATAAAGTCCTATTGAGAGTAACATCTTAAAAGTCAACACATTACCATTTGTGAGATTTAGGTTATATTATGCAATCCGTTGTTCTCTTGCTGTTTTCAGGGAGTACGGGTTGTCCTATCTGTCCCTGAGGGCATGTATTGGCCTTTGGACAGCTTTCCTCTGTCTGCTACTGGTGGCTACTGATGCCAGCGCCCTCGTTTGTTACATCACTCGGTTTACAGAAGAAGCCTTCGCCTCTCTCATCTGCATCATTTTCATCTATGAGGCTCTGGAAAAGCTGATCCACCTTGGCGAGACCTATCCTTTCAATATGAACAACAACCTTGAAAAACTCACCACCTATTCGTAAGGGCACACACGTCACATACACATAGACACACACACACACACACACATACAGAGAGAGCGAAAGAGAGAGAGAGAGCGACTCACAGGTCACACAAGGGAATTTTCTGGTGAAAGATGCCACTGCCATTAATGAATGTTGTTGCCATTACAGGGTATAACTGCAACAATGTTAAGGTAGGTGGTACATGTTAAAGTAGCATCTCTGAATGCCATGGCCCAAGCTATCCCAGGGTATTGCCCAGAGCTTCACATTACCCCCGCCAGCTTGCCTTCTACTCATAGTGCATTTTGGTGCCATTTTTCCCCCTTGTAAGCACTGCACATGCCACAAATGATTTAAAAGACCATCAGACCAGGCCACCTTCTTCCACCGCCCTAAGGTCTAGTTTTAATGCTCACATTCCCATTGTAGACTGGTCTTCGGCGGTGTACAGGAGACAGCAGGAGTACTCTAACTGGTCTGTGGCGGCAGAGCCCCATACACAACAAGCTGTCATAGCCAGCATGAACTTTTTGTAATATGACAGCTCTTCTAGAGGATTCTGTGACCATTTGCTATGTATTGAGTGCTGCATTTCAGGAATGCAACATAGAGTAGCTCACTAGCAATTTCCATCCATCTATCTAGGAACCGCTGCAGTCCAACTAGGGACAGTGGAGGCTAATGGTGACCATTGTATTTATTCCCATTTTTACAACTGTCGTGGGATCTCTGGTCAACATTCAAACATGCATTCACACACTACATTTAGGAATGCCAATTAGCCTAATTTGCACGTCTTTGGACTGTGGGAGGAAACCGGAAAATACTTGGAAGAAACTCGTCAACCACGGGGGGGACATGCAAACTCGCACAGAGCCCGGGACGCGAATTGAACCTGGACACTGGTCACTGTGCCGCCTCCTACCATTTTAAATGAAACATAGATAATGAATGATTTTTTATACTAAAGAAGATCTTTTTCCAACTATATGGAAATAAACAACTACCTATCTGCAGAAACTAACATTTTACTCCTCTTTAAATGTGTATTATTTTCTGCTTCTGCAGTTGTGCTTGTTTAGAGCCAGTGAACCCCAGCAATGCCACTCTGCAGTATTGGGAGCAGAACAACATAACAGCATCAGAAATCTACTGGGAGGCTCTGGAAGTGCAGGTTAATATGAGCACATGAAACCACGACTTAGGGGGCTTTCCCAAATTTTATCCCACATTTATGCAATTTAAGTGATTTGAAGGTATATTCTAGTGGTTTGTGCCACTTAAGAATAAGTTACATCAATCCATCTTATAGAAACTACAATATACTTGCTTGTTATGGTAGTGTGTGGCAGATTCATTGCTTCTGCAGTTACAGGTATCCAAAACGTAGTTTCCAGGTTAATAGGTGAGAAATCATAGCAGTTCTTGAAAATTCATATTAATTCTGGAGGTGTAGTAGGTACTTTAGCAGTTGGTACAGTAGGTAAATTGTGACTGTTCTTAGACTAAGCTTGACCTTTTAGCAAGGTTTGTAGTGACATCCTAGCGGGTTCTTAAGTACATCTTAACATTTTATAGCTGTATTATTTGATGTAACAGCTTCAGGTGACCAAGAACTATGAAGAATTTAAATTCGGGACACTCCTGCAAACGGTTTAGAAATGTGGGAATGCCCCCTTGACTGTCTTGAAAGTGTGATTCTATAAAAGAATACTTTAAAATATTTGAGATCCATGGTAAGCCCCATAAAGATCCAAGCTCGGGTTTACCGTTCAAATTGTTTGAAGTGGGTAGCATTTATGACACCCTACTCAAATATTGATTCATTCTAAAAGAGAAACATATGAGTGTGTGTATATATATATATATATATATATATATATATATATATATATATATATACAGAATATATA
>JAOVVA010000051.1:18161794-18185155 GCA_028565275.1 Leiocassis micropogon
ACGCAACATAAACGTCTAGGACGTTCAGAGCACGTTCGTTTATCCAAAAATTAAACGCCCGTGTGAACAAGGCCTAACATGTGTGACTTATACTTGACTTGATATGACGGGTCACATTTCGTCATGTTGTTCCTTTCAAAGCACCTACTGTAGTTTGTATGTCTACATTGTGCATAAGTTGTGTAGACTAAAAAAATTGCCACAACTTTACTTCTTGTTTATCATAGTTGAATTTTCTCTCAGTCCTGGCAGGGCTTTGTTTATTTAAAAATGCTCTTGGCTAATAAATATCAAATTAGTGTTGAAAACTGTGATTCTCTAAAAATATTCAGTAATTAGATTCGTACAATATTATGTGCATCTTATGCTGTTTTTCTTACTCTCCTACTGTAGTTGCTGAGCACTTCAGGTAAGTTGACTTTGTCCTATGACCTTATATTTGTTGTCTCCTTTTTTAAATGTGTCACCTTTGAATGTGTTTTTTTTTTTTTTTACTTGGAAGGACATAGCATGTCCCTTAGAATCATGTGAGCTGCATTTTCATCAGTTTGGAGAAGATTTATTTTCTTTATACACACAATTGTAAATTTTTACTTCAGCCTTTTACCTTAGGAATTGGTTCTGCATTATATTTTATTAGAATAAAAATCAGTTTCACTGTTGAGTGACTTCATATAACATTTGCTTTGTTTCTGTAAATTACACAGAAACCTGAACATCAGTTTTATTCCTTTTAAAACGCTGAGCTAGTCAGGCTGATTAGACCATGTTTGCCAGCTGGTGAGTGCTTTGATAGATTGAATCTGAATTACCACTAAAATGTTACTAACACATACGAGTAAAATAAAATAACACATTAAGGCTGTTTGAAGATCTCTGATATGTGTCGTAGTGGTTAGTATTGTCAGCCTACACCTCCAGGGTTGGGGTTCAATTCCTACCTCCAATCTGTATGCCATCCCAAATTGCCCACCACTGTGTGAATGAGTGTGTGCCCTGCGATGGTTTGGCACCCCATTCAAGGTGTACCCTGCTTCGTGGCCAAAGTCTCCAGCTTTGTTTCTCACCAGGGTTTAATTCCCGCCTCTGTGTGCATGGAGTTTGCATGTTCTCCCTGGGCTTGGTGGATTTCCTCAGGTACTCTGGTTTCCTCCCACAGTCCAAAAAGATGAAGATTAGGCTAACTGTCATTCCTAAGTCGTCCGTAGTGTGTGTGAATAGGTGTGTGTGCCCTGCAATCAATTGGCACCCCGTCCAAGGTGTACCTAGCCTCGTGACCTACTGTAAGTCTCCTGGGATAGACTCCAGGTCCCCCGTGACCCTGTATACAGGATAAAGCGGTATAGACAATGAGTGAGATGTTGAAAGTGAGTGACTGGTGTTGGGGACTACTAAATTCGAAATCCCCCCAGTAATTTAGGCATGGTTACAAATTAGACATAGCATCCATCAAAAGATAATTCATTCCAGTAAAAAGGCGTAGACAGGTAACTGCTCCTAATAGTGTTTGCTCTGACTGTTCAGTATTCAATGATATTTTGTGTGGTTGAATCAAGTCATGTTTCTCTGACAGTTTACACACAACCTGCAGTGGCAGTGGAAAGCAAAGACACGAAAGAAAAGAGAACTGTCAACATAATGACAAGCCTTTGACCTGCGTCTCCTTCACTGTGGTCTCACACACAAACACACACTGATATCATGTGCCACATGATGTTTCTGCTCATATGTCTTGTCTTGTGTGTGTATTTGTCCAAGTCTTTGCTCTTTTCTCTTTAGTGCTTTATTAGATTTTGTTCATAATTTAAAGATAATTTTGCATGGTTAATTGTCA
Source organism: Leiocassis micropogon (assembly GCA_028565275.1). Taxonomy (NCBI): domain Eukaryota; kingdom Metazoa; phylum Chordata; class Actinopteri; order Siluriformes; family Bagridae; genus Leiocassis; species Leiocassis micropogon. The sequence continues at coordinate 18,163,629 of JAOVVA010000051.1, forward strand.
ATTTCTTTAACTTTATATGTGTTTTCTGTTTAGCAAAATAAAACGATACCAGCAGGTGAAGGTGAGGAATGGTGACTGTAAAAGTTATGGAGTGTGTTGGAAAACCTAGAAACTATTCTAAAGACTATTTTTTGATTTTAAATGGATTTATATGTATTTTCTATGTTTTGTATTTGTAAATGTTAGTCTTTTTCTTGTTATTTAACTATAATTAAACCCAACTAAACAAAAAAATATTTAGAAGACTAATGGTAGATTTAACATATAAATATCCATGTTAAGACTTGCATTCTTTATCATTATTATTATTAATGCTGGATGTATTTTTCTTTTTTTAGGTAGAATAAATGGCGAACTATGGTACTGCTTATTATTTTGTTAACAGAGTATTACCTCATAATAGAGGCTTAGGCTATTACAATTTATTGCATTGTAATTAAAAAGATTTTCTCATTTTAATTATGTATTTGCTATATTTTCAGATGACTATACTATATGTTAAAATGTTGATGATGTCTATTGATCTAGGGAATGATTTTGTAGGCTGTGTGTTGATTCTGTCAATATGCCAAAGTCCAAATAGATTTTCCTGATAGCTTGGTCATTGCACATCTCTGATTAAATAATGTAATACCACATGGCAGTTTCTCAGTACCAGCACGTTACACACGTGTGAAGTGTTGTGGGAAACATCAACAACACAGAAATTACATACCTTTTTTTGTAAATGTTCTGAAGGGCATTTCTCTACAGGTCATGATCCTCAATTTAAGGTTTCTCAAATAATCTATCAGGGGTATAATATAACTTGAGACTAAATGCAATATTAATCCAGAAGGGCAAAATAAAAGGTATATAAGTGTAGATTCACTTTGTAAATAAATTTTTCACATGTACATTTGTGCACTTTTAGGATTACCTTTTTTTTTTTTCTTAAAAGTCGAGTAATCAAAATTCTTTTAGGTGATACTGTATGCTTTGTCTTGCTTTGATGTTTGTGGAATTGAATAAGCAGCTACAATAAGCTTCTTTTTTTCCCCAGTAAGGAATGTAACCTGGTGACCACATACATTTTCATCTAATGTTTCATTGATTAATTGAAATAAATTTGTTTTGACTTAAACTTAATGTTAAAATAGCACTTTACAATTCTACGTACAAGCTGTTTAGATGTTATTGTTTCTGTTAATAAATGTATGGCTAATAAATAAATCTGAATAAGCTCTGAAGTTCTCTATATATTTGTCATCTGAGTGTAGTCATTGTTTAAGAACTAACATACTACTGATATGGGGAAGCACAGTGGTGAAGTGAAAAGTCCACCAATTATCCATAACACTACAATGCAAAACAATCCTACACAATATTGTGTAGGATCTCCTTGTGCTACCTGGGCACCTGTGGCCCTTGTGGCATGACTCCTCAAGACCTCTGGGGGTTTGCTGGAGTGTCTGCACCAGGACATTGGAAGCAGATTTTTTGGGTACTGTGGGTTGCATGGTGGGGTCTTTGTGGATCTAACATGTTTGTTCAATGAACTCCTGAGTGCACAATTGGATTTGAATCTGTGGAGTTAGGGTCAGCCTTGTTCTTTTTGTCTGCTGAGCCAGTTGCACTGGATATTCTGGTGCATTTCTTCTTCTTTTTTTGGCTGCTCCCATTAGGGGACGCCACAGCGGACCATTTGTCTACCTCTAATTCTGTCTACCACATCTTCCCTTGTCACTCCTACCTTCCACATGTCCTCCCTCACCACATCCATTATTCTCTTCTTGGGCCTTCCTCTTCTCCTCCTGCCTGGCAGCTCCATTTCTAACATTCTCCTCCCAATATACAATACCTCATCTCTTCTCTGCACATGTCCAAACCATCTAAACCTGGCCTCTCTAACTTTGTCCCCAAACCATCCAACCTCCACTGTCCCTCTAATGTGCTCATTCCTAATCTTGTCCATTCTTGTCACTCACAAAGCAAATTGCAGCATCTTCAGCTCTGCCACCTCCAGCTCTGCTTCATTTCCAAACCGTACAACATTGCTTATCTCACTACTGTCCTGTAAACTTTTCCTTTCATTCTTGCCGATACCTTTCTGTCACAGATAACTCCTGCTACTCTTCTCCATCTATTCCACCCTGCCTGCACTCTCTTCTTCACTTCTCTACCACACTCCAAATTGCTTTTGACAGTTGACCCTAAAGTCCTCTACCTCTACTCCTTGCAACTACATCTTTCCCTCACCCTCTCTCTCATTTACACACATGGACTCCGTCTTGCTCATGCTTCATGCCTCTTGCATGCATCCCTCTACCTCTCTAGACTCGTTTCAACATGCTCGCTACTAATCACAATGGATAGTCCATAGGGACTCTTGTCTAACCTTATCTGTCAACATGTTCATCACCATTGCAAACAGAAAGGGACTAAGAACAGATCCCAGGTTCAGTGCCACCTTCACCTTAAACCAGTCGGTCATTCCTCCTGACAGCACAACCCGCTGCTTTAATGCTGTCCTTGTACATATCTAGCACAACCTTCAAATACGTCTCTGCCACTCCTGACTTCCTCTTGCAATACAACAGTTAATTTCTGGGCACCCTGTTGTACACTTTCTTTAGATCAAAAAAACCCAATTCAACTCTTTCTGCCCTTCTCTATACTTCTCCATCAACATTCTCAAAGAAACCATGGCATCTGTGGTACTTTTACTTGGCATGAAACTTGTTAAATAATCTAGTAACTCCACTGCCATCTCACCTAAACACTTCCATGTCTCCACTGTAATGTAATCTGAACCAGCTGCCTTTCCATCCCTGTACTACCTGATTCACTACCTCCACCTCATCCAACCTTTTCTCTCTCATTTTCTTCATTTATCAGCTCTACAAAATACTCTCTCCACCTTCTCAAAACACTCTCTTCATTAGTCAGTACATCAGCATATTTTATCACTCTAGCATGTAGTACATCCTTCCCTGCTCGGCCTCTCTGTCCGACCAGTCGATATAAATATTTTCCTTCTTCCTTTCAGTTTAGCTTCTTATACAACTCACTATTTGTCTGTTCCTTAGTCTTTGCCACTTTCCTTTTCACTTTACATCACATCTCCTTATACTCCTGTCTACGCTCCTTATCTCTATTACTATACCAATTCTTTTTTTTGCAAGCCTCATTCTCTTGATGCTTTTCTGTAGTTTTTCATTCCACCGCAAAGTTTCCTTATTTTCCTTTATTTGTCTTGATGACATACAAAATATATTCCTAGCTGTCTCCCTTAACACTTCTGCAGTAGCTGACCAGTTGTCCAGCATCTCTTCATTGCTACCAAGTACATGAGGAAGAGATTACCCCCACTCTGAATGTCACACAAAAATCTTCCTTTTTCATCTTCCACCATCTAATCCTGGGTTCAGTCCTCACTCTCCCTCCTCTTCTTCTGTACCTCAAAAGTCATCCTGAAGACCACCATCCGATGTTGTCTAGCTTCACTATCCCCTCCAACCACCTTACAGTCTCTACTCTCCCACAGATTGCATCTCCTACAGAGCAGGTAGTCCACCTGTGTACATCTTTCATCACTCTTGTATGTCACCCTGTGTTCCTTCTGAAATATATATATATATATATATATATATATATATATATTCACCACTGCCATTTCTATCCTTTTTGTGAAATCTACAATATCCTGCCCTCTCCTAGACCCCATTCCTATCACTTTCTCATCACCTCTGTTCCCTTCTCCAACATGCCCATTAAGGTCAGCTTCAATCACCAATCTTTCTTCTTTGGGGACACTCACTAACACTTTATGTAGCTCACTCCAGAAATCTTCTTTCTCCTTCACATCACATCCCACCTGTGGAGCATATGCACTGATGACATTTACAGTATCATTACCCCTTCCTCTTCCAGTTTCACACTCATCACATCACTCTATCAGACACTCTCCTCACTTCCACTACACTCTTGGCATACTTAGTATTAGACCTACACCATTTCTCTTGTTATCTACACATAGTAAAGGAGTTTGAACCCACCTCCAATCTTTTTCTGGTTCCTTTTTAATGCCTTTCTATTTCGGTTGTTTGTGTTGCATTCGCTTTTGTGTGGGATCGAACCGGAGAAGCTGGCTTTTGGTCCCTGTGACCAGGAGTGCCCATGGTCCTGTCACCTGTCAACTGGTGTATAATCAATAATTAGTGTTCAAGTATTAATTATTTTAATTTTATGGCTGATTAGTGTATATCATGCGTTAAAGTATAAAGTTAATGGATTACTTAGGTTACATTTGATTAACTTTAATTGTTTGTGCCCATGGCAGCAATGTCATGGGCACCAAAGTCCCACTGCTTGCTCTGCATGGGCAGGGTAACTGCAGACCAGTCAGGGTGCCCATGCTGACCGATGAAAGCCCAAACTGTTGACAAAGGAATATAAGAGCAGTGGAAGATTTTTCCTGGTCTAATAAATCACATTTTATTTTACATCATGTGGTTGGCCGGATATTGCCTGAGGAAGAGATACACCAGAATGCACTATGGGAGACGGGCAAGCCGGTTGGTGGAAGCAGTGTGATGCTCTGGGCAATGATATGGAACACCTACCTAGACATTGTTGCAGACCAAGTACAACCTATTATGGTGAGTTTATTCCCAATGGCAGTGGCATCTTTCAGCAGAATAATGCACCCTGCCACACTGAAAAAAACATTTCAGAAATGGTTTGAAGAACATGAGAAAGAGTACATGGATTAGCCTTCCTAATTCCCTAGATTTCGATCCCATTAAGCATCTGAGGGATGTATTGGAAAACCAAGTCCAACTGATGAAGTCCTCACCTCACAACTTAATACCTCAAGTCAGAGCTGTTTTGGTTGCACAAGAGCTGTTTTTGCAACACTCTACTATATAAAGCAAACAAGAGTACTACTGTATAGCATTACCACAACAATTGGAAATTTTAATATGGTCAAATAACCCTGTGCTGTTTTAATGGCCATACACAGGACGATGCAAGTTTCATAAAATTTATCTAGACCATGTGTGTATAGAGACCATGAAACACGTATGCGACTCATCTGTCAGAAGAGTGAATGGCCAATGCACAATTAGGGAATGCTTCCTGCATGTTAGTTTTAAAAAATGCAGTTAAAAATTACAAACTGTTGCATTTCTGTAGATTATTGTTATTTGAAGAGACAGGTTAATTATTTGTTATATGCATATATTTCTTGGAAACTAAATTTTTTTCTCAGGAGATTTTGAAAATAACATATAGCAAAAAAGAAATAAAACTGAGTGGGCAGCCTTGTTTTCCCCTTTATTTCTCAGCAGATGGTGTGAAGTGTCAGCTGACAGCTCAGAGAGAGGCTCGGTCCCTGAGGCTGCTCACTCTCTGGCTCCCGCTCTCTACTCTACATCTCTTGCTGACTGACATCTCCATGCCTTGCAATCATAATTCTACAATAGCGTAATGTTAGACATGGTGTAATCAACCACTTTAAACATCATGCCCACTGGCTAGGCCTATTCATTAAAAATAAATGCTGCTGACTGTATTGTACTGGGTGATTGACTACTGGCAGAATAAATATATAAAATAATATGGTAAAATGATAATACTATAATATACAAATATAAATGTAAAAACAGCATTAGTTGCCTGGTTTTGGCTCAGTAGTAAGACATTTTTTTTGGAGATTGTTAAATAGAAATGAAACTATAGAGATTTTTAGGAATAACTGACCCCACAAATGTTAGGTTTAGTGTGCTCCTTAAAACCCATGCAATAGTTTTCCTCTTGCAGCAAGGGTTATTAAGTAATAACTTAACGTAAATTGTTTGACTTATCATTTTTGGCTATGTAATACAAAAAAAGATCAAATAAATAACATATATACCACACAGTTTAGAATTACATCACATTGCTTAGGTTCAGCAGAGATTTATTTCAAACACATTTTATTTAAGGCAATGAAAAAATGTGGTATGATGGAATACGATGGTCCAGCAGAGCGTTGTTGGGTGTTTCATTTCAGCATACAAGGTATGAAGTGCTTCTCTCTTGCTGAAGGGAGCTTCTCTATTCTCTTCTCCCTCTGCCCATTTTAAGCCAGGAGACAAACTCCTTGGCTGCCTGGTCCTGCATGTATGTGCTCACATCGCTGGTGTATGTGCCGTCTGCATGCCGTCTTGTGTGGGAACTAATAAAAATCAAAAACTTTGTGAAAGTTAATATATAACAATAAAAAAAAAACTATAACCTGTTAATAGTAAGTAGCTAAATCAAACATAGCTGTAGCAAAATAAACATTTGAACTAAACACTCTACAGGAAACAGATAACAGATATGAACTTCTAGACAGTTAAAGTTTTAATGATGTAATTTAAATTTGTCCTAAAATTTTTTATGTCAACAATGCCAAATCTTCATCGTTGTTAAATGGCAGTATAGTTATATTTAGCTTGAGCAGTGTTCAATGGAAATGATTCGACACTTACCCACTTCTCTTAGAGTTCATCAGCCATTGTATGAAATCCTGTGCTCTTCTGGTCTCCAAATATTTGCTGTAGTCATTTGAAAATGTTCCTTCTGAGTGCCTCTTCATGTTTGTTGGATTATTAAATAGTGTGTCTTCTAACATTACACTGAAAAGACATAGTAACATTAACAAGAATGGGAAAAAAAATATATCTGGATTTAGGAAAAGCCTTTGGTTATAAACTAAATTTTATTTTACATATTTTATATTTTATACACATTTTATTTACATTACATTACATTTTATTAAAACAAATTCAAATAAAATAAAATAAGCAAAATCTAAAGCAAAATCTTTCAGTCTAACCTGGAATTTTCCTCTGTGTCCTCAATGGGAAATTGCCAACTACTTTGTACAATGATGAGGAGTAGAAATCCAGCCAAACACAGGATGCTTTTCATTTTGCTCCCTAAAAAGTACAAATCACACGCAATACTTATTCTAATTATCAAATAAATCACCCTTAAATATAGCCTGCATAATAAGTTTTTAACATCAGTGTAAATCCTCCGATATTTGTTCCTACCTGTAGATCGACTGCTTAAAGGAAGAAACAGAAGGATGTAGGAAGAGAGAGGGTGATGGTGTCCGCTGGCGTCTTATCAGGCTCCCTTGTCCCCTCCTGGCACAGTGTGTCTTATATAGAGAAACCCATCCATTGACAGGTAGCTCTGGTAACACGCACACATGCACGCACACATGAACACACTTGCACGCACATGTACACCTACCCGTTACTCTCAATCCATTAGTCAAGTCTCCATTTCAGTGCACTGGACATATTTGCAGTGTGACAAATGGGATGCGGCAATGTCCATACAAGCTAAAAAACTGTCACTAGCGAGCAGAGATCAAACATGATTCCAGCCTGACAAATAGAGTGATTCATTTCAGTTTCCAGGAAATTGAGTACTTTCCACTGAAGTAAGTGTGCCTGACTGACTGGAAGAATGAACACATTGTCTTTTGGTTTTAAGCTTTGTAAATATTGGACAATGAATGTCTCTTTGGGCCCTTTTGGTGGTTCAGCATTAGCCCATAGTATACCTTTGGCTTATATTTGTCAACAACAAAAAAACATTTTAAAAGTAATATGTAAAGTTAATATTTCTGGAATATATTTACATAGATTTTAAATGCGCAACTAATGCTAAGTACAGAATCTGGAATTTGAATCGCTACACTATCCCTTCAAACCTTATAGTGCTGTTACTATTCATTCATTCATTCATAATTATCCTGTGGAAGGTTGCAGTGCTGTTGGAGCCCATAGCGGCATTACCGTGCATAAGACAAAGATGGGCCAAAAACAGTACTGTACATGCACACACATTCATAGTGATTCATGTGGATGGACACTAAAGGAAACCCCCATAGACGCCGGGAGAATATGCAGAACTCTACACAAACAGTAACTGGAAGTCAGCATCAAATCAGGAACGCTGCAGCTGTCTCAATGTCCACTAGTCCACCAGGCCACTTGCTGTAACTATAATTATGTTTAATACACATTAAAGCAACATTTGAAAGTTTGGACACATTTTTTAATTCAATGTTTTTCCTTTATTTGTTATTTTCTACATTGTAGAACAACACTGAACACATCTAAGACATGAAATAACACATTTCACATTATTTAAACAAGTAAAGAGAAAGGACAGTCCATCATTACTTTAAAACATGAATATCAGTCCTTGCGGAAAATTGAAAGAAAGTTAAATCTACAGTATCTTTAATGCAACTGCAAAAATTATAATGAAACTGGCTCTCATGGTGACTGTCCCAGGACAGGAAGACCAAAACTTAACTCTGCTGCAGAGGATTAGTTTATTTAGAATTACCAGCCTTCTGAAAATCTGCAATTAACAGCACCTCAGATTTACATTAAATTTTTGCAGAGCTCTAGTAGCAGATACATCTCAATACTATGATACTATGCCTTCATCATTGTTCTACAATTTAGAAAATAATCAAAACATTTCATTAGAATGTGTCCAAAATTTGGATTGCTAAATAAACTAAATAAAATGCTAATAATAATAACAATAATAAAATCATTTATTTTATTTATTATGTACTATTAGAGAAATGTATTGTTACAAGAATTAGGAAGACAAGTGTTAACCCACTGATGGGACAGAATGGTTGCATAGTAAAATGAAAGATTGAATGATTGTAATAAGAACATACATAGTTCTCTAAAATGCAATCACAGTAAAACCATGCTTAGGTGTTAAATCTCCCTGACACTATACCCAAGAACAGGAATCTGGGCTATAATGGGCACAGCTTCATCAAGCTGGAAATATATAGACATTGTAATAACTTTTTCAATCTCCAACTATCCATACTTTATATGCCCTTAGAAAAAAGGCTAAATGCATTAGATTTATTATTATTATTATTATTATTATTATTATTTATTTATTTATTTATGTATTTATTTATTTGGATATTCAAAGACATACTTGGACAGTTAAAAACCAAGTTAGAATACATATTGAATTCAGTGCAAGTGATCCCTCGAATAGCACAGCCATCACAATCAGTGTCATGTTTACTGTAGAGCCATAATATTTCATACATATTATAAAAAGACATGCAAATGGTATTATATATAGCAGTCATGTTTTGCTTGATCAACAAAGCAAAAATATAACAATAAAACAAGAAGAGTAAAATGAAGATTCAGCATAAAAAACTGCAGTCAAACAGTATTCAAAATCTCAATTTGTTAACATTTTAGTATAATTTATATACATATGTGTCATACGGTTTTTGTTTACTACAAATTTTCTGCAATTAAGGTGATTATTTATGTATTTTTAGAAAAACACTTTTGAAGAAAGTGACTGAGGTGTGTGTAGAGGTGATAGCGGGCCCTGCCAGACAGACCATGGTCTTTGTCTGTGTACCACTGTAAGAAAAAAATATACAGGTAAGTGACCACAGAATACACACATATGTGTGATTCAAATATATCTAGCATTTTTAACAAATCTTATTTTTAATGTTCATGCTATCTCAAAATCTGGTCACATATTCTTCTTACACTCACCATTGCCTCAAAGTCTACTTGCTCCTCCACCAGGGCTTTGGAAATTTGAGCAGCTTGCTGAAAATGGACATTATCTAGAAGAAAAAAATATATACAAATACAAATAGACAACATGTTATGGAAAAACGTTGAGATGTTAAGAGCAACAGTAAGGATTTGCTGAAACAATGATCAGTTGCAAGATTAGAAGCAGAATACATGGCACGTGTTTATAATTGTACTTGACAGCTGTAGTGAACACTAAAGCTTCTAAAGTATACACTTATGCTTTACTCTAAATACAATTATTTATAATAAACCGTAAGTAATACCGTCTGCAGTGCCATGCACCAGCAGGTACTGCACTGATTTAAAATTCTTTGCTCTGCCAGTTACTGTGGAGTTCTGCGAAGGTAAAACAGGAATGAATAGTAACAGAAGAGTATTAGTCTGGTAATAAATCTCTTTTAAATACAAATGATGTGAGAAATGTGAGCTCTTACATTATAGCTGTCTAAATTTTCCTGAGGGCGATGCATGTATCTCTCAGTGTACACAGCATCTGGAACAAAGCATCTTTTAGAACATGCCTAAACCTGACCAAATGTTACGCCATCATATCCTTCTGAGACCCGGACTTTACTGTTGCGATTTACACTCTGATTTTTACTGACGTTTTCTCTTTATTCATAGCTGATAACTACAAGTTTATTCAATGTCTTCAACCAGTAAGAAGTTTGACAAAAGAGAGCTAACAGTCCTCATATAAGGATGGTACAAAGATATACTGTATATAGACAATGAAATTAGGAGAAAATTGATGTCATGTCCTCATTTGAGGGCATTCAAGTCTCAAGTGGATATAATAACCAACAGGCTACAGTACTCCTATTAAAAATCAAAAGACATACCATAATATTCCCACTTTGAAACAGGAGCTACAGCGATTCCACACTTGAGCAGGCCACTCTTTGAGCCCAGAGCCATGGAGGTCACATAGCCACCATATGACTACAACAGAAAACAAACCTGTGCTAATACAATAATTATTTTAATAGATGTTTTCAGCAAAAAACACCAAAAATCCTTACAGTATATTCTGTTCAGTATATCACTTAATTATTCCAAAATCAATGCATGTTTTTGTAGAACATTTTCAGTAATAGGCCATCTGTCATCTATGTCTTTAATCCTTGTCTTAATAATAGTTAGTATACTTAATGAGAACACTTACCCATCCCCACATTCCTATTCGCTCTTTATCTATAAAACCCATATCGATGAATTTCCTACATAGAAAAAAAAAGATTTTCAACGCTAAGTTCCATAAGCAGGCTATGAAGGTACACAAAGAGACACAAAACAAACAAAACAAAATAGACTTAAAGGGTTAAACTCATCAAAGCTATAGACAATAATGATGTAGGCAAGGCTGCAACTGTCAAATACAAGACAAGTTTAAGGCCAGGACTAGCCAAGATTGAATGAAGACTGAGTGTTAAAAGGGTTGATTCCCAACCATCACATACATGTTGTGAGGCACATTCAAATATGTAACACTTCTTGTCAAATTTTGTGAATATCAAAAGGAAAGTCAATATGACCATTATTTTTCACCAAACCCCCATCAATCAGTCCGGAGACCTACTTAGTATATTTGTGGAATGTCATGCAACTTCTTAAATCAGCCAAGCCTTATTGAGTTCACTTTCTATAAATCTGTCCAACTTTTCCCCCTCTTATTATCCTGGATTCATGCATTATGTAATATGCAGCTGTTTCACCACCTGCTTTATCCTGCTCTGCTAGACTTACAGACAGGTTTAGCATTTAGCGTGGTCATATTGTGTCTCTTAAGCTCACCTCACAGCTGAGATCTGATCTTCCACCTCATATGTGCCCAGCCGCTCGTAGATGGCATGCATTATTTCATCACCTTGGTAACCGCTTCCTCTTCCATCAAAGCTAGCAATGATGGCTTTCTCTGTGCTGCAGAGGTACGTGGCCCACTCCAGCCTGAATTTATATTCCACATACTGACTTGCTGGACCTGCATACCTTTAAAACACAAAACTTAAGTCTGAAACTTTTCAAGAATTTTCAAGGCCTTTTGCACATGTTTATTATTTTGGCTTATATATTTTAATTAACAACCATAACATCCAACACACTTTCATGCAAGCAAGAGATTAGAGATTCAGATTAAATTAGATATCAGAATAGACATCAGCCATTTTCTAAAAATAATTAAACAGGGCCAGTTTGATCATTCATTTAGGAGAAAGCAGTGTTTCCCATGACGCCAGACATTTAACACATCACAGCCAACACATTTAATCACAGCACCTGTTCCTGAACTGCAAACATTGGCATGGAAAAGATAGACTTTATCTGATATTGTTGTTGCTAAACACACAGCAGGAGAACAAAACAATAGATAGACAAATATAAATGTAGAACTTACACTTGAATCAGGAGAGGATATTTTTTGGATGCATCAAAGTCAGGAGGAAACATCATCTGGTACCATAAATCTGTTATGAATAAAAAGGTATTCTACATTTACATAATAATATGTATGTATTATTAGCATACTGTACTGTACTTAAAATATTGTATTGTCTGTGAAGAAAATATTACTCTTACCAAATCCTGCTATTTTTAACGTGGCACGCTTTATAGTTGGCATTAGAAGCTCTGTCTTTAGGATTTGTTCTAGCTTTTTGTTGTCTTCAAGCACCTGGATTTCTAAAAAACATCAAGTAGTCTTCAACTATCAGGGATTTATCTTTTATTTGGAAACTAATTTTATTTATACACCACCCCTGCTCTGTTGTGATGTCATTATTAAGGTGGTGCGGTGGCTTAGTCGCCTTGCACCCCCAGAGCCCGGGTTCGATTCCCGTCTTTGTGTGCATGGAGTTTGCATGTGCCTAGTGGGTTTCCTTCGGGTACCCGAGTTTCCTCACATAGTTCAAAGACCTGCAGATTAGGCTAATTGGCGTTCCCAAATTGCCTGTAGTGTGTGAGTGTGTATATATAGGAATAAAGCAGTATAGAAGATAAGTGTGTGAGTGAGAGTATTATTATTGTTATGATTATGATTATTATATTATGGAAGTGGCTCTAATAATGTTATTCAACAAATTAAACACATAAACACAAATATAATGGTGATGCATTGTTTGAGGAGATGTTTATTTACAGTTTATGGAAGGAGCAAGCACTTTGCAACACAGTGGTTCCCAACCCTGTTCCTGGAGGTCCCAATGTCCTGCACAATTTATTGTTTTCCCTGCCCTATTACACGCACTTCAAATAAGATTGACAAAAATGCTATTAAGTAACTGAACAGTACAGACAGGTGTGCTGGAAGCTAAGAAAAAAAAATACATTTATTTTATTATCTTTAAGAGAGAGAAAAAAGAGAGGCTGGTGATCTTTTTTTAAATACTATTTATAGCTGCTACAATGTAAGTGCTTCATAAGTGTGCCACATATGTATGTAACTGTATGCAGTTAGAATGGTTAAAATACAAGGTTGATTAACAAATAAAAATAAATTACAAATAAAACATTCTACTGAAGCTATATAACAATATACCCCATCATGTTTATTTCCCCGTATGTAATTAACATCCTTACCTTTACTAGATCCTCGATTGTCCATAAGTGTAAACATGGGCAGTCCTGGTCCTAGAGAGAAAGAAGAAAATTAATTTATGTTCGGTAATTTATAAAAAAAAAAATTACTTTATGTTTCCTTTTTTTTCAATTAATTTATGTCTAATATTATTCTATATTTATCTAAAATAGTTTAATGTAGCAGCAGGTGTGAGAGCACAGGATACGAGGCGCACTAACCATAGCAGTCCATGCGGAAGTAAGCAGCATTTTGGCTGAAATACCCTGAATTGTACTGGCACCTGTCCTCATAGAGTGAGCAGGTGAGGCATTCAGCGGCAGAGTGACTGTGACTTGTGCTGAATGATATCCTGATTCCACACAAAAATAGACATGTCAATGTCATAAAGTGTGCTAGGTATTAACTGCACAATAATTTCACAGCGGTTAAATTGAATAATAAACCCAATTAAAAAACAGCATTAACTAATGTGTCACTAATACAGAAATTTAGAGGCAATTACACAATTACAGTATAACACCTGTTATTTTACTGTGTAATCTAGAAACAGAAGTTACTCACTTATAAAGGTTTCTCTGGCCTGGCCTTCCCATATACTCATTACTAACATAGTAGCTATGATGAAAAGAATAAAAAAAGAAAATAAATTAAAATAACTGATAGGTTTGTTCTCAAAACAAGCAATCTAAAATTAAATCCAGCATTTTATAGCACTCACATGGCATCTTTGGTTAATTTTGATATATAGATTACTTCCCATTTGCCTGAGGTTACTGGTACTGCTTTGCCCTGTAGAAGAAAAAAACATACAAACATTACCATGATGAATGTTATTAGATGCTCTCTATAACTTTCTTCTGCCCTACGCTTTACACATACACTCAGAGGTCTCAAAAAACCCATCCCAGTTCTTAATTGGACACAGTGTTACATAATGCACTGGGAGCTAACACTCATTATCAAGAATGTAAATTTACAACTTCAAATTACACCATATGGCTAGGGCTTCTTCTCCTTATGCTTCAGGAAATTGCTTATTTCTTGCTTCTGAAAGTAACTTAATTAACAGGATTACTCACTCCCTTGACCAGATATAATAATGCCATTTATACCAATTAAAGGTGTCTGTAATTGGGTTTTACAGAGCTCAAGTATCAAATGGCAAGGTGACCCTGCCTGGTATTTCCATATGTAGCTCCATTTCTTTATTACATACAGTAAACATCAAACTACTTATATTCATTTTGAAACTACTAAATAGTACATGTGAGTACTTACATCCTTTACATAGTGGAGATGTTTGTAGCCATTTGCGTCACTCATCACCTTGTAGAAACTGCTGTTGTCTGCGGCAAAGAAAGGAGCCGAAGGGATGTACTGAGAAACAGAAAGAGGTACCAAGAGCTGTTAAGCATATTTTCACTGACTGCTGAGATTTTATAGTTTTTCTTTTTTCTTGATCATATAACAAAATAAACTTACCCGACCAATCCAGCCAGTCCTGCTGTTTTGCTCAAATTTCTGTAGGAACACAGTGTTTTTGAAATAAATGCATTTTACTGTACATCAATGATAGCAATGGCTTTCAAACAACAACAAAAAAAACATATAACCCCATCTTATGATAAATGTATGAAGTGAATTATACAGCAACAACCATATATTACTTAGTAAAACTACTTGGGAACATATGTTAATATGTTACAAGTAGAGTGACAGTTTGGATCAGCTGGCACATCATGGAGGTTTAAGCAGTTGTGATCCTTTTCCAGTATTACTAGCACTGAAAATTCGGTAGAGAATTTGAATATTTATAAAATATTTTTGAGTAGTTTCCACATTGGTAATGCTAACAAAACATTATCTAAACAGCTACAAAT
The DNA here is from genome assembly GCA_028565275.1 of Leiocassis micropogon. Lineage (NCBI taxonomy): Eukaryota > Metazoa > Chordata > Actinopteri > Siluriformes > Bagridae > Leiocassis > Leiocassis micropogon. The sequence goes on from JAOVVA010000051.1 coordinate 18,178,733, forward strand.
TGTGAATACAATGTGTGCCACATCTGCTGTGTTTACGGTATCTTAGTTGTGATCCGAGACAGCTTTAATTTTACCATATACAAAGAAAAACCCACAGTTAGATTACATAACTACCAGACTTTTACCAGTGGAAATACACTGCCTGGCCAAAAACAAAAAAAAACATGGATTTAACTAAGCAAATAGTTAAGAGCGTCATTGGATAATTACTACAGTCATTCATACGGTTCAGCTGGCAACAAGTTAGTTAACCATAACTGATACAGTGAGTAACATTTCATTTATTAAACAATCATGAAGACATATCCTGTGGTTGTGGCAAAGATGTTATTTTGTTTCAGAAGAGTCAAATTATTGTCCCGAGTAGAATTATCTCTGTTTTAGTGGAACAAAGGGTATTAGTGAAGTCAGGTTTCTTAACAACTATCTCTTTCTGTTTGTTTCTGTCTCTCTCTCTCTCTCTCTCTCTCTCTTTCTCTGTGGCTAAAGCCTTATAAGAGATGTAACAGACCGTATTTTCATTCCAGTTGGTCCCATCATAGTCATATATCTGAAGGAGAACCTGGTCTTGCCTGCGTGTAAGCCACTGCACAGCAATCCGCTCATCAGTTACCCATGTTACTGAACTCAGGTAATGATCACTAAAGGAAAATACACATATAGAAATACTTACACATACGCACACACAGAGCAAAAATTTTCATCTGTCACAAAACAAAAAGTTATAGACGCATCTTAAGTTATTATTCTTAAGATAAGGACAAAAAATAAAAAATTAATAAATTCTACCATACCCTCCCCTGAGGGTTTTGGGCACCACCACCTCTGAAGAAATAGATGCAGTTGAAACATCAATTACAAACAGCTTGGCTTTTGGAATATTGGAGCCAGCCTTTAAAAAGAAACACATACAGTTATATGTGGGTCACACACTGAGTGGCTGACAAACAAAATCACTCTGCATTTTCATACCTTGGGATAGGGGACAATCATGGTGGTGGGGTACTGCCCATTTCCATACAAAGAGTATTCAATGGCGTGAACATCTGTGTCATTAATCTGCACATAGGCCAGGTACTTTGCAGTAGGAGACCACCACATTCCCTCGTTTGATACAAACACCTCCTCTGGGAAGCATAAGGACACCTTGCTGATTATTATCTTGCTAAAATATTATTAGATTTAAATGAATTGATGAATTAATTACCTACAAAAAATATAGAAATATCTATGTACACAAAGATAAACAGGTGAATTGACAGGTGGATAGATGCAAGGATAAATAGATGGATGGAAATGAATGGATATGCATGTATAAATGGATGAATGATAGGTTGGTACATGGATAGATAAAGAGATGCCATTACACACAGATAGATAGATGGATGGATGAATAGACGGATTGATGTAAACTAGAAACTTTAGTAGTAGTGGTATAGTAGAAGAGATTGGTGGATAAGAGATGTGCATGTATACATGGATGGACTAATTGATGGAGAGTTATGTATAAACATGGATGGAATGATGGATGGATGGGTAACTGACCTTCATAAGACCAGTCTGGTATTCCATTAAGGATCTGATTGAATTTTCCATCCTTAGTCGCTTGTTTAGACTCAGCAGTAGGATTTTGCTTGATGTAAATGTTATAATTCCACACATATGCCTAACAAAAAGAAATGTATGTAGAAACAGTGTATTTAACATAGCATCAATGTAATACTAAAAACAACCTGTACTTTTTGAGCAGTCAAATATGAAAATTCTGTCTCACCATTGTGTTCCCCACGGGTGCCCACAATAATAGCTGGATGTCTTCAGGGATGTAAGTAGGTGTGATGAAAGTCCTGTACAAGACACAATGACAACAATTAAATTGTATTGTATATTACATGGAGTGTGCAGTACATATAATATACTATTTTAAAATAGAATATATTTACTATTACAATAAAAAATTTTGTGCTTACTGATTCTCCATATCATATAAAGAATATGAGGCTGTAAATGAGTGTCTCCATTGCTGTCAAAATAATGCCATTTCAGCATAAAAAATGTCACTGGATTCCTTTTCCAAAAAGCATCATTTTTATAACTGTAAGATGTTCGTAATGTTTGATTACCTTGGAATAGTTGCTTTCCAAACAGACAAATTTCCTATCAGCAGACACAATGTAATCTGTTGCATCCACCTGGGCCTACAAAAAATCACATCATAACTAAAATCAATTAACAATGAATAATGCTATGGAAAAAAAAATCTAAAGAGTATCATGGAGAGGCATCTTACAAATGTTGAGTTGCTCAAGTATAATGTATTGGCCATGGTCTCTACATTATGCAAATACACATTACCATCCTTGCTTTTGTGGAGATATTCATTGTCTGTCAGAAAGCAACATAAAGGTAAGACCATGGTTATAATATCTGACACAGCAATGTGTGTGCCATAACACTGGTTTTAATTAAAATAAAACTACTCCTTCTGCACAGCCTTAAATTCTAATTTATAATAAAATAAAATCCTATGCAAAAAGTTCAATATAATTACTGGAAAAACTGACAAAAATACTGCACCCTATACATCAGCTGTAACTGTGTGGTAAAAAAAAAAGATCTTGGTAAACATGTCCGTTTTTAATTTGAGTACCTTACCTGAAATCCACCGTAAATTATAGGTTTGATACCTAATAGTATCATTATAAAAGTCATCAAATGTGAAAGTCCTCTTTGGACCCGAATTGCTCCCTAAAACAGGAAACAAAAATATTTTAAACAAGGAACAGACAGGACTACTGATTGACCACACGGTGGCGACACTTTGAAGGTTAACTGCATGACAGTCACTGAATTTACTCCAGCAAACAATTCTAAACACAAGCAATTTCAATTAATTTAATATATCCAGATCACTTAATGTATTATTATTAATATTATTATTATTATTATTAAAAAATCATCAGCAAAACGTATGTAAAATATATATGAATTACGATGCCATTGTTTATCTTCCTTATCCCTTGTACAGGGCCACGGGGGCTTGAAGCCTATCACAGGAGACTTAGGGCAAGAGGTGGCATATACCCTGGACAGGGTACCAATCCTTTGCAGGGCACATGCACTACAGGCAGTTTGGGAATGGCAATTAGCCTAATCAGCATGTCTTTGGACTGTGGGAGGAAACCCAACAAACACAGGGAGGACATACAAACTCCATGCACACACAGACCCAGAACTGCTTTTAAAATAATAATAATAATAATAATAATAATATTAATAATAGTAATGATAAATGTAAAGAATAATTTGTATTTAGAATAAAATTATGGTAAAAATCCCACTCATTCTTAAACAATAATTTGATATCATCCGTAGAAATAGTTTTTAGAAATGTTTCTGTTTTGAAAGCCACGAAATACAGAAAGATACTTAATAGAATATAAATGTTGGGTGGTGTCTACGAACTTGTATTCAAGACCACAGAGTTTTTTCTAATATATACTGTATTAGTATACTGTACTATAAATAAATTGGCTTTAAAAGCCTCAAGGTCATTATATTATAAGGTGTTATAAAAATGAGCATCTAATTCAACGTGCTGGCATACACAAAAAGCTGCATTTTATATTGTTATGCTCAGTGCTGAATGTTCAATATTGGAGAAACCTCCACAGTATTTTTGTCCAACAGAACATGTAGATTTAAGTGTGTTCATTCAGCACTATGGGAGGATTCAAATCTCAGATTTGATTCAACACTAAGATTTGACCAAATGCAGGCAGTTCCACTGAACTTACAGTATCATACTGTCCTGCTGACTTGACACTTTGAACACTTAATCATATAAACTTTGTAAGAAGTTTAGTAAGAGATGAATAAACACTGTATGACTTGATTTTGTGCTGTAAGAGTTGATTTAATACTGTAAGAGTTATAAGAGTATAAGCATTTCGAGAGTGAATGCAACACCTTAGGAGTTGAATTCAAAACTGTAAGAACAGTGTAAGAGTTTATTCAATACAGTAAGAACTGGTTCAGCAATGTAAGATTATTCAATACTGTAAGAACTGGGTCAGCCCTGTAAAAGTTCTATAAACATTGTAAGTAGTAATGCAACCTTGTAAGAGTTGATCGAACAATAAGAGGTGTGGATTGAATGGAAGAGTTGACTCAGCACTATGAAAGTTGTTTCAACACTGTAAAAGTGAAGAACGCACTGTCTTTAAGTTAGGACCAGGACAGGGATGACAGCCACACTAACACTACTCACTGTTTACATAGATGGCCGTTGGCACCACTATCAGCGTGACGAGCACAAGCGCGCCGATCAAACCTATGCACAGCCTACTGCAGCCCTGGAGGTACATAAGGCGGGTAAACACACAGCAAAAGTTTCTATCGACAGTCAGTAACAGTCAGTAACAATTACAAAAAAAAAAAAAAAAAACATGAAGCAACGTAGTTTCCTGAACTGACCATGCTGGCGCGGAGCTTCAGTCTCTCTCTCTCTCTCTCTTTCTCTCTACACTCCTGTGGAGTTTCGGGTGCGCTGACGTGGAGGACTTCTCTCTGGACCTCAGGTTAGATCATCAGCACGCACACATACACACTTCAATCACTTATGTCTTGGCACCACCCGCGTTGTGTCCGAGTTTAAAAAAAACAACAACAAAAAAAACAAGCTTCCTCTGATGAATCACTGAAGTTCTGGGATGCAGCAGTTAAAAGTTCCCGCTTCCATCACCGCACAGACGCCACCTCAGCGCAAAGTGAGCAAGCACAGCGACTTTCCGAGCAAGCTCAGGAGCTTCCCTCAGCACTACTAGAGCTGAACCAACACTACAGGGGGACATAAACGACTTAATTAAAACCTGTAGTGAAGTTGACAGAACCCCAGGCTTTCTTTAACAAACATATTGTCCATCATTTACAATCATAAAGTTAGCCTACTACTGTTCTGAGTCAGTGGTACTGTATGTAATTATCCCATGTGTTACTGACTACATGCATTTCATACACTCTTGAAGGAAAAAATGTTTCAAAAGGTTTTTTCTTCAGTGATATCACATTTGTAGTTCCCTAAATATCACATTGCAATGTGAAAGTCGATGGAAATTCCATTTTACTACTTAAATCTAGCACACTGTATGTATATCGTTATACAGTGTTGACATTCAACTGTAAAATAATTTTAGAACCCCCATTAGTAATTTACAAAATTGGGGAAAATCTATAGTACTTTTGGCTATTCATTTTCCATTTACAGACCCCCTTAGTTTTAAACTCATGCTCATGGGTTGAGCAACTATGCAAAATCTTTCTCCAAGAGTGAATGTGTGCACAGAGCCCACATGGCATCATCCAGGGGTTTTGTGCCTTGTGCCCAGTGTTCCCAGCACAGACTACCGATCTATCACCATCCTGATCAGGAAAATGAAGATTCCATATGAATTCCTTTATAGGCATAATAACTCATAAAAGTGGGTTACCACATAGTGACACAGTTAGAAACTCAAAGGCAACCTGAAGCTTTACTTCACAGTCTGCAGGTCCAGGGACCATACCTTGATAACAATGGAAAGCAATCTGCTACCCCATTTTTTCCGATCATATACTTTATCTTTTAAAAAGACTGCTCAAGAAATTTTGTATGATTGTTTTATTTTTAAATGTTTTACATTTTTTTTGGATTGTAAGCCCCTCTACGTGATTTTTCTAAAAGTTAAATGGTATACATTATCATTTTATGAGCGGAACTTGCCTGGGTATTAATTACTGTATAGGCTATAACTTACAACAGCATATGGAAACGTATGAGCAGTCTTAAAACTTGCTAGTCTACGTTTCTGATCATCATGGGACTTGTTTTTATTTTTGTGCATTTCTAATTACATCTTTGAGCCAGCACAGAAGGAAAAAGTCTGTCCACTGTCCAGCTGTCAGAGTAAGTCCTACTTGATGGCAGCAGTGATCTGACAGGAACTCTCTGATGAGGCCTGTACTCAGGGAAACCACTTCCTCTTGGGGGTGCCTGAACAGGTGCAATGGTGTGTGTGTGAGTTGTTGTGTGTGACATTCTCCCATGAGGATGTCACACTTAGAGAACATTATGGCAGCCAATACATTTTAAACCAGGCCCCATCATTATGGATTGCTCATGCAAGAAATTAAGCCCAAATGACACATCAGACATTTATTTGTTTAGTGGGAATAAACTGTTTCCCTCCCTAAAGTGGTACATTGCAACGTGGAAGTCAATGGAAATTCCATTTTACTACTTAAATCTAGCACACTGTATGTGTGACATAAATTTAGACAGTTTACACAATTAATTGGAAAGACCGTGATTACGTAAAAACACATTTTACTGTTAAATAGGTCTTTCACTCAAGAATGATAAAAATATTCCACATGATTAAGAAC
>JAOVVA010000051.1:18185182-18208259 GCA_028565275.1 Leiocassis micropogon
ATATATAATGCATATATGGAGAGTCTGTCCAGAATAGGCTTGATAAGGGTTAGTGCTAATTCTTACAATAACATCCAAATAAAACAAACAGTATTTATTTCTATAATACAAAAAACAAATACAAAGCACAAGCAATTACATAATAAGACAGACAATACAATAATGTCTTAATATATTAGATTTATGATCTGTGATCTTTGATCTAACGTCCATAAATACAATTAGTCAAATCAGAGAATCAGTGAAGCTATATCAATGTGTGGAGCAAATTGAAAAGTAAACCATTTTAAAAGAAAATAAATGAGATGAGTTTTCATACCCCACATGCCAGCGTAAATGATTCTATGCAGGTTTCTTTTCATGTTTCATGTGAATGCAGTTTTAGCAGTATCTTTATATTTGTATGACAACCTTACGTGTCCTTATTTCAACAGCACAATGTACAGTGTATTCATGACTATTTGTCAATTAGTAAACTGGGATGAGCACTGATTTAGTCAGACTCTGTTTCATCATCTGAGATTTGTGTAACAACATGTTGAGAGTAGTCAAAGGCAGGGAACTTAATGGGCAGCTCACTCCATTTGCTAAAGACCTTGGTCACGTTCTTGGAGTTGTATTTTACCACAAAGTGTTTGATGTGGAGACATGGACATTCAATGCTTTTATAAAGCATCATAGAGCCCCAACGCTGCAATCAGACAAAAACATATATAAATATACTGTATCTATATCTACACACATTTGGATATACTCAAATAGGAAGAAGCAAGTGTGACAAAGTTACCAGAAGAACTCTATTTTTGTCTAATCTTATTCAGAACAGTCAGTAATACAGTACCTAATAGTTGTTTTACTTACAGTATAGAAAAATTATTGGTCACAGACAGAAAACTTTGTGGCTTTCAAAACATTTCTACATTAAAGAAACGAGTAAAAAATTAAACACGTGCAATATTTGGTGTGAAAAATATTGCTTGAAAATAATCAGTAGTGTTAGATACATATGTGTACAGTTTTAGAAGTAAAACAGCTGTTAGGCTTTACTGAGCGTACTGGAGAATAAGTTGTTCTGATAACCCTAAGCCTACATTAGGTTTTTTTGTTACCATCTGAAAACTGGTCTGTCATGCAATATTATTCTGTAATGTTTTAAAATATTTAATGGCTTTGTACATAATAATGCAGACATGATAAACATACATAACAACATTTGTAATAAAGATAATATGGATAATAAAACTAAGGCTTTCGAACAGTACTGCGCACGCACGCACGCACACACTTTGATAAACTACATGTAGGGATTAAATTAAGGCCAAAATTGTACTAAGGCTAGTAACTACCCATTGACTTACATAATTGGCATACATAAAGACCTTTAAGTATGAGAAAATTCAGAAAAATTGCTTAAACATCAATTATGATTACATGCACTCTTAAAAAGTATTACATTTGCACATAATGAAAAAGACATACCTGTCCACATTTTTTACATGCTATAATTCCATTTGCCTCACAGTCCAGGAGTTTCTCCTGCAGGGTAGTGTTCTCTCTGACAATGAACAGCTTCCTAGAATCAATAACAATAATGATTATGATAATTAATTATTAACTTCAACAACAATATTAGTATACAATGAAAAATGAGCAGTCTTCTTTTTCTTTCCAAGTATACTTACTTGAATGCTTCAGTCACATTGACATGGTGCATTCTCTCAATAATCTCAATGTCCTCCCCAGAGCAAACAGGTTCACTACAGTCTTTGCAGGTTAACTTCACTTTGCTGGGGTCTTCCATCATCATGCCCTTCTTGTCCTTCTTCTTGGTCTTCACACGTTCCTCCATGATTGCCTGCAGCTGGTTCTCTTTTATCTGAACACAACATGGCAATGCATCAACAAAAATTTTATTTCATGCTATGCACAGACAATTTTGAGCCACAATCGTGAAACGCGCTTACTTTCTTTTCATACTCTTCCCGGCTCAGAGTGCACACCCTGGCAATAGCTTTGCTCATCATTTTCTCCCTGTATTCATTTACACTTTCTCTTTCTGCTACACCCGATCCTGCCTCCTCCACCACTGTGTAACTGCTGTCCTCCGCTCTTCCTCTGCCTCGAGCCTGCAGGACAAAACATAATTAAATTGCTTATTTACATTATGTTTAGTTCTTAAAAGGTACACTTAGCTCTCCATTAAAACTTACTGTGTGTTTAGAAAAAAATAGAAACCCTTAAACATTGAACCACCCTTTATCTTGAGGCATGTTATAATTAGATTAGGTTTAAATTTCATTTAAGGTCAAATATATGTTTCGTACTAATATTCAGTACTACTCTTTAATTGTGTAAATATTTTCATGACACTGAACCCATCCATGATTAATACCAATGTTCGCTTTCAGATCATGATATATGTTTCAGAGTGAGCACCTTAGATGATCTTCTGTAATATATGTGTGAAAGCCAAGGAAAAGTTTTTATGTAGGAATGTTGCATCCTAATCCCAAGTAAAACTACAATCTTTTACTTTTTGGTTACCCACACAAATGAAAAGAGAAAAATTGATTAAAAAAATCTACAATGTATCAACTCCACTCCAGCTGATGTCTGATTACAAAATTAATTTATTAGGATTATGACCTCACTATTAGGAATGTCTCACTATGATATTGCTCACATTCACTCAGTGAGAAAAGTATACTTAGGTTTTAGATAGTGATTGGTAAGCTGATCATTTTTACAAATATATTTTTGGTTCTTATGGAATTCCATACCCAACATAATTAGAACATGTTTATAAACAAAATGAAAACATTTTCCATGTTGATTTAGTAAATTTTATTTATCCAATGGTTTTCCCCCAGACAGTCACATATATGGTAGTCACATAAAACGCATTTATGATTTTTAGTTTTCAATATTTATACAATTAGCAAGAGCTGTAAACCCAGACAATGATGCTTTTTGATCTAATGCTAGTAAGAGAGGAAAAGTCAGGAAACTGTGTGAATATTTACCTGAATCATAGCAATTTCATTGGTCACCAAACCATATCGAAAGACAAAATTGCACTCCTTGATATCAAGGCCCTCCTCTGCAACAGTGGTGGCTATCAGAAGATTGATCTCTCCTTCACGAAACTTGTTCAGTACTTCCCTCTGCTCTGCCTGCCATCAGGCACACACACACACACACACACATACACGGTTTTCTATGGCAAGAGGGATTAACAATATACACATTGTCATTGATCTCCTGAAAAAAACTCACTGCAGTCATTGGTTTCACCACACTTTGATCACCACCACCAATCAAGTAGCTTGCTTTGACACCAACATCCTCAAACTTTGGGTTCTCCTGAATCCACTGGCTGAGAGCAATGGCACTGAGACGAGTCTTGGTGAAGATAATGCCCCTGGCTTCAGTTCTGTTGGTGTACTCCTCCAAAATGAGGGTCCTTAGCTGAGCCAAACTATTATTCTCATACTGTGGGTTTTTCATTAACTCTTGAAGAAGCTCTTTTTTAGCTGTTGAAAATCATAAAATGAAAAGAAAAGAGGGAGATTAACAGATAAGAAGTGAGAGGTTAGAGCATTTAAAAGCCTGAATGCAGTTAGCAGCACATTTGGCTCTAGATTTGAATTCTCAACAAATTTGATACATACTGTAAGTACAGTGGAAGCTTGGATTGTGAGTAACTTGGTCTGCGTGTGTTTTGCTAGACAAACAAAATTTGTAATAAATTGTAACTTGAAAAACGAGTGAGGTCTTGATATACAAGTACTGTAGTACACATGCGCTTTGTCGAACCTCAAGTGATCACATCTGAGCCTATAGTTCTTCTCTCTTTTGCGCTGCAGAATTGTGGGTAATCGTCTCCATGCTCAGTCTCAGTGCATATACGTCATGCGTATAGTCAACATCCGTGCGCATGTGTGCTGTTTATTGTAACATTGTAACCACGTGTGTGCATGCACATAAATTAATTTTTTTATTTTGTGTCCAAGTGTAGTGACTGTTCTTTAGTAACTGTGCTGCAACAACGCCCCTGTAAAGAAAAAAGTTAAAAAGGCTGTAGCAGTATGGAAAATTAATCTGTTTAACGACAGTAAAATGTCACATTTCCGCTAAATCCTTAAAAGGATTCCGTGTGTGCGTGTTTTGTGTGCAAGTGTGAAAGTCGTCCTACACAGTACCCGCCCCCCAACCTCCTCCGACGATGCTTTTCAAAAGTAGTTTAATTGATTGATTCAATTGAAGTGATTAATTTTGTATTAATCATTTTTATATTAATATTTTTGGATTGTGGGATGAATCATTTGAGTTTCCATTATTTCTTAAGGGGAAATTCTCTTTGATATACAAGCACGCTTTCAGAAAAAATTATGCCTTCAATCAAGGATTTAACTGTAATAGTGAGCTGAACTCATCATGAAAGATCTGGACATGTTTATCTGATCATCATGCATTGCATTCTGTTATAATACCATTAAAAAATTTGAAGAGAAATCGTTCAGTATCAGTGATCTGAATGGTGTCCTCATCATCAGGGTTATATTTCTTCTTCATCTCTTCTTTGTAGTACTTGTTAAGGAAGCTGAAGGCATCACACATGCGAATAGTGTTGCTCTGGTAGAGAGCCTCATTGTATTGACGCAGATGCTCTGCACAAACCCGCACTGCTTGATTGTCTTCTTTGGCAGCTAAGAACATAAAACAAAGTTATGTAGCATCAAAAGTACTGTTGCATCATTGTAAAAAAAAGTTATATGCATACTGCTATTTAAAATGGCACTATTACTACTCACTAATTAAATGTGACGATAGTAATTTGTTAGTTTTCTGACAGATCATCCAAAAGTTCTGAAGATCATACAGGGCTCCAGTTTGTGATTCATCAGTTCAGAAATTGCAAAATGTGCATGGTCGAGGAAGCGCAACAGATGGAGAGGAAGCAGGTTGAACCGACAAGTAACAGCAGTTTCAAAACACTTTTTTTTCCCAAGTCTCTTTTAGAGTAGGAGGAGAAGAGGAGTCATAATCTCAGGTTTAAGTGCTTCCTTAAGTCTTTTGCGTGGAACTGAAACACCACTACTCCTCAGTTTACAAGGACCAGCAATAAAGCAGTTTACAGCTGAAAACATCAGCCAAGATGTAAGCCTTTGTATGCCAACTTAGTTAGATGTGATAAGAATGTCTCAGGGATACAAAGTTATTTTCTCCAATTACTTTTGGCATTAGAGCTATATCATACTGTATTACAATTAACTCACAGTTAATGAATAGGGCTCCCAAACATCAAAGCAGACCACAGAATAATTCAGTGTGAGGTGGTGTAAAGAATGCTAAGACTCATGTCGGTGGCCTCTGTGATAATTCTTGTAGGCATGCAGGGTCTTTTCTCAAAGTTCTTACCAGTTTAAAACATCTAAATGTTACACTATATTGCCAAAAGTATTCATTCGCCTGCCTTCACATGCATATAAACTTAAGTAACATAAAAACATTTGAATCCATAGGGTTTAATATGATGTTAGACCATCATTGGCAGCTATAACAACTTTACCTCTTCTGAGAAGGCTTTCCCAGGCTTTGTGGGAACAGTTTGGGGATGACCCAATCCTGTTCCAACATAACTGCACAGAAGTGCACCAAGAAAAGTCCCTAAAGACATGGATAAGTAAGTTTGGTGTGGAAGAACTTGACTGGCCTGCACAAAGTCCTGACCTCAACTCGATAAAACATCCTTGGGATAAATAAGAGGCTTTTTTATTAGGGCTAGAGGGCCACTAATTCTTATAATATTACACAGATTTCAGAAATTAGGCACTTTGACTTGACCACAAGATAGCCGGCAACACCATTTTTGCATTACTGCTTACACAGGGGATCGGAACACCCTGGCAGCTTCATCCCAGGGCAAGATCTGCTGTTCCAAATGGATGGACAGATGTGAGTCTGGTCCTTTCGAATAAATCATAAACTTCAACCCAGCAGTCCAGAAAACACTCCTAAAAGCAAGAGTCAGTTGTACTTGGGTCTTATTTTCTGTGCGGTCCATGAGCTGAATCATATGTGTTACTTGATTCCTGAGAAACCTTTTTCCAGGCACTGCAGCAATTCCCCATTTGTGCCAGAGTTGTGTGTGCCTGCCACTGAAGTAACCCACAGCACTGTGGACAATCTCTATGGTGGCTCATAAAGTTATTACTGCTTTTTTTAAACAGGTTGAGGTGCTTCTATTAGCTATGTTGTGGGATTGTCCCCATACAAAGTCAGGAACTCAAGCACATTTTTCTTCTACAATGTTATGTTTAAGTGAGATAGGGTGGGGGATTGTTTTTATCTCGTGGAAAGTGCACAATGTCTTTGCAAAATGGTTTTAATTTCCTTTATTACTTAAGTCAAAGACATGGGCTATTTAGAAGTACGAAAAATGCACAGCACTTTATTAGATGATTTAGTACTCCTTTTTTATTGTGGCTAATTCTGATTTCAGGTTGTCTTTATGGATTTCCTTACAGGGAACCATAATATCCAAACATACGATGGATGTTCTGGGTACAAAATGTGTAACATAACACCATATTTATGTACTGTAATAGCCAAAATTATCCCAGTGGCCATATTTCACCGAGTACAGAACTGGCCCTGAAACTTTTATGACATCATTTTCCATGAGCACATGTATAAATATTGTTCTTCTTGGGTAAAGGAGCACAGTTTATTGTAAATGGCATTAAACAAAAGCTGTATATAGGAGTAAAATGTCTATTTTTCTAAAGAAATTCTAATAAAAAAGATTATTTTTAATGTTACCATTCAATTCATGTGCTCAATGTTTAATTTTACACTTCCGTCTGAAAAGTATTGATTTTATTTACATATGCTTTTAACAGTGGACATTGTCTTAAAGCAGACAGAAAGACAGCCAATTACCACACCTATTTCGTTTCATGATTGCATTTAGTGTTTAAAAGCTGGTAATTGAAAATTATTATTTTTTTCCTTTATTTTTTTTTCACCATTTCTGTCATTTATTGCCAACGCACCAAACAAAGTTATGTCCATTCAAACATGCTTGAAGGTCTTGATACAACAGCTTTTAGTGCTTTCATGCAGGCTTTGCCAAAGAATGGATTAAGGGAGATAGAGAATATCCTTTTGAAGGTTACAAATGGGATGTCTAGGGCATTGTGGACACCACAGGCATGTGTAAACAAAGACAGTGTAGACGTGTCATAGCATTTTCAGGGATGAATTGGCTATTAATACTTACTAAGAAAACAATCTCCACTAAATATGAAAGAAACATATTCTGGTAGTCTGAAACATGAAAAAGTTTCTGCCTTACCATTCTGCTCTTTTTGCACCACCCACTGCTCATAAATCTGTGTGCCTGGTTGGCACAGTGGGTTCAGTTGGGCATGTGTGTGAATCTCACTCATGATTCCTTTTATCACATCTCCAAAGGGATCCTTCAAATTGGCAGGACAAAATAGTAATGACAGAAATCTGTATTAGAAATCACACTTTGAACGATAATGACATTTTGTCACATAATAAAGCTATATTTAAATACAAAAAAACAAGATGGTATTACAGAAACTGAATTCTAATTCAGCAGCAATAGGAACCTCAAATGTTAGGCCCCATCAAGGTGCCAATTGTATTAATCATACAGCACATGTTTACTTTGTATGCATCTTGTGAAAAACTCAATCAGGTTAAGATGATTGAGCAGTTTGCCATGAGTACTCAAGAGACAATTGGTTTAATAAAATACAATTCAAGAGTAATTCAATTTCAATTTTAAATTGAAACTACTGACTTTTCACAAAAGGTACAGAAAATGGGATAAAATAATAAAAAAATGTTCATGCTTTCCAACATCATTCACAGGAGGAAAACATCACCCATCAGGAAATAACTGAACAATTGGAACTCTAAGTCGGTTGTAATAACAAGGATAGGTCTTTTTGTTACTAATTTGTATGCCTGAAATACCTTTGAAATATACTTCAAACAGGGAGGAAGCTATTGAAGAAAATCCACTTCAGATATTTGACCATGCTGTAATCTTGCCCTTCATTTGTTGGTTTTAATGATAATTGCAAATAAATCCTATAAACATTTAAACAGTCATAATTACGATAATTGACTAATAAGCCAAATTGGTTAGATAGGCCAGAGTTTCTGACTCAGAGTTTCTGAGTTTCAAACAGGAAAGATGGTATGGAAGAAAAGTTTTTCAGACATTTGAGATTACTATGACCTTGACCTAGTAGCAGAAGCATAAAGCAAAATTAAAAATAAATAAAAAGCCTATATAACATATATATTTTAATTATATATAAATGTTTCTTTGATGCAGAATTCAACAAAGTTTTGTTCACTTCACTATTAATATTTTAAGATAAACTCTTTAATAATGAAGGCATGTAAGGGAATGCAAACTTTTGCACTTCCCTCTATAATGCAGCACACTTAAAGCATGCCTGTGTAATGTATTGTCATGTATTGTATGTCTTGTTTTCTGAAGTGATGGTGTGCTTGCATGTGGTTAGTACCTCCTTTCTTTCCTGTGCGCTCGCAATGCGTTTGTATGGACCCTTGGGCTCTTCTCCGAGAGTTTTGGTCTTTATTGTGTAGGCGTCCAAGTTAGCACAAATCTGTAAGACATTATTTTAATGACTGCAGTTTATTCTGAAAAATTACATCTGCTAAATTATGCTTAGTCAGTCTTGGCCGCTTAGCTAACACTGCTTAGCCAATGATCGCCTCCCTCCCTACAACTGTCCTAAAGTTAAGAAAAGGGGAGAGACTTGTTATTTTAACTGTGAAAAGAGAGAAAAAGTGTAAACCTGTGTACAGAGAGTGCCTTGTTTTGTTTGAAAGTTCCTTCAGAAAAGAATGAAACACATGAGACACTTTATAGCCGCACTGTGTACAGGGGCTATGTGAAACATTAGGAACAGCTTGGTGCTGAAAGATAAGGTGGGATAAGGTTTTAGAGGGAACAGAAGGAAAAAATGTAACTAAAGAGAACTGGTTATACAGTAGAAGGTAGGTCAGAAGGCCAACTAAAATAAAAATGTGATTTTTGCCCCCTGCATCTACAGTAGATAAGAATTCAGTGTGTATGTATGTGTTAAAGTGCAATTACCTTGAGAATGTGCTCCTCAGCTTTCTGTTGAGTCTTGGCCCCTCCAACTCCAGGTGAAGCAGTGAGGCCGAGGATCTGTGGCAGCGGCACTGGATCTTTTTGTTCCTTTTGCAACCTGGCATTCTTGTGCTTCTGTTTCAGGTAGCGGATCATGATGTGGTTGTACACCCCGCCCTTTTGCGTGTGGTGGCACTCATCGATTACCATCAAAGTGAATTCTGGCAAAAAAGTCAATAAGAGCATTCTAACATTAACACACTTCTGCCCACACACTCCCGCCCATGCATGTTGCTACTCTGAGGATATTTTGATTTTGTTCTGCTCTTCCAAAAAAGTCTTCTGTTGCAATTTCAGTTGGAATTGAATAAAAACATTGCAGAACACATTTCTATTCAATGTTATTGTTTTATTTGTAACTCAATACATTATGTCCAAACAGAATGATCTAAACCAGCAAAAACATTGTCACTGATGTAAATGTTGACTCAGTGCACATCGTACACAGCTCACATAACAGTTTAAATATTATGTTTATAATGTCATTCGTGTGTTTTTCCATTGCAATCCTCATCTTTGGTTCCGTGTGTCCTTTTTTATACAGTATTATGATTTTAATATGGCGCTACATACTTTATACAAACTCTAAAGTAAATATCAATTATTAATATTGTTAAGTCCTTGGATTATGTTTATCAACACAGTTCCTATGCCGAGTTCATTCAGTGCATATGGAGGAGTTAATTCGTAACATTTGCACATAAGTACAGTACACATCAGGCCAGTGTTTGCCAAAGACAGAGGCGTGCCTCAGTTCTGACTTCTAACTGAACTTGAGTCTATTTTTCTCTGGAAGGTGATTTCTCTGAAAAAGTTATGATTTCAAAACTGCATCAGTAGGTTCATTATAGGATAGATATTTGAGAAGTCCAGAGGAAACAGAGCATTTACAAACTGCAAATTAAGGCTTCAGTGATGTGAATAAGATATCTAAATGTTTTTAAGCTTTGTACTAGTTTTTAGATGTCCGTGAAGTAATGTTTTATTCCACACAAATTATTTCGAATGGTTTAAATATCACAGGGATATTGTTTCAGGGATATTCCACATGTTGAAGGAAATGAGCATGAATAGTAATGTAGTTAAAAGCAGATGTGTATAAAAAGGAATTATGAAACAGTATGAAAAGCAGTTATATACATAGCCCCAGTCCCACAAGAAATCTCTCCTAATACTTTTCATATTTATGTTGTGAGGCCTAGCTATCTACACCCGCTATTTTCTTTGGAAGTTCAACACCAGCCTTTGCTTTGTGCTAAAGGGGTAGCATTATAAACCTCAGACTTAGTGTTTGGAGGAATATTTAAGGTTTTTCAAATCTGTTTTAAATCAGAATTATGGTGTATATAAGTATATTACCATAGGTCTTTGTAAATATACTGTAAATGTTCCTGCTTTGCACACCAACTTTGAAGTTCGTCAACCGTAACACAAGTACTATGTAAGTAATACAGAAATGCATTCCAACGTTCAGCTAAGAATCATTTGAAGCTTCTGCAGACCTCTGAGCTAACCTGAGGTTGTATCTTTCAAGGTTATGGTGTTTTTAGTGCAAATTTAACTCTTTTCTTACCCTGGAACTAGCTGTAAGTTAGTTCTAGTTGGCCATAGGGCTAGTTCTGGGGAAAGAAAAGATATAATTTTATGGAAAATAAATGAAATATTTTGTTCAGGATGTAAGCATATCACACTCATACACTGCAGCTACACTGCAGTATCACTTATAGCTTTGATAAGCATTTACATTACTGTACTGTAAAACAGTGTCCACTCAGCATTCAAACTGCATAACATCTGGTTTCTTAGAACAGATCACAAACGTTAAGTGACACAGACCTGTTAATACATGTTAAAACTGTGTTTAACTTTCGCCTATCTCCTGATTTAATGGATTGGTAAATTGCAGTAGTCAAATAATTTTCACCTGGGAGCAGTTTTCAGCAATTTACCTAAAAACTAGGTTTAATGCTCATTCAGGGAACTAACATAGTTGCTGGGAAAACAAACAAACAACAAACTATCATGGACATCGAAATATGTATTTCCTATGGGAGATAAAACTGCTATTAGGTACTAGATGTTGTTTTGGTGTACTATTTCCAATGTGGTGTTGGGGTTTTACATTTAACATTATCCCTATGTCATGTAGTCTATGCTGCTGCGATGTCAAAGTGAGTCATTTAAAAACAACACAATAACAAGAATGTCCCAACATCCATAACACTGCCAAGTTAACATGGCCACAACTTATTGACAATCAAAACAAACTGCTTGGAAGTCCCTAGTGACAAGAAGACTGAGGGAGAGTCCAGCACACTTCAATCTGAAAGTCATCATTGTAAGTCAAACATTTAGGTGTGATAATAATAGTATCAGAACTCCCCTTTGCTTTGTGCTACTGCAATACATTCCACCAAACCTCCAGAGAAAAGCACTAAAATGTGCATGTGTCACAGCCAGAACAATTATTTTAACAAAAATGTGTTTTACAAACTGTAAAGGTGTTGTGTACTCATACAGATTGATTTAGCTTTTATAGTGAAACAATGAACCTAAATTGTTAAGGGAAGAAAAAAAATTCCCCTGTGGATTTGATCAGTCAGGCAATTCACTAACTGATGACTAGAACAGACATGTGGCCAGAGACCAGAGGAAAAAAAATAGAAATATTCTTAAAACCAATAAACACCATATGTCACCGTGTAGTATGCACTGCCAGAAAAACATCAGAACTGGCAGCATAGACAGGGGGTTTTAAGAAAAAAAGACGAATGAAACATCAGGTGGACAGTGGATTGAGCTCTCCAATTTTAGCCACACAGTGAAGCTAAATATAGTGGAGATTTTACAGAAATACAAATGTTATGAAATGTAATGAAAAAGGTCATGGTAAAGCAAGTGTAACCTACGTGATAATGTGATCCCATCCTCGTCACCTTGCTTGGCTTTTGCTAAAGAGTTTTCCAGGATTTGTGCAGTGCAGATTATGATGTCATTTTTCTCAACAACTTGTGGGAAGGAGATTTTGAGCTGTGAGTCTCCGCTCACTCTCTCAACAGAGTACAGGTGCTTCAGAAACTTCCCAAACTCTGCTTTGTAGTGCTGCTCCACCAGGGGCACCTACGTACACAGAGTAAAGATGTCTTTTCATTTCAGAAAGAGCTTATGTTTTACTTTAAAGAGAACATGCACTGGAACAAAGACTAATGAAGTGAAATAATAACGGATATAATAGGAGCACTATGCAATATTAGAGTGCATTATTTGTTGAGAAATCTTGGGGAAAGCTTTTTAGGTCTACAGACAGTAATGGTCCGCAATATGCCTGCAATTTAAAGGTGGTGTTTTCGAATAAATCCCACAATAATCTGTTTGTCGCTCTTGAGAGTAAAGTCACTTGAAATTGTCACATGCCTGCTTGAATAACTCAGTTTAAACTGACTCATAAATGTGTCAAATTCTTCAAAAAGACATCATGGGTCTAGGTTTAAAAAAATTCTTCTAAAAAAGGCATTCTATTTTCAGGAAAGCATCATCAGCCAAACATGGGATAAAGAGCTGTCAAGTGTGTTGGTTAAAGTATGCAAGCTGGATTAAAGCAATAAAGCTGCAGTACTATTAAAATATTTATGATGATTGAAAGAAAACTACACATCTTAAATTTTAATTCGGAAAATATTCTACTGCTTTTATTATCTTGATCTTCAATTATCTAACAATTGAATTTTTTTTCTTTATACTTTCAATAATCAAGAGCTAGGGCAAATCTAGACACACACGGCATGTAAACATAATATTCATACAATATGTTTCTGAAGAAGTCTGACCTGTCTGGAGTGTGACAGGAACTACTTTGGAGATGATTCAGACGAAACATAAAGCTAATGTCTTTCCACCTCAAACACTCACTGCATTTCCACCGGATCACATGAACGTGTGGATCTTCTAAGCAGACGTATTTTAGCCAAACATGGAAAATTATCTAACTGAATTTAGCAGATATATTAATTCTGTGAGAGGATATAAAATCAGTGTTGAATTCGATTGAGTCTATTTTAAAATGTATTGTATAAACTCTCTCATATAGAAGATGTATTTGTTAAAATTTAGACATGTTCTAAAGGTTTATGCTACACAGAGGCAAGCTTGCGTTGTATCATATACTGCTCTCCAGTACCTTGTTAACCAGAATAACAACTTTTGCTGGCAGTCCTTTTAGCCTTCTGCTCTCCAGATGGTGTTTGGTGATGTACACAGCGACTCGGGTTTTACCACTTCCTGTAGGGAGACAAACGATGATGTTCTCTCCCTCCAGAGCTGGCCGAGCGACATCATTCTGATAATCACGCAGAACTATATCTTTGTTGTTCTCTGAGGGAAAGAAAAGTAAAAAAAAAAAAAAATTCTATTAAAAACAAATAAACAAACAAGCAAACAAACAAAATGAAAAGAGGCTAGGCTGGACTGTAGATGCCGCCTGCATGCCTCCAGTGATTATGTGCTTCACTCGTCCTATCCACCAGTGTGGGAAAATTAGTGTTTACACTAGTTAGGAGTGTTTGCTGCTCTAGTTTCTTATGTTTTTTCATAGCTATTACATTTATGCTAATTGAAATTGTTACATTGTGGGTGACATCCTGTGGTTTTTGGATCTAAGGAGATCCATCGGAGCTAGTTGTGTCACCACTCCTGCTATAATACCAAACATCAGAGTTGGATAAAGCAGTGCAAGCTTATTTTACCTATCACTATTTAAGAAGGAAATACAAATTTCTATGTGCCCCAACAATGCATGAGTTATACAGTATGCTTTACATACTGTATATTCCTGTCACAGGACATTTTTGCCATGTATTGTCTGCCCTCCATACAAATACAAGCATAAAGTGACAT
The DNA here is from genome assembly GCA_028565275.1 of Leiocassis micropogon. Taxonomy (NCBI): domain Eukaryota; kingdom Metazoa; phylum Chordata; class Actinopteri; order Siluriformes; family Bagridae; genus Leiocassis; species Leiocassis micropogon. Next base: position 18,199,305 of record JAOVVA010000051.1, read on the forward strand.
TAGGTATCATTCCTAATTGGACAATGCACAACATGAAATGTTAAAATGAGATTGTTGTAGATTGACATGCACAGCACCATGCAATAAATAAAACAATAATGGTAACTTTACAAGCCCTGTGATGGATTGGCACTGTGTCCAGGGATAACCTTTCTGGAATATACAGGACTTCACAGAAAGCAAACTGTGACAACACTTCATTACCCTACATTAAATGTTCAAATCTAAATGAACAAAATGATGTTTGTGGATGTGCAGCCAGGCCAGTGGATCAGATTAAGTAACATAAATAACTGTGGCACAAAACTTAATGCAGTTATGTGTGTACATGACTAATGATTATGTGTGTTCCTCTCTATCACTTTTATAGTATGTTAGACCAACGGTTTTCTGCAGCAGGGATTTCTCATGAAATCTGCAGTAAAGATCTTGCAACACAATTATTTGCAATTCTACAATAGCCATTTGAGAGACCGAGATCTGTTACATCAGCTTACATCTGTTGTATCTCGGGAGACTCTTCCGACGGCAACAGGTTATACTGGTTCTGTTTGGGTATGAAGCACACAGACTGAGAGTTTCAGTAGTAAGTCAAATGGTGGGAAATGCCTTCACCAAAGAGTGGGTTGTAACCAAAAACACACATGCTACTCAGATAATATCCTCACTATTACACTTTATGCAATAATTACGGCATACCATAATATATTTAGATTCTAACAGATCTGTCTAAACACAATACAGTTTCCAAAGCTTATATGGCAACATTGAGCAAGTGGTGGCAAATGGCGGGAAAAAAATTGGCAGGACCAGGAACCACACAAGCACACATCCACTCTAAGCCTCATTTTTAAATTCCCTGTTTATCTGTTTTCTATCTATTGTTTATTCTATCTGTTTTGTGATCTGTCAGTACTAAAAACAGGTCAATAACATAGCACTTATTTTAAAACATCCCAAACCAGAAGGCATTTGTGTTGAATTCCTTTCATTTGTGCCTGTCAAAGTCAAAAGACTGATAGTACACAAGAGACCAAAGGGGAAGCTGAGACCGCAACCTCCACCACTATTGCTTGCAACAGGGGGAGCATGTGTTTGTAATTAAGGGTGTGCCTCCCCAAGTCTTTTGCGCAAGTTCATACATTGGTTTCAGTAACAGATATTCAACGCTTCTCAATTTTTTTTTTTGAATATTTGAAAGTCGTTTTTCTAATTTAATTTTAAAAAATGCAACTCATATATTCTAAATTCCTTACACATGAAATTAAATATTTCTACCCATTTTTGTTTTAGTTTCGATGATTATGGTTACAGTCCATGAAAATAAAAAACTCCAGCATCTCAAACTATTAGAATATTTCCTAAGATCTATCAAAAAGCATTTCAGGGCATACATTCTGAAAATGTATGTTCATTTATGCACCAGTGCTTGGTCCGGACTCTATTAGCACAGTTAATGAATCAGTGTGGCATGGTATGGAGGCAGTCAGCATGTGCACTGCTGACATATTACTGAAAACCACGTTGCTTTGATGGCATCCTTCACCGTTTTTTTTTTTTTTTTTGGGGGGGTTTTCAGCATCCCCTATTCCTCTTGACAGTACCTTATAGATTACAGTATCTGTGGGGTTCAGTTCACCTGAGCAGTGGTCCAGTTCCTTTTCTCCTTGGCCCAGGTACGATGCTTCTGACATTGTCTCTGGTTCAGGAGTCGATTAACACTAGGAATGCAACTGTTGTATCCCATTTTCTGAAGATGTCTTTGTGTGGTGATTCTTGATGCACTCCAGCCTCACTCCACTTCTTGTGAAACTCACCCAGGTTCTTCAATTGGCTTTGCTTTTTTTAAGGCTGCAGTTATCTATGTTTCTTGTGCATCTTTTTCTACCACATTTTTGATAGTTAACTATTCTTTAATATTCTTTTATACAGCACTCTATGAACAGCCAGCCTTGTGGATTGTGTTGATGATCATCTTCTGAACAACTGTGAAGTCAGCAGTCTTCCCCATGTGTGTACTGAACTAGACTAAAACATGAAAGGTACTTATTCTATTTGAATAGTAATTTATGCAGACTCGAACTTAAATATTCTAATATTTAGAGATATACAAAGTTACACTTTTTGAACTAAATCATAAAAAAAAAAACTTTTTCACAACATAATTTTTAGCTGCACTGTACAGTGTGTGTATATACAGTATAAGGGGCATAAGATCAACCGACGTATATCATACAAATTTCATATGTTGGTAAAAAAAAAACTCTTCCTCTATGCAAAAGCGCTATTCAACATTAACTCCATCCATACATTTGCACCACCACTGAACCCAACTTTCACACGGTGCACAGTGCTCTTGTCAATGGTGTCATCTAAGCATTATATAGTGCAGGCCATCAACTGCATATTAAAACATTGCAATAGAACATTTTCTTTAGAGAATCTGTTTAGTCATAGTCTTTTTGGCCACTGCTTGCCACGTACTGTATGTCTGCAAATGCTGAAATAGCAGTCTAAAACTGGAACATCATCACAGCCACATCACTGTTCTCCAGTCAAGCTCATGGTCACTTGATGACTAATGACACTTTTCTGAATACCACTCTACACTGTAAATAACCCAGACTGCTGACTGCCTTGAACACCTTGCAATGCCTTGCTCCAGCATTGTCTGTGATGAATCCACGTTGTTATTACATGCCTGTCTAGATTAGAGTTTTGCTCATAACATACATCCCGTTTCCTGTTACATTCTTGTCTTATTTATGACCGTTTGCCCACCACTTGTTTGTTTACATTTCTGAACATTGCGAATCTCTTTGAAATGTCTGTCAAATTGGTTTTAATAAATAACAGAAAAACCTGCATTTGGATCTGTTTGTCTGCTTCATGACACCACTGGAAAGAATGTAAATATAAATACAACGTTGCTTTGAAGGCCCTAGACCTGCTTTATTAGTGAACATTCTTATTGAGTAAAAAAATGTGCTTGAATTCTCTTGGTGCTGCTTCTAAGTGTCATACTGATCCTGTTAAAGAACAAAATCCACTATAATGACTGCTTATTTAACACGTGGCCTCCTATTTAGTGTGCTAATAGTGATGGCAGTGGGACTTCATCCCTACCTAAAGAGAAAAACTCTCAAGAGTCTTTACAGCTCTCTCACGTTCTCACCTGTACATGCTCAAACAGATTAAGTTCAATAATTATACTGCACTCTAAGCCATTGTGCTTGTGCCTGACAGAATGCTAAAAGATGAGCCAAGCTTCAGCCCTAACAGTGCAACTGAATCGAATATTTCCATGCCTGACACTGAATGTTGCTGAAAAAAAAGAGAATGATAATACCTTGTTTTAAGGAGCTAACAGGGAAACCTCAGCATTATAATTTTTATTCCTCCTATTAACACCACTTTAACACCCTTAGAAATGTCCTCCTGAGATACTAGAGCAGAAAATTTACAGAAATTAAAATATCTCACAAGGATAATAAATATACATTATCCAACAAATAAGCACCAGTATAGCTTATGCACGTCAAAAATATTTAATTCTAAAAAATATTATAAAATGTTAGCACTGTCTCCTTGCACCTCCAGGGTCCGGGTTCAATTTCCGGCCAGGTTTGATTCCTGCCTCTATGTGCATGGATTTTGCATGCTTTCTCCATGCTTGGTGGGTTTCCTCCCACTGTCCAAAGACATGCAAATTAGGCTGATTGGCATTCCCCAAATTGGCCGTAGTGTGTAAATCAGCGTCTGACTGTGTGTATGTGTGTGCCCTGCGATGGATTGGCACCCTGTCCAGGGTGTACCCCTCCTCATGCCCTAAGTCTCCTGGGATAGGCTCCAGGCCCCCCGCGACCCTGAATACAGGATAAAGCAGTATAGATGATGAGTGAGTGAGAGTGAGTGTTTAGGGTAGAGTTTTCCTTTAATTTTCATTTCTATTTCATTTTTATTTATTTATTTTTATTATTATTTGTAAATTTAATTTTCAGTAGGGATTTCTGGAGTAATCCTGTGTAATCAATTTGGAACTGAATGTGAATTATGGCATGTTGACTGTGCTAACAAACCTTTAATACACACTGATTGTCATTCAGCTAAGGCTTCCAGGTTTCCTCAGACCTGCACGTGTGAATATTTCTGTTTCCATAGTAACTGGTTTAAGTATTTGTGGAACCGCTAGAAAAATTGGAAGATGAACGACTGAAAGCAATACAAAATAATACTAGTGCTAACTACTGAATGACTACTAAATCTAGATCACAGAACTCACTTGGATTGTGAAAGCTTTAATCTTTAAAAATGGGGAAATACTTAACAGGCAGCTCATGTCATGAAATCCTCTGGAAAATACGAAAGAAGAAAACATGACTCATATTCTCAGGAGTGTCAGAAACCTGGCATGTAGCTTTGGTTGAGGTCTGGTTTGCATTAATATATCCACACAACTGCTAATATAGCAGAATGTGCACTATTTTAAATGCACCCTCTAGTTTTAATGAACACGATCATATACTTTCGACATTTAGATTTAGATTAAATGATGCCCCCCCCTCCACACACACACACACACACACACACATTAACACCACTGGAGTCATTGCATATTATTAAAACCATATGTTACTCTAGTTTGCTTAGAATTACAACTATAATTCTTTCTAGCCAAAAGGCAGATTCCTTTTTTTTGGTTTACATTATCTTTAAATGACAATACCTGATTGATCCAAAGTCTCCATTGCATTTTCTTCTTTCATTTCAACATCACTGCCTTCATACAGGTCCAAATCTGTGGCAGAAAAAAATGTCCAGGGATATTATTTAAGTCCTTTGTAAACTCTTAGTTCTAGTTTATAGTTTGTGTAAAATTTGTGTTATATTTCTTAATTATTTACAAAGTTACACTACATTTACTGTAAGATTTCTTGTGGTCTATCATAGTTATCACAACGCATTATAAATTATGTTGATAACAACTCTTAATTTACATATTAGATTATTTAAACCATAGTCAGTTAATGGAAATAAATTTTTTAAATAATATTTTTTTAGTGCTTTTACTCTGCTCTAACACTGGTCTAGCATATCCTTCCACGACTGGTGGAACTAACTAACCGCTACTGGCAGAGGTGGCGACCGACAGTTAGCAACCAACATTTAGTGAAATTAAAAGGGGTGAAAGGGGTTCGTCAACATCAGCTGTTTTAAATCCTTTCCAGAACTATAATAAATGAATAAGTGGAAATATGAACCAGTATCGTAAAAAATATTGTTATAAGTATGACCTCCAGTTTTTGTGTTACTGGATTTTATTTGATTTGTTATAAGATATGTTTTACATGATGTTTCATATACTATATGATATAATAATAGTCTTGCTTCTGATTGAAATAGGTTGTAATGAATGTGTGTTCAAAGTTGGCAAACCTTCGACTCCAGTGCTTAGCTCAGCGACTGAGTCTGTACAAGACAGGAAGCCACTGCAGTCCATGCTGCTGTCAAGAGCCGCAGCCTCAAGGCAAGAAGTGGATGAGAGTGAAACCTGAGAGTAGCCAGAGGTCTGACTGGGAGGCGGAGAGACAGATCTGGGAGAAAGTTTATCCACAATTGTTTGCCCTTCCCCTGTGTCTGACTGTGTAGCCAATTCACTCTCATCCTTTAGAGACTGTGGTTTGTCAACATCAGCTGATGATTCTGAAAGTAGAAGTAAAAGAAGTAGCCTTTATTTGTCAAGTACACAAAACAGCATAGTAAAATACTTTGTTAGAACTTGTTAGGAAGGTGGGCTCAGAGTGCATGAATAAAGTCACTGTGAAAGAAAAAGGTCTAAGGGCCTTCCTCAGTGGCCCAAAGAGGCAGCTTGGAGGTGCTGGGGCTTGAACCCCTGACCTTCTGATTAGTTACACAGTGCCTTAACCTTTCAGCTACCACTGCCAATCTAACTGGTAAAAAAAAAAGCTATGTATCAACATACTATTTGGTTGGTCTATATACTTTTTCCATTCTTTGGTATATTATACAGGGGTGAGGTATGAAGCTTAGTATAGCCAGCATTATCTACTTTCATAAATACCTCCTTATTTATATAGAACAATTGCGTGATATATTTTGTCTTGATTTTATGAGACCTCATGTGATGGCATGCATGCATGGAACAGCTAGATTATAATTCTTTTGCAAAACTTCTTTCTCTATAAAGATATTGTTTAAGTACATAAGTTTCATATGCTAATAAATAAAACAATATGGAGAAAATACAATGTACACAACAGTAGAGTCTTGTTCTTAAGGAAAATCTACAGCAAGTGTAGTTCAATTAAATATTGTGTATATGTAATAGGCAACATATACATATATATATATATATATATATATATATATACACACACACACTGCCAGTCAAATGTTTGGACACACCTCCTTTAGTGTTTTTGCTCTATTTATATTATTTTCAATACTACAATAATACTAAAGATATCCAAACTATGCAAGAACACGTATGGAATGTAAACAAAAAGTGTGGAATAAAAAAAAAACAAAAAAACCTGGAATAAATTTAATATTTTAGATTGTCCAAAGTAGCTACATTTAACTTTGATGACAGCTTGGCACACCCATGGAATTCTCTCATCAGATTCACGAGGAAGTTACCCTGGAATGTTTTTGAATTCAGAGAAGTGCCTAATGAGAAAAGACAGTTCATCATTACTTTAAGAAATGAAGGTCAGTCAATTCGACAAATCTCAAGTTGCCAAAACTATCAAAAACTTTGATGAAATTGATCCTTAAAGATCCATCCCAAGAAAGGAAGACCAAGAGTTACATCTGCTGCAGAGGATAAGTTTATTAGAATGACTAGACTCAGAAACTTAAAGCACCTCAGATTAGAGCCTAAATATTTGCTTCTCGGAGTTCAAATGGCAGATATATTTTAACATCCACTGTTCAGAGAAGGCCGTGTAGGTCAGGTCTTCACGCTCGAATTGCGGCAAAGGAATAACAAAGAATATTCTTTGGAAGAATGACAAGCAAAAAGAGACTTAATTGCACCAAGAAACACATGGAATGGAGATTAGATCCGTGGAAAACCATCCGTTGGTCTGATGAGTCCAAATTTTTAATTTTTTGGTTCTAACCAGCATTCCAACCATTCAACGTTGAAAAACCATTTCTCGTGAGGCTGACTGAGAGATTAGCAAGAGTATGCAAAACTGTCAACAAAGGTGGCTACTTAGAATATTAAAAAATATAAAACATATTCTGGGTTATTTAACGTTTTGTTGACAACGTACTGTAATTCCAGATTTGTTCTGTCATAATTTCAATTTCTGCAGTATAATATACAATTTTAAAAATACAAATAAGAAAATAAAACTGAAAAATAAAATGACTTGATAGTGTAGGTATTAAAGTAAGTTAACTATTGCATGTACGCCGCAAAACTGTATAAGGCCATGTGATTAGTGTGAGTAAGAATTACCAATGGGCTCAACAGGTAGTCCCTTTAATTCCCGCACCAGCATGATGTGTTCTGTCTTCTCTAAAGCATCCAGGAACTGAGAGAACCACCCAAACTCATTCTTTGGCAGCCGAGACAACAGCAAACGGGCCCCAGCCGTATTCCCATGCTGTGTAGTTGTGGCTAAAATCTGTTCAAAGGTATAGTTTGTTTGTGTGTGTGTGTGTGTGTGTGTGTGTGTGTGTGTGTGTGTGTGTGTGTGTGTGAGAGAGAGAGAGAGAGAGAGAGAGAAAGCAAATTTATACCTACATTGAAAAATCTCTGTGACAATTAAATGTCTTATAAATTAATCTCCTTCACCCTCTGCTGGGATAAAACTGTATTGCACTGCGACCTAGATATAAATACCATAGAAATACAAATACTTTTATTTATCTGTCTACTGAAAAAATTACGTGGGCTCTTAAAATATGCTTATATCAGCATTTAAACATTTGATTGAAAATGCACTATAATATCTAAAACACATAAACAAACAAAGTTAAAAAAGCTTCACATTTAATTAAGCTCCACTGTTAATGGCCAAGATTCCATTTAAATTCAATCACTAATATATTATTTAAAGGAATATAGTGAATTGTGTGTAGTATTTGTATATTTGTAAATTAATTAATACATTGTAATTTAATATTTAAATGTAACATATTGAAACCTATTCATTCATCCATTGTCTATACTGCTTATACTGTTTGAGGTTGGAGTTGCTGAAGCCTACAGTGAAGGTGAATAAGGCAGACTACATCATGAATGGGTGTTGAGCTGTGGGAGGAATCCCACCAAACATGGGGAGAGCATGCAAACTCCACGGACATAGACTGGAGGGACACAGACTGGAGGACTGAAGAACAGTATTTTCCCAATAAGGAGAAAACACAGTAAATGAACAGTTTATGGAAGCTGCAACTTTACTAAAAAAAAAAAGATTTTATAACATTTTCTTTCCTAGAAGAAAAGCCTAAAAATGTTTTTAGATGCTGATTTAAACCATAAAACATCCTTTGTTTTGATACTGCAAATATTTACACACAAAGGAAGAAAAAAAAAACATGACAGCCACTTTTCGACAGTATTTCATGCACTGATGTTAATGCAAACTAAACTACTGTAAGGTGTTGGGTGTGTCTGGTTGGTGCATCGTTTTGGGATGCATCACTATACTTTTCTCTCTCTCTCACACACACACACACACGCACACACACCATCTCTGGAGAATAGGGGGAAGCTTAGTAGTTAAGACATTGGATTACTGATTGGAAGGACCCAGGTTCAAACCCCACCAAAATGTTGCCACTTTTGGGCCCTTGAGCAAGGCCCTTATCCCTCAACAAGCTGTCGTTATGTGTGTGCGCGCGCATAATTTGACACCGTGCCGGTTTACACACACTCTCTCTCTCTCTCTCTCTCGCCTTTAGTGTGGGGAGGGGAGG
>JAOVVA010000051.1:18236102-18258750 GCA_028565275.1 Leiocassis micropogon
GAGCAACATGTTTGTGCACTTTCTAAAGATTTTAGTTCTGTTTTTGAATAAAGGGTTGGAAATTAATGCTTTTCTTGAATTTTGCCTTTTATCCAATTAACCGATTAATTGAAAAATAATCGACAGATTAATCGATTATTAAAATAATCGTAAGTTGCAGCTCTAACTGTAAGTGAGGTCATAAGCCTGCCTGCTGAGTTTGATAGCTGATGTACACAGGCTTAACTATTTCATGGTGCGTGTCAGCATCTATTAATTAAATGCATTATGAAAAAAAAAAGCATTTAAAAAGCAATTAAGTATTTTTAAATATGTAAGCGTAAATTTATGTCAATGTATTATTAAATATTATCACATCCCACCCACAATATACAGTACAAATACATTCTATGCAATTTTGCACTTTCTGCTTTTGGGTATGATGGTCAGGTGGACATATTTTTGGCCATATTGTGTAGATATTGTAATATACAATAACTAACTGTAGTCTATCTATTGTTATGCAAAATTTGTCAGTATGTCTTAACTTTCTTGGTCAGTGGCAAGAGAACAACAGTTATTGGATATGACTTGATTGATGAATCTTTCTCAGCACAGCAGTGACACTACCATGATAGTGTGTGTGGTGCCGGCATGAATGAATCATGAATATTTTAGCATTTTGAGCCATATTAACAGTTGAGTTGAATATAACAATAAACTTAGTGTTTTACGTTTAAATGCTGGCCAAAAGGTAGACATACAGGGTGGTGTTACATGCAGGTCTGACCTTGGACTTAAGCCCATTTTTCTTGCCTGAAATTGGCTGAAGAGATGAGGAACATCAAGTCCAGTGCCATAACTGGAGAGCTTAATTTCTAATATAAAACCACAATTGTACCTCCAGGGTCCGAGCTCGATAGAGTTTGCATGTTTCCCCTGTGCCTAGTGGGTTTCCTCCGGGTACCCCGGTTTCCTTCCACAGTACAAAGACATGCAGATTAGGCTAATTGCCATTCCCAAATTGCCCGTAGTGTGTGAGTGAGTATGTGTATGTGCCCTGTGATGGATTGGCACCCTGTCCAGGGTGTACCCCCGCCTTGTGCCCTAAGCCTCTTGGGATATGTTCCAGGCCCCCAGCGACTCTGAATACAGGATAAAGCGGTATAGATGACAATATTGAGATACTAAGATACTAACCGGTTTTTATGTAAAAAATAACTTGCATTGTTTTTACAATTACAAATAGAATAAAAATGCTGTTTCCCTAGTCCAAGTCTTCAATTTCCTTCACTGATTTAAAAAAAAATGTTTAAAAGCAGTGATTTTGACACTTATTAAAATATCCACCTTAGACGACACTTCTACTCAAGAAAAATCTGGCAACCTTGGCAACACTACATACAGGTGTCCAAAATTTACTTAAGCAGGTCTGTACACCATCACTGAATACCTATAACTTTCCCCATGTAAATATTGATGTAAATTCATTAGACACACCTATAAGATATGGCCATATATGTGTGCAGTTAATGAGTTAGGCTCTTCTTTTTCAAAGCATAAACAATAATAATCGCCTTGTGTTCATCAATGTCAGTCTATCATCACAACAATGTTATCGCCTGAATACATTTAGTTGGCAGTCTGTTCTTTCCACTAAGTAGTCTTAATGACATGTTTAAAAACTGCAGCAACAGTGGTACACTCATGATTGTATCACTGTTGTGCTGAGAATGATTAAACACCCAAATAATAATGCGGTGAACAGCTGGCCATGTCAATCTCTTTTCAATAATAACTTTTTATCATCATGAAGTTACACTGCATAACTGAACCTAAAACAACTTCTACTCACATCCGATAAGCATGACACAAATAGAAAAGATCTTCTCTGAGTTGGTATTTGGTGACACGTTGCCGAAGCCCACGCTGGTCAGACTGCTGAATGTGAAATACAGTGCAGTGACATATTTGTCCTTAATAGAGGGCCCAGAGTTGGGATCACTGTAGTTGTAACGTTTTCCGATAGACACTCCAAGATTATCCAGCCAGCCGATCTTGTGCTCCAGATAAGGCTTCTCTACATTGCCGATGGCATACCAGATACAGGCAAGCCAGTGGGCAATGAGAGCAAAGATGCACATGAGGAGCATAAGCACTGCTGCTCCATACTCAGAGTAGCGGTCCAGCTTCCGAGCCACCCGAACTAATCTCAGCAGCCGGGCCGTCTTCAAAAGACCAATCAGAGTAGTTGTCTAAAGACAAAAGAGATACCAGGTTAGAGAGACTGAAAAATAAACTTAAACTGCTGCAATGCAATCAAAATTAATTTTGAAACAAGTGATTTCAACAAACAGACGACATTATAGGAAATCCAATTAGATTCTTGTTCTCTTAATTTAAACCTACAAAGCATAACCTGTGTGGTGGATAGCAATTTTCATTCACCTAGGGACCATTAAAATTTTGAAAAGCGCAGGAAATCTCACATGCTTGTGTAAAACTTGTCAAATGTTGAAGCTGATGCCTGGAATAATTCATGGCATTTATGCATAAATGGTTTTGGACACATAACCCATTTGTCACCTCCATACTGTATGTGCTTAAAATTACAGATTTCTTTCTTTCTCTTTTTTTTTTTATTATTTTTTTTATAAAGTTGTTAGAGGTTGGGCACTCGTCAGATGGGGAGGCCCGGGGCACAAAAAGGGATTCCAGTTCATCCCAAAAATCTTTACTGGGTTCAATGTCAGGGCGTTCCACAGGTTACTCAGGTTCAAGTGTGACTTCATGGACCTATTTTTGCACATAGCGGCACTGTCATGCTGGAACATGTTGGGTCCCTTAGTTTCAGTGATGGTATACCGCGAAGCTACAGAATACAAAAACATCTGACATAGTTTTTTAACTGACATAGTAATTTTTGTAGCAACAGTTTGGAGAAAGCTCACATATGGGTGTGATGGTCAGGCGTCCAAAACCTTTAGCAGTGTAGTGTACTTTGACAGCTCTTATTATTTTTCTTTTTATGTCAGTTATTTTATAGTGTTGCCAGCTATTTGCCTGAAAAAAATAAACAATGAGTAAGGAACCAGTGTTTATTGCTTAGAGATCAGTCTAAGTTAACCCAAGTGTGCTTTTCTATAGTGGGATAGCAATTGCCTTATTATAAACCTCATCAAATGAGATTGTTTTAACACGCTGCAAGTGACTTTTATACTTAATGTTATAGTCAATGTGGGAACTCATTTCCGGTTGTAAATATTTTTGATTTGGTAACATTGTTTTTCCATAATTAGTTTACTTAAATGTAAAAGTAGGCAGAGTCCAAATGGAAAGGGATCTTTTAATGTGATTTTTCCCCCCATTTTTACATATAACTCAAATCATATAACTTTACTTTTGTTTAATATATTTTATAATTTATCATTTAAAATGTATCATATTTAAATTCAGGAAAGCCTGTGATTTTCAGAATTATATAGTTGAAAATGTTTTTCTTCAGCCACCATGCAATTAAGGCCAATGGGCAAATTTGAAGGGTTGTATTTTATAGACTAATTTGGCTAGAGCTCCTATCTCTGTATCTTATTCCCTCAGTAATGCCTTTAAACAAATGTTTCACCAATTACCAGTTTTATAATTATGTGTAATTATTGCCCATTATACAGTCCTTTCTACATGCTGTACCCCTAGAGACCAGCACTACATCCACTAATGCCCCGGCCACTGAAAGAAAAGGAAATGAGAAAATGGTAATAGAATGTGTTTTCATATGTCTTTAATTCACGATATATATTCAGCTCGGCAGTACTATTGCAACTATTGCAGAAAAGACATACATTCTAATTTGTGGAAGGTTATCTTTCTTTCTGTAAACCCTGCAAATGAGCCCCTTGGCGTTTACACCATGTTCTGTCTCATCTGAAACAGGCTCCTGCAACACTACAAACTGGCCCTTGGCAGAGGATCATTTATTTACCTGCCAATTATATGGGGCTCTGTAAAGGGAATAAAATGGGATAGTGTGGGGAGTATTTTTAAAGTTCATTTTAAAAGATGGGTCTGCCAGTACAGTTGCATACATTCATGTTAACACTGAGTTATCAAATGGCCTTTTTTCTTAAGTTTAGTCTAAAATAAAACAAGTACTGTAAGTAGCCAAATGAGAAAACAAATTAGAGAAAACCTCAATTAGAACAGTGTGGTTTTAAACTGTGGACAATTGTTCAGTGGGTAAATAATATCCATGTACACACTTGATCTGATTGTTTCTTCATCCAATATCATTGTTTCTGTGCATATTTGCCCCACGTGAGACTAAAATTATGTTATGTGATGAATTTCCGGGGAGGGGGGGGCATTTAGATTCCATTCCTGACTGGTAAACTCAGTGAGAACAACTCTCTCCCATTTGTCTTCCCTTCTTGTGTGGAAGAAAGGGCACAGAATGGCTTACACTTTTCATGTAGTAAAGCATTTAACCAATTATAATTGCTGGATTTTTGTCACCAATCGTAAAGGTGGAACGTCTAGCTTAACCTCAAATTTAAGAAAACATTCCTTTTTTTCTGTTATATGTCCAGCAGATTCAACACTTTACAGTCAGCAGAACTCCTTTGCACTTGTAAGATATGGTAAATTCTAGGTAAGAGTTTTAATAATGTAAATCATGTTATCAGTCTGTTGTTCATGTGTTAGAAACTGTAATCAGAAGAATTTCAATTTTAATGCACCTATAGTGACCCGCAAAAAATCTACATAGAGTTATAGCTGGACATCATTAATAATAGTGAAAATAACAATCTCATCTGTAGTTTTACTCAAAAATAAATAGGTACTTGTATCAAAACACCTTGATAATTTGGCTGTCCAATTGTCTTTGTCATCAATTTCTAAATTAAGCACCTAATAATATTGTAATTAACATTTTAACACCTGCTGGCAATGATGTTAGTAGTCGTGAAGAACCCCTCCCACTCACTCTAATAAAACACTACAGGAGTAGAGAGCAGATTGCTCCTGTCCTGCTGCAGGAAGGAATGCTTTCACAAGTCATTTTAGCTATCAGTCATCAGATTATAAAACTGCTCTCTAATCTAGCCTTTTATCCATCATTGTCCATCTATGCATTATCTGTTGTATTGGGCTTAATACTGCAACTGTAACTACTGAAGCATTATGAAGCATTACCCACCTCATTGGTGGATAATGATCTAATATGTGGATAAAACTGTATACATAAACATTACATTGTTTAAGACTTCAACACAACATACTGTACTTCTTGCACCTTAGCATAGCTACATATTTACAAATTACTTACTTTATTTCTTATGTCTAATAAATGTGTCTTTTGTTATGGTATTATATCGAGCTTCCTAGTAGAGTTGTCAATTTTGATATGCCCAAAGTGTAAAACAAATGTAAAGTTAGTAAATTTTATATAGTATAAAATTATCATACACATAATTTAAATGAATATCTCTCCATTAGTTTTACAGCACAGTTGTTATGACCATGGTGCTTGGCAAAGTGGATTTTCTAGTGACATCATCAGCAAAATCCTGACTGGCAAAACGATCCTGATATAAATGTCTACAGCTTCTGAATAACTTTGCAATTGACTTTATATAATTAGGGAAAAAGGCTTAACAGGTGTGATTAAAAATATTGTTAAAATGCTAGTGCTTGTAACAGTCGGCAATTTTAAAACATTATTATAAAAAAGGCATGGATAAACCTCGATAAACTAGATACGTATTTAGAAAAAGGAAACCGTGTTGGAAAGCAATGTCAAATAAGGTTTAGGAGAAGGCTGGAGACCTAAAATCACTTGATGTAAATCCTGTAAATGAGACATGTCCTGAGGCCACCTGCCATCTGTCTCTCTGTACTATACAAAACATGCAACGCACTGACTACAGACTGCCCCATCTGCCCAACCATGGGCATAAAAACATACACAAACACAAACAAAGCAGACAAACATAAACCAGTCCAGCAAGAATGGGCTCTCCTGATGTGAGTCACTTTAGATGTGTCATCTGAGTCCATTTCATTAATGGCAGGGGGTTATAACAGCACAATATCCAGTACTATATACACACACTGGAGAGTAATGTTTCTTTTGGTTACAATATGCTTACCCATATCACTCTCTGGAGTAGGGTTACAGGGATCCCCTTTCAATAAATAAAACTAAAATCCAATGGAAAATCAATAAACAATATATCTTAGAGGCCTGACCCATTCATTCAGTACATGAAAGCCTTTTAGCAGGCTGTATGCCTATTTTGGGGTTTGTATGAGAAGTAGCAGATTTGCACAGCATTGCATAACAAAGTGGAAGTTTGAATTCAGTATGTACAGTATAAGGAAATCTGATGGGCAGGATATTACACAGAAACATCATCCAGCACCTGGTCATTTCTACACTGTTCTGTTCATTGCCTCTTGAATGAACAGAATGAATGCATGCATTGAATGCAATGCAAAGATACATAACCTCTACATATCTCATTTTCCTGAGGGGTTTCTCATATAGGTGATGCCAAGAAGGGGCTTGGGGTGCTGTAGCTACAGATAAGTTAGCCATAGCACCCACCCCCACAGTACCCCAAGAAATTATATCTATATCCGTGAACACTATGACTTAAAAAAAAAAAAAAAAAAAAAACTTAAAACATAAAACCAGCACAGGTGATTTGATTCAGCCAGTGGGCGGAGCACACACTAAACTTTTGACCCAACTCTCGCGTCCTGTTAGCAAGAGCACCTTTTTGTTTTGTAAATTAGCATTAGTGAGGCAAGGATTTATAATGAATAATATTTTCCTCCATAAACATAGTGTTTTGTATGAAAGCTGTTTAATAGTAAGTGATTTTCAAGTGATTTTCATCCCCTTTATTGCCTGTTATGAATTTAATGCATTTATTAGTTTAGGCGCTACTTCTGACTCCTTATAGGTTTCTTTTTGCAATGCTCATTCATGTAACGTTATATCTTAGCAAAGAAAACTCCAAATCATCTCTAAATCAACTCTAAAACAAAAGATCTCTAAATCAAAGGTTGAAATGTACATAGACCTGTGTGTGGCTTAATGTGTGGAGCCCTGACTGGGAAAGGAGAAAGAGTCCATCTACCGCATGTGCCATCCGGGGTCCAACAGTGGCAGGGTAGCTCAAATCTATCTAGGGCATACTCTTACAAAATTGAATATTATAAACATTTGTTTAAGATTGCTGACTTGTGAATTTGGATATATATAATATGAGACAAATATCTCACTTGGTGTTTAACACAGAATGGACATTAAAGATGTCACAGACATGGTACTCTGCATATGTGTGTCTGTCCATGCATCTGTGCTGGGGTGCCGAAATAGAAATTTAAATGTGCCAACCAGTACACATTAATGGTAAACCCTAATCTTCTGAGCATCCTTGCTGAAAGGTCAATCACACCAAAGCACCAGCAAAAGAAAAAACTCTGGTACTGCCCCTGGTTTCTCAGTGACGTAAACACATTCAAATAGCCTTAAATTACCATTCTTTCGTTGCCTGGTTGACGCTGAAAGTAGTTAGGCAAAAAATGAACAAATAATTACATTAAAATCAGTAATTTGTCTGGGAAACTGAAAGTATCATGCCTTGAAAACAATCCATAATGTTATGGGCTTTGAGATGACAGTAAAATTCTTTCCTAATTGGCCTTGTAATACATTCGTAATGTTGGAAGATTTTATAAATGTCAAAACCTTTGTACAAATGTATGTTTTTATGTTATTTTGTCTTTACATAGAAAAAAAGAGAATAATCATTAGCCCAATATCACCATCATATTTCACAAATAAATGTACTGGAAATGGTTTATCCTCATCTTAGTGGCATCTTAGTAGCACATTTATCAAGCCTGTTTATCTGTTCAGTTGACAATGATTTAATATATAAATCATATATATTATAAATATAAAAAATATCTTGTAGAATGTATACACAATAATTTAAACATAAAATTGAGTACATCTAATAAAGCTGACATACGCTGATCAGCCATAACTTTAAAACCATTAACATTAAAACCACCAAGGTGGCTTATCAGAGTGTGGCTCCACAAGATCTCTGTGGGTTAAGCTGTGGTCAGCTTTCTTCGGAGCCGGCGTTGACTCTTTTTGGCTGTTTGTTTCTGTTTCATCGCGTTGGGTGGTCTTGTTCCCCACAGACGGAGATAAGCCTTGTTTGACATTGATCCTGTCTGCAGTTTACTGGTATGCAATTGAATCAATATTATTCACCTGGTGGTGGTGTTAATGTTATGGCTGATCAGTGTATAGACTTTTAGTTCAGACTTCTAATAAGATGTACTAGAACAGTGTACAACAGTATTTTAAAGTTGTGGCCCATCACTTAAGCTTACATGACAAAAATTCGTTCTCCTATATAAAGAAAAGTAAATAAGTGGACTTTTTAACTTACAAACTGTGCACATTTCATCCGTGACATCTCACGCCTTTAGTATTGTTGGTAATTAATAAAAACAAACCAGTATCTTAGAATTTTAGGATTGTTATTAGTAACTGAAGCCTTTATATTATTTTTCTCTTTCAAATAAGCAAATCAGTATTACTTTTAAAGACTCAAGCAAGGATTATTTAAGGCCCTATTAAGTTCGTATTCAAATAAATGTGTCACAGGAAAAAAAAACTGTTGATTACATAAAAGTTGTTACATTTTGCTACTTTTTATTTAAAAAAATAGCTGTTATATATCAAACTTGCTTACATTCACACACTCTCTTAATAAACAGAAGTTAATATCTACTGTACACACATCTTCCATATGTTCTTACCTTCTTACCTTATACTACAGTGATTATAATGCACAATTATAATATGCCATTATATTAAACAGCTGAAATATCCTCATAGACATAAAAAAGCCTGTGTGCACGCTGGCCCAAAAGAAGTGTCTAGACTCACTGATTGCCATTTTACATTCAAGACAATCATCTAAATAAAATGGACTAACAAAGTGCATACTATTTACAGCAAAATAAAAAAATACTTCAGTAACCAAGGAAGATGCATTAAGCTATTAGGAGTAAGTTTATTCCTAATTAATATTAACAACATATGCACCGATCTCTAATGGAAACATAATTCCTCCAAGAGAAATAAATGTACAGACCATAAACACAGCACATCCAAGAGAGGGCAGTAAGAGAATGTTAATGTAGCTGAACACTTACTTCATCTGACCCTGATCCAAAGATGAGCAGGTCGAAGGGAATGGCTGCCACCATGTCTATAAGAAACCAGCCCTTAAAATAGTGCACAGCGATCTTCCCCGGGTGACTCACTACCTCCTCGTTAGAGTTTACGTAAGTCGTCCGGAAGTTTATAAGGATGTCAATGATGAACATGATGTCCACCATTAAGTCGACAACATTAAGGGGGCTGCACGAGTAGCCACATAATCTTCTCTTCTGTTCCTCACGATCGTTCAGCAGGAAGGCAGCAGAATATGGGGTAAAAATGGCCGTGTAAATGACAAGGAGCAAAATGAGCCAGTCCCACATGGCCTTAAACGGACTGTAGTGTAGGATGGTGAATTTGTCTATGCGTGGAGACTGGAGCTTGTACTCTGGTAATACATCTGCACCTAGTGACAACACCTGGACAATGGAAAAACAAAATAAAAATACATTATAGTTTTAAATAAAATAATACCAATAATGGGAAATTCACTTGTTTATTAAGGTCGACTGCATGGCTAGAAGCAAACAGTAAACTGTGCAAAGTGACTGAAAATGGGAAACAAATTATGTGGTTTATGTATGATTGCATATTCTAAGAAACTGAATTCAAATAAACTGAAACTCAATTGAAGTACCTACATGTAAATAAGTCATTATGTATGTCATTGTGTATGTGTGCATGGTTTTCATTGACTCTTGTTAGGATGAACTGACTACTGAAGATTATTGAACAAATGAATGAATGAATTAATAAATAAAAAAAATAAGTTCCTTTTGATTATAGTAGCTCCCAAGCTGTATAAATAGTAGCGGAGATTAAATAAGTGGCAAATAAATGCAAAGTCACAAAAAGGGAGCTTTAGACAAAAATACCTGATGATATCAGGATAGATAGATGGATGGATGGATGGATAGATAGATGGATAGACAGATAATCAAATAAATAAATAAGATGAGATTGGTATGCCCACTATTTGGCTGCAGATCTTAATCAAACTAAACGTTTATGGGAAATTTTGGATTTTTGACAGCAACACACATCTATTCTCATGCTCAGATATGATTGTAGGAAACGGTGATGAATAAAATATACTGGCTCTGCTATCTGTTCCATTTTGGACTGCTATTGTATTTTTAAACTGCTAGCTGGTGTACCAGTGCAGAGCTTTGTGTAAGATGTAGATTGCATCAGGATTTTTTCAACATCTCATTACTACTGACAACCTCCTTTCCAAATTTCACTGTTACACAGTATGGAGGAGTCCCACACCAAAACATTAATCTCATTCCAGTGCAAACTCATTTATTTCGTGCAGAATGTTGAGAAGACGAAGCTTCCTTGCTGCCCATGTCAGGTTATTGCAGGAGTGAGCTGAGTTTAAGTTCATTGCTCAGGGGTATAGAAAGAGAGAAAAAAGTCATAACTCTGGCAGAAAAGTGCACATAAAGTGGAATCTGGACCTGGGGGTGGGGTATTGTGTGGAGTTCCAGAGGCACATTTGGGTAATAGGCCAGAGATGCATGAAAATAATCTCTAAAATGAAGGCTGAATCTGGGATTTCTTCTTGGTGGGAAAGGCTGAGATGTTGAGCTTTGTCTATTTTGCTGGGTAAGCATCAATGTCATGCTCTCTCCAGGGCAGTAAGATTTGTTTTACTTTTTCCCCGGTCTCAATATTCATCTTTTACGAGGTCAGCAAGAGAGCAGTTGTCATATTTTCAAACCCCGAAAGGATCAAACTCATGCTGTGTAGCTGAAACTGACTGTAAACCAGGGAGAGTGTTACTGTCAGTAAGCCTAAAGCACAAACACTTACACACAGCAACACATAGAGAAATTGCCACTGACAGACAGCAAATGAGGCATCTTACCCTGATTAGTATATCATTAATTATCATGCCAACATGAGTAGAGCTTGTTTTGTGCTGCCTCTACAGCATTTTTTCTCACTCTCTTCAGTAAGGAGTGATACATTGACCTTTTTTTCTCTTATCTGTCTTTCACACATGCAGATAGTCACAGTAAGGTAATGTGAAAATCAGTTAAAGCTGACAAGCCACATGGCTGACTCAAATGCCAAGCTAGATGACTTGAGGAATAACAGTTGCTTAGGCTTTCATGTAGAAAGCTTGCGTTTTTTCCCCCTGAATATATGTCTGTTGCGTTTCTCATTTCTTTCCACAGCTGTTTAGGAAAGTGATACATATGAGAGCGACTGCCATCTGATGCCCTTCAGTCTGCATAATGACTGTGGGTTAACAAAAGGACACTTTTAGTATTTAACTGTTCCTAGAGTAAACCCACTGTCTGTGCAAAGACCTAAATCAAGCCTGCGGATGGAAGCGGGTGGATGCTAACACTACGGCTGCCACGGCGCTATTGAATTCTGTTCTGCCAATATTGAAGCATTTATTTGTGCACAGCAGTAGGAAATCCATCTCCATGCTCAGATGGTCTTTTGATGCATTGCAGTTTCAGAGAGAGAGAGAGAGAGAGAGAGAGGGAGGATGGGGAGACAGAGATGGGCGTTAAATAATGGAAGCAAGTGGCTGGAGATTTCTTAACTGCACAATAGTCTGTAGTAACAAGGTAAATGGTAGCTGTTAGACATTCTTACTGGCAGCAGAACAATGCAGCTGTAGGTCAATAATTCTCTTATATGAGTTGAACATTTACACTGACAGTAGAGAAAACTATTGTATGTGGCTTCTGACTTTTGTCCCAGTTGTCCTATTTAATTTTTTTAATATTACTGTACATATATGATGCAAATATGATAAAATAAGCTAGTTAGTCGGTATGGGGTTTTTAACAGAACTTGCTGTGCATTTGTTGTGCATTGGGAGAGAAAACATCAGGCATAAAATAAAAAAATAATAATAATCAATTGTCTCTTACTGTTATATACAGGTGAGCCAGCTACTGGAACTCTACTCATAACTTCAAGCAAAGAAATGAACAGCACCTGAATTGTTATTTTAACTGAATTCAAACTGTTGCTGAGGTCATGTTGTATGCTTAACACAATTACTGTATATGCCTTATTAAATTGTATGCTTAACACTTAATACAATATTTGGAAGGTTATTTTTTATTTATTATTAATTACATTTATTCAGTCAAATTGTCAAAGATCCTAAAGATCACACAAGTTTGATGTGACTGAGGACACCACCCCACTTAAAATAAAAATAGCGCGTAAACAACAGCGTAGGACCAAGACAAACCTTACACTCATATGAACCGGGCAGCTTCCAGTTTATTAGTGGCCTATTCGCTGTTCTATAGTAGTGTAACTGTAAAGAAACTCACCCAGGGTTATGAACTCAAATGTACTGCCTCATTAACTCTGTAGTTTTACACTGATTATCCCTGGATATCGTATATACTTTTTATTCTATCTTTTTTTAGTCCATAGCCCATTGTTGTAAGTACTTGCATTTTCTAAAGATTAGATCTATCGAGCCAATGAATAACTAACTAAAAGAATTGAATTCTTACTTTTTTTTCACAACTACTACTTTAGTTGACGCTTGCATTTGATTAACATGATGAATTTCTAAAACATGAAGCAAGACAATGCAGCAGTGCAATTTCCATAAAAAGCTTTGATTCATAACTTTGTCATCCTATACACAATGGTCAAAGAAATAGAAAAGGCATCTATTTTGTTTGACTGCCTTTAGCTGTGATTAAAGCATTTATTGACCGGGGCACTGTTTTGACAACCTTATACAATGTCACAACAATTATTTCCATCAAGTGTTGCATCCAATTTTGGTTTACTTCCTGTATTGATGATGGGAGAGCCAAACCACTCCATGAAGTCTTCTCTTGCATATCCCAAAGACTTCCAATGCGCATACGGTCATGGCATTAGGGTAAATCTCAGATCACTTCTTCCAACTCCAAACTTTATAATACCTAGAAAATTGAACCCTTTTTGTGTCACCTGCCTGCGAAGCATAGGTATCACTTAGAGATCACTGTCTGTTGTCTCACATCGGCATCGTCGGCATTGTCGTCACCACTTCTTCCCTCTACAGCAGTAAAAAACGTAGCACATTCAGTGGGCAGGCGAAGCATGTCTTCAGTGGATGACTCATTTCTGTTCAGCCTCACTAACTTATGGCCATACAACTGTTTAGTTTCAATCCTGAAAGTCATATTGTGCATGTGGAAATACCTTCACTGCAACCTCAAGTTTTTAAGTGGTCAGTCATGACCGAATTTCTTCCACAGAGTTGAAAGTTTGGCACTATCCAATGTGTTAGTTCCTAACCTGATTCCAGTCATTCCTACAATCTCTTTAGCTGTTGTCTTTGCTTGATGCAGACCAATGAATTTACCCTTCCTACATTTTTTTCCCAAAAGGACATTGTTGCCAGTGAGAAAATACTCATTGCATCATGGTTAAAGGAATTGTTGCCAGCAGAAAAATATTAATCATTGCAATAAATATGCATTCAAAGCAAGTATTTGCTTATCTAAAATAAAAAAGCTGAATAATATATACTCTGGTAATTTTATATGAGATTCGATTCTAGAGTATGAAAACACCATGGATCTCACCTGTGTGACTTTCTCAGTGACATTGTGTGTGCGGTCTTTAACTTTCGGAGCGATGATGGTCTTCTCAGAGACAGGAGGTGACGGGGCTCTTCTGTCATTGTTAGTTTCAGAAAAGTTAAGTGCAATAAGGGGGATCTTGTTAATTGTATTGTACTTGTTCAGGTTGGAGTCTGAGGTAGAGCCCAGCAGGCTGGATTTGAGATGGTTAAAAGGACCTGATGATAAAGATTGAGAAGGTAGTTAAGACCATAGTTAGACTTAACTGTTACTCATTACAAGGATATTGTCTCTTAAAAAAAGATGGCTTTCCTGTACAGGCTGATAATTAATTATGTTTTTAAAATAAAGCATACAATAGTAAATAATGACAATGATTTTGAAGTATGTAAGACACTGAAATGGTACACCTACTACACAAAAAAGTATAAGAAACAGGCTTTGTTAATGCATGCTTTAAAGGTTATATACTGATTGTGCCCAAAATTCTCCAAACACAGGGGAAAATAATGTAACTTTATTTACAAAAACATCATCTACATGACTGGTATTTCTTTGTAGGCACATAAAAGTCATCTCTCCCTTTCATGATGAAATCTTGTTAACACATCTGGTGTTATACATCCAATTGATTAATTCTGTTAATTCTGTTTCCCCCAATATATGGATACTCTTGGGACACTCCTAATATGGTCCTGACAATGGATTTGTAAGGAACAAATATACAGGATTCAAACGTAGGACTGATTTCCTATCAGATCTCATGACGGCACATCAGTTTCATGCAAGAGGGTGAGAAAGGGAAGAGACTTTTCAGTTCTGGCTAGGAGCAAATGTTCATTTTATCATAACCTCACATACACACTTGTCCTGCACTGTACTCTAAATTACTGTCTGACCATAGCCAAACCTCTGACTCCTCACTCATCATTCCAAATGCTGTCTTGTCATTGATGGTCACTTTATGGAGCATTTTCCTGAGGACTGATGCTTTGAGAAGTGATATCAGGCTAAAGCAACGAACAACTCTTCAAAATAGAAGGGTTATAATTTTAATACCATAAATTCTCTGGTAGAGGTGGATCTGATATTAGATGCTAAGAAGACTTGCAGTGATTTGAGTCTTTCACACCGATATATTAATAGGAGTTATACAACATAGAGAAATCAGACAATAACTGTCCTTTAGAAACGTGCAGTAATCAGGCCAACACTGCAAAGCATTCAATCATAACACTGTTACCTTTCACACTGCGGCCATGGTCTGAAATGTGGGAGAACATTGATCAGTGATCAGGAATTAATGATGAGGCTTCAGTTACCATAGGCTTTGGTTACGTTAGTTTTATGGATTTCATTTACTTAAGGTAAGCCTCCATCTAAAAAACAATATTCAGGGCAGTTTATCAATATTTTGTGGACAAAATTAATGATAGTTTTACAATCAAAATAAATTATTTTCCTTCTGCCAATATGTCTGTACTCAAACAACATTAAGTCCCGTGAGACATCTGACTAAAATTAAAAAAAACATACACAATATAGTAATATGGCATTATGGCTCATGTTTTGGGAACAAACACTGACTTGCCAGTTACAGGCCTTTCTGTTCAAGGTCTTAACTCTGTGTCTCACAAGTCTCACAATCCCTTCTTGCAGCACAGAAGAAATAAGTCTCTGAGTTTATTTACCTTCACTAGTGTGCCGATCCCTCAGCGGGCGTTTGGAGTTGGAACTGAGACCTTCAATATCATGCACGGAGGAAGCTCGTCTTCTGCTACACACACTGTCTCTGGAGATGGACTGTGCCAAGCAGGTGGTGGACTGGGCCTGAGACAGACTTGGACGGTCCCACAGTTGTTTAGGGGATGAGTGGTCGAGGGGTCCGGACACACTGATTGGGGATGAGTGGGGACTGGAGCTGATAAGAGCCTGTGTGTCATTGGCGTCAGCAGGACTGCAGCTGTCCTTAGTCAGAGAATGAAAGTCCCTCAAGGGCACAGAGTCATTGCTGGCTTTGGGAGAGTCTACCATCACTGTGTCAGGGTCTTCCTGGGGCAAAGACTGTTTGCTGGAACCTAACAGGTTCAGGGAAGGCAGGCGGAGCCTGAAGAATCTTCCTTTCCCTGGAGAAGACAAGAGAAAAAAATATAGGCAATATCAACAGGCATAGCTTGCAGTTTTGGTGTATTTTGCAATCCTGAACAGAATAGAGAATGATTTTAACAATTGCAGCAGAAAATAGGTTTCTGTGTAGATATTCTTTAGCCTGGAACATTCTATGCTATTATTAAAAAAAAAAAAAAAAAAAAAAACAGGAAGAGAAAAAGGAACTAAACATGAAAAAAGAAGGCAACTCTAAGTCCACAAAGACAATATGTCACATTCGGCATAGGATCTCGGTGTGGATGTATATTCTCCATGAGAAGCAAAAAAATTATACTTTGGCATGGAGGAGAAGAGATTTGTAAAACACAGAGGAGTTTAATGGGAAACTAGAGCAAGAAAATGAATGACATTCGCATGGGTCTTTAAATAGAGGGCATCAACTCTTTCCAGAA
Source organism: Leiocassis micropogon (assembly GCA_028565275.1). Taxonomy (NCBI): domain Eukaryota; kingdom Metazoa; phylum Chordata; class Actinopteri; order Siluriformes; family Bagridae; genus Leiocassis; species Leiocassis micropogon. Next base: position 18,252,470 of record JAOVVA010000051.1, read on the forward strand.
ATAAAAGGTCATAAATTAAGAGTGGATAGAGGAAAAAATAAAGAATAAAAGAGTTTCTTGTAATTATATAACCTTACAAATGAATAAAGTCTAGATTTTTCACATATAAATTACAATACAGTAAAATTATTTTCCCTTTCCAATAGATAGCTTTGGGTCATAGTCAGCTTTGATACAGCATCCATGGAGGAGTGAAGGTTAAGAGCCTTTCTTAAGATCCACCAGTGGCAGCATGGCGGTCCTGGGGTTTGAATGCACAACCGACGAATCAGTAAATTTTAATTAATAATTCCTAAGCCACCACTACCCACATGCTGAAGAGATGATGCCACACAGTTTACAAATAAAGCCAGATGAAACATGTTTGTTATTTTCATTCTGTTCATGCAAATATAAAGAACAGATTACTTATTTGTATGTACATTAACTGGTGAGGTATACTATTACACAATCTGTTACTACTGTATATCCTTTTTACATCAACACAGTAATAATCCTGGTGCTGGAGCTGATTCAGGAAATTTCTAAAAAAAAATTAAATAAAATTATGAATCTACCCTTATTTTTATATACATTACAAACCTGTAGTCTTGTGCAACATCAAAGACAAAGTATTGGTGGAACTTTGTGGAGGCCAGGAATTCTAATTATAGAAAAATCTGGATTTTGGTCACGACCAACGATATGTGAATTTCCCCATGGGGATGAATAATCTATCAATCTCTCTATCAATATATCTATCAATCTATCTCTCTATCAATATATCTATCAATATATCAAAGGATATTTGGCATGAAATGTATTTATTCATGAGTGATCTTGTTAAGCTTAAGAAAAGTTAAGCTTCTGTGTTCTGACAACATTTATAGCGAGACTGGCTTTGAATACACTTCAGGCAATCATAAAATAACAGATGGTTTAGAAGAATAACTATTTAAAAGGGCTGGCACAAAAGAAATGCACTTAGAAAGTTATTTGCAGCTGTAAACTGCCACCTACTGTAGATGCACATTTTATCATCGAGGGGACATTTCATTAAAATTTGTAATAAAAAAGTGATTTTGTAAAAGAACTTGGATTAGTCTGTGCCACAACCTATTATATAAAAAATATGTTAAAAATGTGGTGTGACCTCAGTATGCACTATGCCTAGGAACAGATGCTTTTACAACTTTAACTTTATTCTGAGTGGGAGAGAGCTCATAGGAGATTTTTGCAGTGTTAACCTTATAGCACTAATTAAGTGTATTGCAGTTTCATATTTAATGTGTTTTTATTTTTTTGTTTATTTATTTCTTTTTTTATTTAGGATTCCTAAACCCTGGAACTATTCACATTCTATTTAAATGAAGTCATATAAATGACCTTGAGTTGCTCAGCCTGTTAGTATATCTAAAAAAAAAAAAAAAGTATAAATACAGTTTATAAAAATGTTTTCAGTGGAGAAGCATTATCAATATCAAGTGTCTGCCCAGTTTCTGGTCCTAAGTAGCCTTTAACCCTTTATGACATTAACAGCTATATTAGATTATTTTTTTTAAAAAAGAAGAAAAAAAAAGAGTTCTGTAATTAAATAAAAACATGACGTCTGAGGGTATCGAAGATCCCCTATAGGTTATTGCATCGCAGAGTACTGCATTCATCATTTTATTGATATTGGGAAAATGTATTGACTAAGACCCCCTTCGGAGACTTTTAATAGGCCTTCACATTTTCTAAACAAAACCCTAAGGACAAAAGGGCCATTTTTCAGGTATAGATTGTAGTATCTCAGCTGCAGGAAACATTGCAGGCTTTATTATACCTCTGTAGTAGTCTTAGTACAGTATGTGTATAATTTACATGTACATGTTTTATAAAATGTATAAAAATGAGCCATTTTATTAAAAAAAAATATATATATATATATATATATATATATATATAGACATGACTCAACTTTTAGATACATCTAAAACGCATAATGTCATATTGCTAAGAATTAGGTAAATAAGTAAGTAAGGAAATAATTAAGTAAGTAAGTACAGTAAATTGAGTGTTAACCTTAGCAAGATTAAAATATTGCATATTATACAGTAGCTGGTGATGTATATTTTTAAAACTCACTTATATGTGCTACAGCCTAAATTTTAATACAGCTTCATTATCATGAGCACCAATTCAGCTTTTGCCTCGACTACTGGCTTTTATTTACAATCAATATATCTAGTTAGTTTCAGAATGAGAAGCATCTGCTAAGTAACTTGTTAATTAGACGCAGGTGTCTACACTAAGGGAGTAAATGATGCTCTGTTGACAAGTCTATATAAAGTTGAAAAGCTCTTCCATGCAGTAATATCATCTGTCTTCAAAATGGCATACTACACATAGATCATCCACTGTGGGATGCAGTACTATCCCTAAATAATATATTGCTTCCTAGAACAATTTCCAAAGTATGAATTGAAAAGTGTAGGAGAAAAGGCAATGGTGTTATCTTATTAATAGTAACAGGATACATCAGGTTGTATAAACCTTATTACTGTGCTGTCGGCTAGCTGTCTAGTCTTTGTGTATATACTGTAGTTTAGCCAATGTATTTTTGGAAATGATTGTGCAATGCATTTAATACAGTATAATGAGGGTGTGACTTTGTGTGAATTGTGCCCTGCAATGAACTGGCATCACATTCAGGACATATTTTTTCTTGTGCCCAGTGTACCTGAGATATGTTACAAATCTACTGCAACACTACACTAATCAGGATACTATGGTTACTAAAGAGGAAGGAATGATACTTTTTGGTCACATGACTGTATAGGACAGCACATGAAATCTTGCATAAAAGATGTATGTAGTAAACAGCCCACACTGGTACAGAATGCAATATACAGGCATTCGGGTGAAAACTACGCGGAAAACCTCTTAGGGAGGGTCGGAAAGAGCTGCTATACTGTAATGACAGCAATCCAGCTCTTGGAGCTATACAAGAAAGGCTTCACTCAACAAGCTCTTCAGTCTACATCATACAACCGGTCTGCATTCACATGCACCGATGTTTAAACAAGTACTGAACATGACACATGCCTGTTATCTGTCCCTCTCACACAAACACAGATCAGCTCTGCTGCCTGTGGGTCAGAAGTCTATCGCACTGGAAATTTGACAGAAGGATTCGTATTTCAGAGCCTATCAAACAGCTTATGTTCACCAGCTATGAAAACTGATCAAAGAAATGGATAGTCTACAACAAATATGCATGATATACTTTAGGCTGGTTTCAAATGGTTACGTGAGAATCCCTAGCGAATTATTAATGCATGTGAATAGTGAAAGTTGGCACATGTGCCTGTGTCTCTAAAAACTCATTTAGATTACAGCTCTACATGCACTCCTAAAGCCTAATGTGATTCTGTGTGATTGTGAATGATGTTGACAGAGGGCATGCAGATCTGTGCAGTGGAGGTTAATAATGTATAAAGATATATTAAACTATCTTGGCTGCCTACTTTCTCTTCTTGCATCCATCACCTTCACAGACTCAAGCTGGTCTGGCACTAATGTCTCTTTATGGACTCCATTTACTGATAACGGCAAGTGCACTACACTCAAATTGAATTTAAAGTCCTGTACAAATATATGCACTGAGCACCTTTAAAAGACAAGAAATGAATTTAAAAAAATCTTTCTATATTGGCTGTTAAATACAGCTTGTTATTGGTGGCGGTGTAGACATGCAGGTGGTCGGATGTTAAGCATCGTGCTTTAGGAATTGTGAAACATTAAAGCATAACAAAATTAGATATTTAGGTTGACACATAATCCGCATGTCATAATCCTAACATGAAACTCTTGCTGAAACATATCCTAAAGAGAATTGGGCTTATGGCGTCCATTAACCTTTAAAATCACTAATGGAATGGCTAGTGGAAACCTAAATTAGCAAAGACAGGGCATACTTGCTACTCATAATGGATCCATAAAAAAGTAGTATTAGGTAGTATTAGAGGTAGTCTTTAAAAACCTGAAAATGTGAATGGATTCTACTGGACACAAATACAGACCTCACTAGAGGGACAGAGATGTCACTGAATGGACAAGATAGAGAGTTGACTTTTCCATTACAAGTAACTGAAAGAATTGATGGACATTTATTTGAAGTTAGCTATGAGGACAGTTCAGTGAAGACTTTTACCCAAGCATAAATAAAGTAAATCAAATAGGTAAGCAAGTTGTTGTTGGTCTTTTGGCTGCTCCCGGACAGGGGGCTCACAGCGGACCATCTGGTCTGCACATACAAGCTTGGCACAGGTTTTATGCCGGATGCCCTTCCTGACGCAACCCTCCCGGCTTGGGACCGGCACTGCATCCAGTGGTTGGGGTTTGGGCATTGGCTGGAAATCAAACCCAGGCGTTCCAAATGGCAGGCGAAACACCTGAAACATACCACTGAGCCACCAATGCCCTCAAATAGGTAAGCAAAGTAATTAAATAAATAGAAAAGCAACCAAAAATAACAAGAACACTATGGAAGTACAATCTGTCACATTTAAGTAAAATACCTGCTTAGACACTTAAGGCACAAGAGTGCATTTATTTAGTAACAAATATAACCAATATGATAGAAGATCTATTTCATATTTGCTGTGGTGCTTTCAGCTACTCCTATTCAAAAGATCTATTTCAGGTTAGAAGGCTTAGTGTATAGATTTACATGCAAATGAAACTCAAAGCAATGTTCCTTCTCCTGCCTCAGGTAAAGAGATTTCTCTGTAACCTGGAAACCTTTAATGGATATGCATTTGTATCTGCAAGTTTAGGACCCTAAGGGATCGGAAGGGAATGGCTTTGCTACAATCAACTTTCTGGTTATTATACAATCCTAATTATGTTCTTACTGCTTGGTAAGTAACTTTTCAATGAGCCTGGATTTGCCATATGGATATCCCCTCGGACTGATTGTACTTTTAGTGGGCGTTAAATGAGGCAGATTTGTGTGTGTATACTCAGGAGATCTAATGACTTCTCATGATGATCTCTTCTGCCTTTGCTGTCCTCTGTTTAACCTCTATGGGAACCTTGGGAAATTTGCTGATACAGGTAGTCAGTTTTGATTACCCCTACACCCACCCACATGTGCAAATATCTCTTGTATAAACATGTGTAAACAATTCCCAGTAGCACATATATATAGAGAGGAAGAAAGAGAAAGGGAAAGAACTGTATAGCGCTGCCATGTGCTTGGTGCAAGATGAGGCTTTAACACCTCGTATCAGGTCTGTCTTGACACCTTGATGGCCCAAGACCATGTCAGTTGATTCACACATCCACAACCCCCTCACACACAGAGAGAGAGAGACAGAGAGAGAGAGAGACAGAGAGAGAGAGAGCGCTAAAAATAACTCTTTCCCAACAGGATGTGCCAGGCTGAGAATGGAATTCCAGATAGGATGACTCAGGGCAAACAGTGATTAAATGGTTAAGCCTGGTTGGAAACACACAGATATGGAACATTATCCTAATCCCTATCCTCACTGCAGCATTCCTTACTATCACAGGAACCAGTAACAGGGTATACTGGTACAATCGCAATAACATAAATTTACATTAAATTAAATATTCCACAGACAGTTGCATTTCACAAATGAATCTTTATACATAACATATTTTTGTAAAACACTTTATCCAGTCAAAGGTATTTGTGAATTCAGCTATTTGTTTCAGCTTAGATTCAGCTTTTGGGAGCTGAGACTACAGTTTCTGAGGGTGAAAGTGAAAGGGGTGAGAGAAAGCAACTTTTAGGCTTCATGTACTCTGTCCCGGTGGCACGGTGGCTTCGTGGTTAGCACCGTTGCCTTGCACCTTCAGGGTCTGGGCTTGATTCCCATCTAAGGGTCTGTGTGCGTGTTTGGTGAGTTTCCTCCGGGTACTCTGGTTTCCTCCCACAGTTCAAAGACATGCAGATTAGGATAACTGAAGTTCCCAAATTGCCTGTAGTGTGTGAATGTTGAATGGAGGTCCTACTAAGTAAAATAGTAATAAATACAATGGTGTAATCACCATTGGCTTCCACGGTCCCTAATTGGACTACAAAGCTTCCTGTATAGATGGATGGATGAATGGACATTGCCTTATCCTAAGACTGTTGTAGTCTAACAGCTAGTTATGAAATTTAAATGAATATATAAATAAAATGAAATTTTATTAGTTGTAATAAATAATTAGTTCTTATCTTGATCTAGGAAAAGGTGTCAAAAGCCAACAAATTTAGCATGCATTCTATAGGATGTGCGCAGAATTTT
>JAOVVA010000051.1:18310571-18328522 GCA_028565275.1 Leiocassis micropogon
CATTTTTAGTTTATGTCTTATGGTGTTGACTCTTTTAGTGTTCATACAAATATTTACACATTAAGTTTACTGAAAATAAAAATAGTTGAAAGTCAGAGGACGTTTCTTTTTTTGCTGAGTATATTTGAGGATGGTTATTTTGGGGGAGAAAACGGTTAAGGGTAATATCAACACCAACAATGTGACTCAGGCAAAAACTTGAATTTTAGGAAGCACAAAGCTTATCATTCACTGGATAAAGTATCAGCTGTTGTGTTAATCGCATAAATTTGCTGCAGTTCCAAAGTGTGTGCTTGTAGTCTAGCTAATAAAATGGATAATAGTAATTAATTTTTTTTTAATCCGATCAAGAAAAAAATTGCTGCAATATCTAAACCATGGCTAGGCAGGTGGCGGAATCAACATAGTTTTTCAATCCATAAACATTTGGAAACACAATGAAATTTTTTTTTTCAAATCTGCCCCTAGAATTAGAAGTTATACACATCTACTGTACCAGCTGCTTGAACTGCTTGTGACCCCATAGTAAGGTTTTACTCTTCCAACCACAAAATGTTTTAATTTAGATTTTAATCTTTTCCAAGTGATTAAACATCTCTCCCACAACATGGACAAGACCATGAATATTATCTTCTGTAAAGAACAAACAAACAGCAAAACAAACAAACAAAAAAATCATACATTTCCTACAAACATACTGTAGCTGGAAACTTGCCATTTTCTTTCTGTTCAATATGAGAAATACTGTAAATGCTGAGGACTGTGCTTTAAATAGAGCCTTGTCAAAATGTTTTTGATGTATCCTTTTTATAATTTCCAGACAAGTATTTTTATTTTTTAACAAACAAACAAACTTTAAAGTTGACTGTGGATGTTGTTCCTAGCCTTAGGACAGCATTTGCTAAAAACTATTTTACAAAAAGGTGACACCCATTCCATTTCATTTCATTGAATACGTTTCTCATAAATTCCTTACAATATTTTTATTTGATATACTGTACACTTAAAACAAATGATTTTTAATAACACTATCTGGCCTCATCCAAATCTCTTAACATTTCTACCTCATGTTGTCTAAGGCAATCATTCCTTGTAACTCTTGCCTACAGTATGCTACATAGGGTAAAATTGTACAGTATGCCTCCAAAGTTTTCATACATGGTGGAAATTGACACCAACACACAAAAAAAACCTAAATGTAACATTGTAACATGTAACACCCTCTACATGGCATTTCGTCTCCCCGATATGCCCCCTGATAAAGCCTCTCATCTCATACTGTATGTGCTGTATATACAGTCCATTTAAAGAAAGGAAAAAAAATCTTTATTGAGAAATGTTCAATTCCTATTGTAATTTCATTTAAAACGTTGAACTTCACATATATTCTGTATTCATTACATTTAAATTTAAATCAGCCTGTGACACTGAGGTGTTTTTAAAGACCAGATTGCATTGATAGTAGCCTTCAGCTCATCTGCATTGTTGAGTCAGGTGTTTTTTTTATCTAGTGCCTCCACTTGATATTTATGGCCAACTGAACACGGTGGCAGAAGTTGAGAAACAAAGTAAGAAGCTAGAAAACATAGTAGTAGGTTGCAAAGTCCAGCAGTTTAGCACTGAGAGATTTGGCAGAAAAAAAGGGAGGGCTCGAGTTGCAGCTAGTGCTCATGAGGTGGCAAGGACTGCACGACATGGCTAAGTTTCAAGTCTCACCAGCAGAAAAGTTTGCTTTTAAGACTGGCAAATGGTCCAAGTGGATTAAGCAGTTTGAAAGATTTCACATTGCGTCTGGATTGGAAATGCAAGCAGAATAAAATCAAGTGAATGCACTAATCTACAATATGGGTGAAGAAACTGAATATATCCTGGTTTCCCTATACTTTAACGCCAGAGAAAGCAAGTGAGTATGAGACATCTAAAAGTAAACTTGAGGCTCACTTAGCTCAAAGAAACTTAATTTTTGAGATAGGTCAATTTAACAAGAAATATGTGAGTCAGTAGATAGCTTCCATACAGCGCTACATTATCTAACAGAATGTAACCATTCAAAATAAAAATAAAAAACAGACACTGGAGCTGATGTCACGGCTAACCCAGGAAATCTGGATGCTGAGGGCCATTTCAGGAAACCGTTGAAAGCAAGAAAGATCTTGTATGGGCCAGGAGGGACACTGCTTAAAGTAAAAGGCAAGTTCACAGCCATTCTCAGTAAGAATACAAGAAGCACAGAAGAAGAGATCTTCAGTATGTGGTGGATGGGCTGATCACAAAATTGCTAGGTGGGCTAGCTACCATGACAGTGAAGCTGATAGCCAGACTGGATAGCATCATCTTGGACTCCAACCACACTGTAAAATATGAGTTTCCAATGTTTTAGAGGGTCACTCAAGGATGAGCATCATCTTGGACTCCACTTGACTGGATAGCATCATCTTGGACTCCAAGGACACTGTAAAACATGAGTTTCCAATGTTTTAGAGGGTCATTTGCAGAGGTGGGTTGTAACAGGTTACATTTACTCCATTACATTTACTTGAGTAACTTTAAAAAAAAAAAAAAAAAAACTTCTGTTAGTAGTTTTACTGCACCATACTTTTTACTTTAACTTGAGCAGATTTGTGAAGAAGAAACGCTACTCTTACTCCGCTACATTCGGCTACAGTACACTCGACTCGTGACTTTTCTAACCATTTATTCTACACATGCAGCCGGTAGATCTATTCTAATACTGTTTCACCAATCAGATACAGCAACAATAATCACATGACTGTTTCACCAATCAGACGCAGCAACGATAGATAGACAGATAGATAGATAGATAGATAGATAGATAGATAGATAGATAGATAGATAGATAGATACTTTATTGATTCTGAAAGAAATTCCAGATATCCGGCAGCCAGAGACAGTAACACAAAGACAGGTTGTACATTGTATATCTTAATGTGAGAGCTGACCAGAAGTTACTAGTGCAATGAAAATCTAAGAACACTTATGTATCCATAGCAGGATACATAAGAAATATATTGTTAAGCAATTATGGTATGATTATGGTGCCCAATAATCACATGATTCCAATAAACACAATGTAAAGAAACAATAACCACATGTAGTCACATGACCACACTCAAACCGGCAGCATAGCAGGAAAAAATCTTCAGCCAGCATCCCTGGCCTCATATACACAGCATGTTTTGCTTACACACAGTGCAAAAGAACAGCTTCATACTACGGTGTCTTCTCTGTCTGCCAAAACAGACAAACATTTCAGCATATAAAAACTCGACTTCTAACCTGAGGGAACATGTCGCGGTTAGTTTAGCTGGTTCATTTAATGTTGCAATGTTAGCATATAGAATTAGTATAAATATAATATAATATATATTATTATATATTATATAATATAACAGTGCATCCGGAAAGTATTCACAGCGCATCACTTTTTCCACATTTTGTTATGTCCAAGCTTCTTCTAAAATGGATTAAATTCATTTTTTTCCCTCAGAATTCTACACACAACACCCCACAATGACAACATGAAAAAAGTTTACTTGAGATTTTTGCAAATTTATTACAGATAAAAAAATTGAAAAAGCACATGTACATAAGTATTCACAGCGTTTGCACAATTGAGCTCAGGCGCATCCTGTTTACTCTGATCATCCTTGAGATGTTTCTGCAGCTTAATTGGAGCCCACTTGTGGTAAATTCAGTTGATTGGACGTGATTTGGAAAGGCACACACCTGTCTATATACCTGCCAGACGAAAGCCACTCCTTAGTAAAAGGCTCATGGCAGGCCCCCTGGAGTTTGCCAAAAGGCACCTAAAGGACTCTCAGACCATGAGAAACAAAATTCTCAGGTCTGATGAGACTCTCTGGCCATATATGGCCATATATATATACTGTGTGTGTGTGTGTGTGTGTGTGTGCGTGCGTGTGTGTGTGTCTATGTATATGTATATAATGTGTGTTTTGCAGCCAACCTAGATAGTAACCAATTAATCATAAATGAGTAAAAACAAGAGAAAGCCAAAAATTATTATAATTTTATAATTATAATCAATTTATAAAATTTTAAGTTTTAATGCAAATGAAACAATAAAACATAAAGACTATGACTAAGAATATTTTTTAAAACAAACCAAGCTAAGATTTACATGTAACCTGTGTGAAAAGCTAGCTGCCTTTGATTGAGAAAAAAACAAGTCAGATAGTGGATAACTGAGTAATTAATTTATACTTGGGTAAATTATTCTTCTCTTGACAGTTTGAGGGTGCTTGTACCATTAGGAAAGCAAAGCATCTTTACAGAATAAATTTTAAAAAATAAAAATAGAAAAATTTGTTTAAAATGTGTGAGGAAATATGTATAAACTATAATTATCATATTTTTCATGATGAACAAGCCTAAACTTAAATACTGACACTGTGTCTAAGTCCCAAAGATTAATTGAAAGGCAATTTAATAACTTTAGGTCTTTCTCCCTGCTGTAGTTTTCATAATATGAGGTACTGACAAGTAGCCTGCACCACTCGATCGAAGTAGGCGTGGCAGATCATGAAACACTAGCAGTTCACTCAGGTACTGTGACTTTATAGGTCAATATTAGTTAATGTGAATTTTCACTGGGAGCCAATGCAGTGTGGATAACATAGGGGTGACGTGCTCATATGTTCTAATACTAGTAAAGACTCTGACTCCAGTAAGAAATGACTCTGGCACACCTATTTCACACCTAGTTGGATATCCAGCCAGTTAGGTTTACAATGATCCAACCTAGAGATGGCAAAAGCATGAACTAATTTTTCAGCGTCATGAAGTGACAATATATTCCTTATCTTGGCAATATTTCTAAGATGAAAGAATGCTGTCCTAGTATTATTATACTTACATGAGCTTTAAATGAAAGAATGGGATCTATAATCACACAGGTCTTTTACTGTTGTACATGATGAAACAAAAATGCCATCTAATGAGTTACTGTGTGATCATTATACTTCTAGCTGCATGTGGTCCTAGTATAAGTGCTTTTGTCTTGTCAGGATTAAGGAGAAGGAAGTTAATTAGCATCTAGTGTCTAATATCCTTCACACAGTCCTCAAATTTATTAAGCTTTCTCATCTGATTTTCTCATCTGGCTTTTTTCAACATACAACTGTGTGTCATCAGCAAACCAAATTACATCATATCATGTCATATATCCCTGTTGGAGTATAGTGAACATGAAATTTTGCATACCACCATCTGAGCATTTTTTTAATTCATAGTACACAGCTAACTATGAAACTTTCAATACCACCATACAGGCTTAATGGCACCATCCTTTGTGTTACTCGTATATTTACATAGCTAACTGCGCGCATTTAAATATTACTTACTTGTTCAGTCATGATCACTGGACTGACACCTGGGGCAGACAGAGAGTGGCTTGTGAATGTCTAAGGAGGAGCTGGAGATGCCCTGGGAGGAGTTGAAAAATGTGGCTGTGGATAGAGAAGTCAGGGCTGACCACTGTGACCCCCCCCCCCTTTCTTTTCCCCCAAAGGAAAAGTGATCGGAAAATGAATTAATTTTTGGCTTACTTCCTTAAAGACTGAAGATTACTAAGGATTGATCAACACAATTTTCCAAATCACTTAAAGGTCCTTGTATGTGGTTTGACACTAAAGACAGATCTGTTCTTAAGTTCATGTGTAAATGAATAACTCACAACAGACCATGTGGTTATCCAAGCTTAATCCACACTGGGGTGGTGTGATGAGACACAATGGGAAGCACAGTGCCTGCATCACACCGAAGTGGATTATGTTCATATAACCCCATGTATGGTCTAGAATGTGATTTTCTGGAATCAAAAAGGCAGTTTGTTAATAATTACAATAGTTTATTTATTACCATGACACCTTGCACATTTTCATAGGGTATAGTTAGATGTATTGTTGTGGCACTCCAGAGAGAAAAATTAGTTCCTGTTATGATTTACATCATTGCCATAATAAACATTAATTCCTTAACCAGTCTCTTTTTTCTATCTGTTTCTGTCTCTCTTACTTTCACAAAAATACACCTTGCCATTTTACTGAGGTAACAGAAAGCAAAACATCCTTTGTCCTGAACACCTACAGTACATACAGTAGGAAGAATGCAGAGCACCAGACTGTTACAAACTGCTAAGTCTACGTTGAGAAATGCTGAGTCTAATCCTAACCTTAACCCTTCCCTAAATGTTAAATAAATATATTGTAAAAAAAAAAGTCACCAAATAAAAAAACAACAACATTCTGTCAAATACAAATCTGTCAATTATTATTGTTCAATAATGTGGAGAGTCTTGGTTGAAAATTAGCACATTAATATTATTTTATCATTCATATTACAATTGGAACCACTGTTCAACCTCCTTCACTCACTCATCGTCAATACCGCTTTATTCTGTCGCGGGGGCCTGGAGCCTATCCCAGGAGACTTAGAGCATGAGGCAGGGTACACCCTGGACAGGGTGCCAATCCATCGCAGAGCACACAGACATACACACACACTCACACACTCATTCACACACTACGAACAATTTGGGAAAGTAAATTAACCTAACCTACATGTCTTTGAAATGTGGAAGGAAACCGGAGTACCTGGAGGAAACCCACCAAGCATGGGGAGAACATAAAAATTCCATGCACACAGAGATGGGAATTGAGCCTGACCAGGAATCGAACCTGGACCCTGGAGGTGACTGTTCAACCTGTTATACAAAAAATAATGCACAACTTCTGACCAATCCATTTTGAGAATCCAACAGCCCTGGGGTTTAAATTAATTTTATTACTGCCATGAAGTTGTGCTCATGTAGTATATTTTAATTTGATATTACAATAATTAAAACATATCCATTTGCAGTGGCTGGAACAGTGACTGGTCAGCTAATCAAGTGGGTTAAAATCAAATACAGAATTGCTAATTTTCAGTAAATGTCAAGCAATGCCTAAAGGGATTATTCGGTGTTGTGGAGAAATGAATGAATGAATGAATGAATGAATGAATGAATGAGCATTTTAAGATTTATATTCATCTTTAAAATCTAATTAGCATTTTCCCAATTCTACACTGTACTCTAAAACACCGCTGTAGTTCCCTGCACAAAACAATATATTATGCAGACATAAAACTGTATTGTTTACTCCTGATTTTTATTGCATTATTATTTTCCAGCCCTATTGTTATGCAAAGTTGATACTGAACACTGTGTAACTCATTGCTACCCTGTAGTACTATCACCCCCATTAGAGCTATGAAAGTAGACTCTGATGCATGGCTAAAGCCAGAGGAAGCACACGACCCTGGTAGAAACACACACAGCTTACTGACAGCCTGTAACTATTACTTTTAATAAAAAAGAAAAATACCAGTCATAAAGAAAATAGCCTCTTGTACAGAACAGTTCATTTCCCCCTAGCAAAAAGGCTATTAGTTTCGCCCACTGCAAAGCAATTTACAGCTTCATAAACAATTACCGTCCTGCTTGGGCAATTTACTAGGTTGTTTTAAGGACATTGTGCAGCCAAAATTAATATTCTGATGCGCTGAAGCAGAAAGGGAAGGGTCATTAGCTAAAGCAGTGGCTCTTATCCTGACTGCCTAATACAAGACTGTAAAGCCCCTTATGTAAGCCACAATAATCCACATGCTTTCAGAAAACCAATATCCATATTACTAACAGGTGATATAACCTCAAGCCAGGTTGGTTATTTATATATCAATTTGTAGATTTCATATGGCCTAACATATTAAAGTCAGGAATTCTGGGAAATTATGGTTTGGAGAAAAGTGACCTAAAGGACTATACTATTGGAATAATAATGATGATGTAATATTAAATGCAATTTAGTTGCAGTTTTCTTGGAGCTTGGTTTATAAGCATGCTCTTGGGGTAGAAATTCAGCAGGTGCATGATCTCAGCCAGTAGGTGGTGGGATTGTTTAAGTTAAAATGTTAGGTGGTTATTTGATTGTGTCTCTTTGCACTTTTTAAAAGATTGAAAAGGTTTGTGAAAAAGTATAAACCCTAAAACCACCAAGCTGCATTTGGGTGTAGTGGTATGCCAAATGTTGCTAGTTCCAAGAAAGTAACTCAAGTAAAACCTTTTTGCAACCTTTACTTGACTTTTAGTTAATACCCATGCATTATCATGTCAAGTTTTAACCAAACCCTAAGTGATCAAAAAAACAACAACAGCCAAATTCACCACAGACAACACACATACAGCCTTGTGGAAACCATGGCTTCTTATCACATCTGTTTTCATCAAGTCCCACAAAACCATCGCCTGCCAAAGCCAAAATTAATCCAGTCCTTGGAAAGCATGCAAAATCCATCCAGCCGATTCTTGACTCATTATCAGATCAGTTTGCTGGTTGGCTAGGAGTGACAATATCAGATTAGCACATCATGGTGTGCTGTAACATTGCTGCCAGAATCTGCCATATGGGTCTGTTCAGCTAATACACTGCTGATGTGAAGGACTGTCTTTACTAGTAGGTTGTTCTGTCTTTATCCACAAGGGGGTAGTGTACAACAAGCCAAAGACACGTTGAGCTCCTGTGATGGGGTCCACTTCATGAAGCATAAAAATCATAGCAACTGTCTTTACCCTCATCAGTATAACTTGCCCCGGTGACATCTTACTAAATATGGCAACATTTTAATACTTAAATGCCTTTAAGCCAGATTTCTACAAAAAAGACCTATTTTGAAGAGGTGGAAATGCCACTGTACATAATGTTCATATCATTTGAATAATAAATCAGCCTGAATTTATGAATATGTAAAGAATGCAGTTTACAGATCTGAACACTGACAATGGATGAATACTAATTTCCTGCTCCCTGTCTGACGAGGGGTTAAATAGGACGTTGACTGAATAATGTATTTTCTTTTTTCTCTTTTTGTGCATTTGATAGGCTTCTTTTGGTCTGGCATCGTCAGTGCATCCTACATTTTATCAGGAAACAGAACAGTTTCCACTTAAATATTAATATATAGCTCGCATGGCATGCAAATGAGAGAACACCTTGGTTGAGTGTGTTTTACATAACAATTCAAGGGCACTAAAAGTTCTTCGCTCCTCCTGCACAAAAGCGGTTCCACAAAGAGGATCTAATGTGGCAAGCAGATTTGTGCCCAGTTTGGTTTTGACTCTCAAAATGTCTTAATGTTTAGGTCTTAATTACTTTGAAATCCAACAAGACCCATTTTTGTAGCGAAAACAGTGCAGAGCTCCGCAGCGCCTTGCGCTCTGACAGAACTGCGATTAAAGCGACCATTATGTTTAACTAGTTCAGACATGGGCCAAGTGGGGAGCCTTGTTCTCCTTTGTTATAATCCATTTCTTTTTGAAAGAAACTATGTTTTTTCACTCTAAAAAATAGAAAACAAATTAGTGAATCTGGCCAGGTGAGAGTGAGGGATGGTGTCAGAGCAGTGTAGGAAATCAATACAATGTAAATTATTAAGGGCTAAGGAATGCAGAAGTCTAAGCTAAGCGCAGCAATGAAGAGAGGCCCCTATCTCTCTCTCTCTCTCTCTCTCTCTCTCATTAGAGGCTGGGAGTCAGGGCTCCCTGAGACTGGGAAGGCAGGGTGCTCAGTGGGAGAGAGATGGCCCAGGCCCCTCACATCCCCAGCAAGCCCTGAGCTCCTGCTCCTTCACTCTCCCTGGAAGCTCATTAGTAAGAGCACTGATGCATAAGAGCTAGTCATTAGCTGAGCTCTCTCCGTTACTTTCGCCCCCCCTTCCTTCACATTTCTCCATCTTATGCTGTCTCTTTTTCTTGCTACCTCCCTAGGCGGTTGGGTTGATCAGCGAGACTGCTGGCATTGCAGGTTTAACGGATAGAAGAGACCCACTCATCTCCTCGATTTCCTCTCTCGGGCAGAGCTGTAATAAAATGGCTGTGCTGAGAGGCTTTGAACTGTTCAGATAAAGTCTATCAAAAGTAAACATCAGTGCTTGACCATGACTGTCACCAAACTCTCTGTTTCTGATACATGTGTCTCTGTCTATATGTAATACAAACACATTATGTATCTTTATAACTATGCTGATTATTACTAAGTGATTTTTTTTCATGGACTTGCTTTGCTTCAAATGTGCGTATAACTGAGAGTATGTGTGCATGTGTGTCTCTGGCAAACTCCAGTTCAAGCTCAGAGCTAGTCACTAAATTGATAGATCAATTTAAGTAAATTTGTCCAATAAGGCAGAGGAAACAAACCTTTTTTTCCTATTTGTATTACATCTGCAATCCATAGTTAGTTTCCCCTGCATGACCACTTAGAACTCTAGGCAGTGCAGTAGTTAAGGATACAATCCCTATTGAGTCACTCTTAGGGAAAAACTGATTAGGTTTAGAGGACTGGCTAAGGAATGAAGCAGTGGTTTGTAGTGGAATTACGCAGCCCAGATAATGTTGTGAAGAGTCACAAGTACCTTACGGAAATGTGCCTAAGTGATTGTGGTATTGTGTTACTTTGGGCTAGGTTTGTAAGTTCAAATTCCAGCACTGGAGTCCTGGCGACAAATTGGGTTATTGGGTCCTTGAGACAAACCTTCATTCCTCAACTGCTTAGTTGTGTTCTATATCTGAGTTGGGCTGCTGTATGTGAAACTATACTGTATATGAATTTTAATATCTTTCACCTAATTCAGACATCTCACCACACACAATTCCTTCTACTTACCATGTCTTAGAATTGGAATATCCTCAACATTCTAAAACTTGATTTTAAACTTGATTTTTTTTTTTGGGACTAAATATAAATTTTGCAGCAATATTGTTACTTAATATGTAATTAAAAACTTGTGAGCGCAAAAACAGTATATAATGCTTTATACATACCACACTCTAATATTTTATTGAGACTGTTTTGATTATGGCACATATTTGCCATGGGATTGTATATCAATTATGATAAAGATCAGTGATGCAACATTTATTTCCATCTAGAGTTTCATTAATGTTTGAGGGTGAGAGAGTTGAACCACTCAGTACATGGTAAAGTCTTCTCCTGCATATCTTAAAGACCTTCAATGAGGGTTAAGCTCAGGACTTTATGGTGGCTAATTCATGTGTAAAATTGATTCCTCATGCTACCAAAACTACTTTTTTCACAATTTTAACAGGGACAATCTGATCTTTTTGATTCATACATATTTTCTCACGTCATACACATTTATATAATTTTCTTTTGATTCTGTAAAGCTGCTTTGTGACAATGACCATTTATTAAAAGCGCTATACAAATAAAATTGAAATGAATTGAAAAAATCCATTGATGGGATAACCTGGTCATTCAGTATATTGAGGTTGTCAGCTGACTTCATTTTATTGCCACATAATGTTGCTGAGCCTAGACCTGACCAACTGAAGCAACCCCAGACCATAACACTGCCTCCAGAGGCTTGTACAGTGGTCACTATGCTTCATGCTCTTCCTTTCTTACCCTGACGCACCCATCACCCTGGAATAGAGTCAGTCCAGACTCCTCAGACCACATGGCCTTTTTCCAATGTACTTAAGTCCAATCTTTATGCTCCCAAGCAAATTCAAGCCTTTTTTCTGATTAGTCTGACTAAAAACCTTTCTAATTGCTGTTTATCTTCATTTGTGATTCTTTTCTACCACATTCTTCTATGAAGTTGATGGCACACCATTATCCTTCCAGGTTTCAGTAGTGTGTTAAAGAGTTCTTAACCAAATCATAGTAATTTTAACAACCTTCTGAGCTGTTTTCCTTGCTTGATGCAAGCCAATATATTTTGAGCCTTCTGAGACAGAAACATAGTAACATCTTTACCCCATGACCATGAGTAAAGGCAAAGGATCAGTTTGATCACATTTTCCTCTGATTAGTTTTACAATGATTTTATACCTACATATTATAGTTGTGCACAATTTATTTCCATAGCTAGTTCATGGCAAGTTTAATTGCAATTTAATTTTAAAATGTAAGCCTGTGGTCTCTCCTGTCCTCAATATGATGAGTTTAACATATGAGTATTTTTCAAAAGGGTCATAAGAAAATAGGTGAACCTGGAAATAATTTATTCCTTTACTCTTGATAATAGTATTAACCAACTTATAATCTACATGCCAGATCATAAAAATATAGCAACTGATTAAAAAGGTTTCACATGCCCATAGAGACCATTATTATCCCTCGGTCAGACTCAAAGAATCTTTATATTTATATATAGACTTGAAATATCTATATCTAATATATAAAAATCTATATTTGAAATACGTTGTAGTCGTGATGTCAGAAGCCACAAAAATTGATGTCAAGGTTTGAAATACCATATCCCATGTAATTTCTTATTAACTACTGACTGCTATATCTTGTTTCTTTCCATTCAAGTCTTCTTAGAGCCTATCAAAGATATAAACCAATATTTGTTGTATATAAGCTCCCTGGACAAAAAACAAACAAACAAAAAAAACGGAGAACATTTCTTCTCTAACACTTAGTTACACCTCTTCTTAGCTTAATACCCATGCCAGTCCTGCCAGATCCTGTTCATTTTAGTCCACTTTTCCATGGGCTGGTGCACAAATTCAGCTAGAACTCTGGCTATCTTTTGAAGTAGGTCTTACGTAGGATTGAGGTCTTATCATTTTGCAAGCCAGTCAAAGTGTCTAAGTGTTTCATCATGGTCATGGAGCATGTCACAATATAGATTTATCTTTATCAACCCTACATTTGTCCTCCTGAGAGCTGGAAATGTCAAAGTTTTGTTCTGTTTAGATAGGCTACGCAAAAGGTGACCTCAGAGTCTTATCATACCAGGCTTATGATGTTTATTTATATTAAGTTACCTTTATGCAGATGCACAACCTATTGACATTATACTGTACTACTAGGTGCTACTACTATTGGTTGGTACACATATTAGAACTGTTAAATTAAAGCAAGTAATATAAGCATAGTTAGCTTATATAACACTAAACGCAGTCAGGATTGACACACAATGATTAATCCTTCTGACTTTGTCCTCTCTAAGGACTTGAAGAGCACTCTGTGAGACAGAGGTCCATAGGATGAAGTAATGATGATGAGCTCTTGGTAGCAAGAGTACACTGAAAGTCTCAAATAAATGGATTTCATATATAGCCAGAAAATTAAACAACTTTATTTCACCTGTTTAAGTGCATTTCTCTGAAATGTAGTCCTGGGTGTCTGAACCTTTATTTTAACCAAGGGTAAGAAGAAGAAGGAGCAATTTTTACATGTTTTGGGCCTGCTGGAATTCAGCATGGTATGTCACTCTCCATGGTAGGCTTAATGGCTCAAATGAAAGAATTTTATTATTACCTACCTGGTATAGGTAGGTAGGTTACCTACTTGGTATAACTGCTATTATTGTATTGTGACAGATGTATACAGTGTTTTGCTGTTAAAAGTTTATTTGTGCTATCTCTTTACATGTGTTATGTGAAGAGATGTGATTTGTTTGTGCAGACTCAGGGACTCGCACCCCACCCCATTCTCTGCCTACCAAGAGCGAAACACAATCACATTACATACAGAAACCCAACAGTGTTCTAAATTTTAAAAGAAACTTATTTGAAACAGTTTTGTTTTCTACTGTAGATTTGTAATGATGCTACTTCGCCAAGTGTTTAAGTCATCTTCATCTCCACAAGATTTTTTCTGACCACATCATTTTCCATGAAGTTGACAGTTCATCATTATCCTTCCATGTTTTAATAATGTGCTGGAGAGTTCTTAACCCAATTCCAGTAGTTTAAGATAGACTTTGCTTGATGCAGGCCAATAATTTGACCCTATCTGAAACAGTTACACTTTTTTTTTTTGGTCATGCACTTCAATTCATTTGTTTATACTGAGTCAATAAAAATGTACAATAAGTCAGTTTCCATTCTGACAGTGGAATGGAACATCAGCCTACTGTGAGAAAGGGTTAAATAAAAGGGTCACATCTATTTTTGAGTACTATATTTGGAATCTATAGGAAATATAGCATAAACCAAAGAGATCATTATAGAATTGTGTGTGTGTAAACGTGCAAAATAGTTTACATCATTCTTAGTATGCTATTAGAGATCTCATAATGGAATGATGGAATGTATTACTCAACACGAATAGTTTAATTGTTCCAGCCAAACTGTGGATATGTCATCTCCCAAGGACATAGTGCTCCTGCATCAGCACAATTGCTGTTAATCCAAACCAGAGAGAACAAACTCAAACTGGACAATTCCAAGTTTCACCTTTCAGTCAGTCCCTACTTACATTCCTTACTCTCTAAACTACTGTATGTGGATTTTTATACCTATTATACCATACAATCTATGTGTTAATTTAAAAAAAAATACAATTTAAGATCAATTTAATATGACCTAAAAGAGTTGATGTACTGCAGAAACCTTCTACCTTAACTACTGTAGGAGGCACAAATGTAAAACTATATATTATGCATGTAAAATGTACGTTAATCCTTAGATACTCTAAGAAGTTTAATTGTTCAGCTATTAATAGATATTAGTATTTAGCCAGTCATCACTGTAACGTTCTTGTCAAGGTTTGTCAGAACAATTTCAGTCAGCTTAATTCTATGTGGTATTTTCCAAGCAGGGAACTCTCCTGCCAATTAATGCAGCATTTCTGTTCTTGTGCCTCCTGCTGATAGATTCCCATCCAACACTCGCTGTCTTTGGCCATAGAAACCTTGACTTCTCGTTAGGGCCACAGCTAGCCAAGCACGGGCCCATCACTGTGTGTGAATGCGGATTGTCAGCAATTAGCCAAGGCAGTGGGGTGATGGGATGGGGCACGGCCATTACCATGCATGAGCCGACGTGGGCCTACACGCGGCCTGAGAGCCCTGACAATGTTTGTTAACCCAGAAGGTCAGAGCTGATTCACTTCGGCGGACAGAAAACAAGATTTATGTAACTCGGATCGATACAATCGCAGGTACTTTCATTGGAGTGAACCAGCGACTCCCCCTATCAGCTGAACATGGTCCTAATGTGTGTGTTTGTGTGTGCCTGAGTTCTTTATCACACCATAATACAAGTAATGATGAATCTTTAGGCACAGCAAAGGCAGAGGCACTGAGAAACAAGTTGGCCTTAATTTGTTGGAGCAGATGTATGGCCATGGTAGGGCCACTGACGCTGTTATGGGACATGATGGCTGATCAGTCATCTCATTCCTCTGCACACTTTTATCAGCAGTTTGTCACAGCACTGCCTCTGTGAAAAAAAAATAGTAATTTGCATCCTTCAGATAGGAATCAGGACGACTAATGACAATGCTGCTCTCCATGGCTGCGTGCAGTAAATTAGACTGAGTGTCATCGTGGCAAGAGCATTCCTCTGGCACGAGTTCTTTTATGCGGCGGCCCTGCGCCTGTGATTTCATTAACACCACTTGTCAGCCAAACAACAATGGGGCGCACACCTGGCAGTGTGTTAGTGCAAATGGACGCAGACAAATAGGCTACACATGCACACACTGTACTGTACATTACAAAACAAAAAGCACATGCTGCCCTTCATGCAGTGGCACACAATAATGTACAATGTGGTTAATTTCCTCCACAGTCAGCGTGAGGGAGAATTGGACCGCATGCTGACAGACGTGTGCTATTCTCTGTATATTGAACAGGCGACACAATGGGAGAATGCAACCTTGTGCCAACCTCCGTTCTAAAGGGCTGCTCTCCAATTGATTAGACGGCTTGTGAAACAAACACTGGAGACAGAAGAGGAAGCGTGGTGCTGGTAACAGCTGGGCAGAGTGCCAGAGGCTGTATTGGCACAGTTTGGCTCAGCTCTGTGCCAATGCCATAGTGATGGGCATGAATGGGACAGGCACTAGGATGCCTCAGAGTCATCTTCTCTCCCAGAGTTCAGCCCCTGCCAAATTCTGAGCTCTTGACACACATAGCAAAGGTTGGAGTTGGCTTTGCTGTTTCATTCTCCATAGCGAGACAGATTTAGCCTGGCGCTCAGCAAGAGGAGAATCCGGGTGTGATTTAAAAAAAAAAAATTTTTTTTTTACATTTTTTTTTTTGTATCCTTAAGGTTCACCACTGACTCCTGTCTGAAAACCAAGTAAGAGATCAAGCTCAAAATCAATCAATCAATTACAGGGTGTGCTGAGCTGCATCAGTAACCCACTCTTAAGAATCCTCGAAGGTGAACCATCCTTATTGATTTGGAAGTAAAATCAGCCTATCCAGCCAAACTGTGGATATGTCATCTCCCAAGGACATAGTGCTCCTGCATCAGCACAATTGCTGTTAATCCAAACCAGAGAGAACAAACTCAAACTGGACAATTCCAAGTTTCACCTTTCAGTCAGTCCCTACTTACATTCCTTACTCTCTAAACTACTGTATGTGGATTTTTATACCTATTATACCATACAATCTATGTGTTAATTTAAAAAAAAATACAATTTAAGATCAATTTAATATGACCTAAAAGAGTTGATGTACTGCAGAAACCTTCTACCTTAACTACTGTAGGAGGCACAAATGTAAAACTATATATTATGCATGTAAAATGTACGTTAATCCTTAGATACTCTAAGAAAAACTTATCCGATTTGGCAATGAGCAAAAAATATCAGATTTGGGTCTTTGAAAACCCAGTTACAGTAACTTTTGTGATTAACCATTTTCTACACAAAATCATGTGTAAAATGGCTATATTTAGAAAATAGTGAATCATAAAAAAGAATTTAGCAGTATTTTCACAGACTGGGTCACATATGCATTGATCAGCCATAACATTAACACCAAATAACTATTAATTATGTATCAGTAAATTATGTATCAATTATGTATCAGTAAATTGGTGATAGGAACATGGGTATCCAAGGCTCATTTATGCTTGTGGGAAGCAAAAGCTAGTCTGTCTGGTCCAATCCAACAGAAAGTTAATGTAGCACAAACTGCTGAAGAATACGTTAATGCTGACTATGATAAAAAGGTATCAGAACACTCAGTGGAGCACAGCTTGCTGTGTATGAGGCTTAGCAGGCAAAGAGTTCAAAGTTGGTGATCTGGCCTCCAAACTCCCAGCTCTCAATCTGATTAAACATCTGTGGGATGTTCTGGACAAACACGTCTGTTCCATGGAGGCCCCACCTCCCAACTTATAGATACTACTGAAGTCTACTATAGAAGTCTCCTGAAGTCATGTCTCAAGAGGTCAGATCTGCTTTGATGACGCAGTGATGATGAACCTACACAATATTGTTATAGCTGATCAGTGTATGTTGACTCTGCTTTAAAAATTATAAATACATATAGTTTTCCAAATATATTTTAATAAATTTGTCATTGCTTTCTTTGCTCAGTAGCAAACACTGTTGGCTGTGAAGTTCATGGATTACTTTTTTGATGTAACAAATAATCTAACGCGTTAGGTCTGCTATTTAAGTACTCAGTTTTTAGTTACTTTTCAAAAATGTAATCCGTTATTTAGACAATTTATGTAATCCATGAGCCAGATAGCAGTCATACCCAATCCCTTAGTGTGTGTGTGAAAGTCGTCCTACCAGCCTGACCCCCCCTCTATTATTACTGCTGTTATACCCCTATCTCACCTACACGGTTTGACTATGCGAGGACCGACTGGCGGAAAGATGGAAACCTAATCACTAGTGATGTGACGTACTGCGCCGATGCTTCGAAGCGTGTGTCGGAAAATCCAGGAATAATTTAGTGAAGCATATTTGACGTTTGAAGCCTTGCTGTGATTGGCGGTTCAGGAAGTGGTTCGAATCTTGCCTCCGTGTGTATGTGTGTGTGTGTATGTGTGTGTATATATATATATATACACACACACACACACACACATTATATATATATATACACACACACACACACACACACACACACACACACATTATATA
>JAOVVA010000051.1:18337356-18351741 GCA_028565275.1 Leiocassis micropogon
AATCCATATGAATGTATCTATGTGTAGTTTGTAAATATAAGTTATATATATACTGTTCATACTGTATTTAATTTAGGATTTTTACTTCTTAAGTGTCAACACGGTGGCTTTGTAGTTAGCACTGTCACCTCACACCTCCCACACCACTGTTGGGTTGGAGCTTCAAATATTGCCTGTTGTCTGTGTTTGTGGAATGTTTTTTTTTTTGGTATAATGTATTTTTTATGCATATTTTCCACTTGGTGGGTTTTCTCTGGGTACTCTGGTTTCCTCCCACAGTCCCAATAGATTATACCAAATACCAATGGATTGACTTATTTTAGGTTCTTAAATAAAAAAATGTCTACAAATACTGTAAATGTGGCAGAAAAGCTTATTTGCAGTTATCTTATGTCCATTATTTAAATTATATTTAGCTGTTTGTTGGAACCATATTTCCTTTATTCCTGAATTTTTCATTTTTCATTCACTGAACAGATTTCTTCTTCCTTTTTTCTAGGGTTAACTAAAGTTAACTAAAAGTTAAATAACTAAACGAAATCAATAATAAATATATGTCATTCACTTTTCAGCTGTCTTCCATTTCTTAAAACACAAAAAGAAAAAAATGAGGTCCCCAGGCTACACTTCATTGAATCTTGGGAATCACACTCTGAGGGACACTGTTGATGCGGATGCCATAGAAGAAACATTTTTGGTGTCCTAAAGAACCATTTAAACTTTTATCTTTACTGTTTTTTTATAATATCACAAAAAACGAATGCCTGTAAATGTTACCATTATGCCATTATGTGGAATCATAGGATAGTAGAAAATTAACATTCTGTTTATTGCAGGGGCAATGGCCAAAAGCTTTTTAGTAGATCAAAAATGTCATTGTTACAGCTGAAAAGAACATGGCATTTTAAGTACGTATAAGAACTTGAGCTGTTCTTCTTTCTCAACAAAAACGGTTACTTGTAAATTGTGATAAAAGCTATTTATAGAATGATCTGGTCTTGAATCTATATGAACAGCCTGAGAGAAAGAAATCTCTTGAACCAAGTAAAATCCACTACCCTCCTTCTCTCTTTTGCTTTCTCTCTCAGGGTCTCAGGACTGTGAAAGCCTCCAAGCCTCTTGAGGGTTCTGATAAGGGGGGGGGGGCTATAGAAAGCAG
The DNA here is from genome assembly GCA_028565275.1 of Leiocassis micropogon. NCBI lineage: Eukaryota > Metazoa > Chordata > Actinopteri > Siluriformes > Bagridae > Leiocassis > Leiocassis micropogon. The sequence goes on from JAOVVA010000051.1 coordinate 18,338,516, forward strand.
GCTTCCCCCAGCTCAGTTCCATGGGCCTGACCAGTCACTGCAAGGCCTGCCAGGAACTCACTGAGCAGCCAGAGAGCAAAGAGACACTGGGGATTCCTGTAATTGTCAATGCTCTCAGCAGCTCTTAAGCACTGCAGCATGAAATGAAGACTTATACCCCTGCCCCCCCAAACAACACCATCAGCTCCCACATCACCTCCTCTTCCTCCTGGTCCATTTCTATAACAGGCCACTTCTCTACTTCTCTTTTTCACACATTTCTTCCCTCCTCTCTTAAACGAAGAATTTGAGGTTTTCGGGGTCTGAAGCCCCTCAAATCCACCTGGAGATAGTGGAGAAGAGCCCAGAAATACTGAGATCAATGTGGCGGCATGCCAGTGCCATCTTTAAATAACAAGACCTATCTACACTACTGCAGTTCATTGTAGCACCTTTCAAAGATTTTACTCCAAAGTAATAATGTATTGTTCAAAATGAAAGGAAACAATCTGTCTTTGTGAACTTTTTCAAAATGTTTAAATCAGTTTTTTTTTTTTTTGCATCTTTTAAGTTCTTACATTTTAATGAAAAAATTATGCATGTGTGAGTTATGCATGCTTGTTAGAGAGGGTGATGTGGCATAGGTAATGTGGTTTGTCCGGTATGAGGAATAACAAAGCATCTACAGTATCTGACAGCCTATACACATCCTCTACACTTTAAAGGCTAGCTGGTATATGCTATATTATGAGTTGGTACAGCAGAGATGGTGTGCACTGATCTGAGACTACTCGATGAACAGTCAGAACATCAGCAGGAGCACAAGTCATTGTTTCCTAGCACTGTGAATCCCCCTTGGTGTTTTATTTATTATATCATGAATTATAGGCTAGAATAAGGAGCTGTGAGGGTCAGTTTGCTGTGCGTGTGTGTGTGTGTGTGTGTGTGTGCGTGTGTGTTTGTGTGTATACGTTCACTCACACATTAATTTAGAGAAGTCCAGCAGCTTGAAAATATAGAGTTGTCAACTGTGATTGTCTTCACTCCATTGACTTAAAGGGGAAATTAATCTGTTCCATGTGTAAACAAGATGTTTGCTTAAATAAGGCTTGATTGGGTAGTCAGAAAATTCTAGTGGTATGTGTGACCTTATCAGGTTTCATTTAAATTCAGTTTAACTTAATTCAATAAAAATCTCCCTAAGATGACATGAAGAAGAAACCTTGAAAGTAACCAGGCTAAAACATAAACAGATCCTCCATTAGGTTGACTGTCTACTTCATGGAACAAATGAAAAAACTATTTGTTAAAAACAAATTTTCTGGTTGGAAAAAAAGATCAATTAGGGTTATTGGAGGTCACTTAAATGATTGGTGAAGTTCTGTTGTAAAAAAGTCTACAGGACAAATGAGAACTATGTTTAATAATGAAAGTAAGAACACATCTACATCCACAACATGACAGGAAATGTAAGGATTGGGAATAAACTGTGTGACAAAAAGAAAAAAAAACTTCAGTTTGCTAGAGGGCATAAAGATTGGACTTTGAAGCAATGAAAAGAGTCCAGTCCACATTGTCTGATGAGTCCACATTGACCAGATTCAAGAGTGATGGGTGCATCAGAATAAGAAGGGAAGTACATGAAGTTATGCACCCTTCATGTATAGTGCCTTCTGGACAAGCCCCTGGATTCAGTGATATGATATGGGGTTGCTTCAGTTGGTCAGGTCTAGACACAGCAACATTATGTGGCAAAAATCAATGGATTTTCTACTTCTGTTATCATGGCCATATTTCAGGATTCAAACTATGAGAAAGTGGTCAAAAGAAATATTAGAATGCATAAGATCAAAACTGCAACTGACTAAAAAGGAAATATATTTTAGGTAATATGAGGCTCAATTTGTATGATAATCTTTATATTATAAGCATACCTGTTAATAATACACTTATACATGCTATAAGGAAAGACTGTAGCTATGACTTAATATCAGAAACAGAATCAACTTTTGCTAACATCCCTCTCCTGCTTACAAAGTATTTGTAGTCATGTCATTGGATGTTGCTGCTCCTGCCATGTAGATGGTCCGGCTACGTCTTGTCACCAGGATTCAGCATCAGTAGTTATGAGCCCACCCTTGCTGTATGTCAATATTGATCTGAATAAATACATTTGATAATTAGTAATTTTAGTAATAACTTCATATTTTCCAAAAAGAGCAGGCTTGCAGATTAATTTCTACCTTATATTCCCACCCTTTTTGCAACCTGGGTTTTGCATTTATTTACAATATAAGAACAGGTCCAACATTTTTATATTACATTGACTGTTCAGAAGATTAAAATGTAACAGACTGCCAGAAATAGATGAAGGCCAAGTAGTGAAATCAACTTCAAACACTCCATAGATAGAGAAAAAACTATACATTATTGAAAAAAGCAGCAAACTGGCAACAGGATCATTCTCACCCATACCTGCAGGGACCAAAGGCCAGCCCGTCCAGCCTCACATAAATCTCAAAGAAAAGTCAATGCACCACAAACTACCAAAAAAGTTAATGTTGGCCACAAAGGTAGGTATCACAAACAGAAAGGTTTGTGACTCATTGGCCTCCAAATTCACCAGATCCCATTTAGATCAAGCATCCATGAGATGCGCCAGACAAACAAGTCTGATCCAGAGCACACAAGGATTTGATGCCAACATCCTGGTGACAGACATCACAGCATATCCTCAGAAGGCATGAGCGATGCCCTGAGGTATCCCTGTGGCACAAGGGGAACCTAAAACCTAGGTGGTTTCAATGTTATTAGTTTTTAAAGTTATGGTTGATATATGATGTGTGTGAGAAAACAAAAACAATGTGAGAATTAGGCTAATTCAAAAATTGGTAGGATGCCAGCATCTTATGAGAGTGTGAGTGAACATACAGTTCACTTTTTCTTGATCTCAGGTGCTTGTACCAATCCCAACAGAGCCTCTCCCTCACTGGAGTCCCAGAATAACTGACACAAAGCTAAATTAGACAGCACATATCTTCTCATACTGCACTTATTGTCTGACTATTTTTAAAAAAGAGGAACGGGAGCTAAAATACAACATGCTCCGATTGCTGATCGTGCCAGCAGTAGGCCAGTGAGAGGACAAGCAGACAATACCCGCTAACTGCTGCGTGACAGGCTAATTATTGGCCTACTGTTGTAAAATTCTCTCTACATAGGTCACTTGGACAGTGTAATTAAAAATGCATTACAGAATCTTTTTATTGAAGCAATTAAATCAAAAAAGCAAAAAGTAATTAAGCTTCGAGGTAATGATAGTGTTAGTCAACAGCATTTATTGCGGAAATGAGTGGTGTTTGCCTTGCCTCTTAATGCGTTCTGCAGCCGTATTTACAGGCAGCCGTTTGATGAATGTGTCACGCAAGCTTTCAGTAAGAGCCAATTATGTTGATAATGTCAAATTTTGTGCAAAATTAGTTCTACAGCCGCATTGTCACCCAGGAAGTAATTGTGAGCAGACTCTGAGCGCAAGTCCCATTGCTAGTGTACTTCAACACATTACGCCATTTAAAAGATACTGTAGCGCAATTTGTGCCATCCAGTTTATAATTACATTAAATTGCCCATCTTATCAGTGCTTAAAGAGTTGGGATTATCAGAGATGGGCTGTGCAGTATTCCTCCCTGACGCTTCCCCAAAGCCAACACAAAGAACAGAAGACAGAGAAGATAATATTCTGAGGTTAGAAATTGCAATTTTTCATTTTAAAGGGGAATTCTGGTTAAAGTAACCGTTACATTAAAGCAGCTAAGCTGTGTGAGCTGTGTTTGAAACATTAAAATACACTTGACTTTGAGTGCATTTCATTTTTAGGCCAATATATAAATGAAAGGCAATGAATCTGATATGTTGTTGCCACACATCTTCCACAATGTCTCAGGTAAAACAACAATAATGGGATAAGGTATAATGTGTGGGGGCTGTTTCTGTTGGTGGAGGTTTGCTGTCCTAGTTAGCATATGGAACAATGGCAAACCTAGACCCTAATTAGAATTCTGTGCACATACTTTCAAACAGCACAATAATAATTTAATTGTCGACAAAAAAGGGTCAAATTTGTAGCTTCAAGGAGGAAGGAATAATGTCAGCAAAAAAAAGCAAAAAAGTGGCAACAAAAGCACAACGAGAGAACATTAGCCAATCAATAATTAGTGGCAGAACGTAAAATGAAATAAATTAAATAATACAAGTGCTTGTAAATGCATATAATAATTCATTGGATGAAGTGTGAATGTGTTCCTTAAGGCAGGTTTCTAATGTACACTTGTAAGAGTTACATTGTGCAGACATGAAGTGCCTTGAAGCTGTTGTTCACCACATATACCGAAATCTTGATTTATTGTATTTACAATCAGTCCTATACCACCCTACATTTCATGACACCACAAGAGCTTAGTGTAGCTGCTACTCTCCTACTGTACATGTATACTGGTTTCTCAGTATACATTAAAAATCATAATAATCAACATGAAAATCAAACAGGTACCTGGGGGCTAGTTGCTAGCAGGTGAAACTCTCTCTGCCCCCAGCCAGTTGTATAAACCTGCGCACTTCTAGTGCTGGTTCCAAGCCTGGGCAAATTGAAAAAAATGTCAGCTTAGATGTCTGGATAGGTCATACTGTATATCAACTATAGTATGTAATGGACATGGCTACCATGGATATTTTTGGTAAGTCTGTAAAATATCACATGTGATGAATCGCATACTTGCTTTTATTTTGAATTATGAGATGAATATGTTTTATTATTTGTTTGTCTCTGAGGGTTTGGTTATAGTCAACTGAAACAAGACCCACAACAGTAGTTGTCTGTGTTCCTTTTGTTCTCACCGTTTGTCTTGTCGTTAAGAGTGTGAACAGCAGAGGGCAGCTTAAATACATACATATACTGTATACTCCTCCAGCTCATATTCACACCTTGGCCTTCTTTACATGTCTAAGTTAGCCCAAGGCTAGAGGCGCCCCCACTCAAAGACCACCGTTTACAGACATTAACAACACAGCAGATGGAGCGAAGAGTCTGCTCTAATGTGACAAGGGAAATAATCAGTTGCATCTCCTCTCGAGGTTTTTTTTTTTTTTTTTTTTCACTTATGCATCTCTTTCAAACTCCTGCTCTACTGCTTCAGCGGGCAGCTATGAAATGCATGTTGTATGTCTCATGAGTTTCATTTTGAGATGCAACTGCTTAAACAGGCAGCATTTTGGTATTATTTTAACTGTTGCGAGAAAACTGTTGATTTAAAAGACCACGGGTCTCATAAGGTTGGTTTTAGCTAAAGTATCGATGTTGCTTGTAGTCTTGTGCCTTGTACCTGGGCAATTTGATAAATTCCACAAAACTAGCTTCTCAAAACATTTGGGAAAAATAGTGACTGAAATTTAGCTTTTATTGTTACATCTGATAAGTACACATATAAATTTACCTGGAAAATTCATGGCTCATGTATATGTATTTATGTATATATGTGTATATATTTTAGACTGGCATAAACAATTCCCGGAGTTAAATTGAACATTAACTACACAACGCACAGTGACCTCATAGTCAGTTAGGCTCGTTACAGTACTTGCATCACCCTCCCCTTTGCGTTGTGTGTTCACAGTGTTGGTGTGAACTTGTTATTTCAATGCACTCACCATTGAAATGGCTATATTCATAAGAAAAACTCCTAGACAATTGGAGAAATATGTGTAACTACCAAGATAGAAATTAGCTTTTGTCAGAGTAGTGTATTCACCATGGAAAATTCAATAAGATGAGGTATAACTCACATGATGTATGAAAATAAGAGCTGCCTTGATTTGTTTTGTGAAAAATTAGCTGAAATACCAGTTAATGTTATACAAAAGATAAAATTTAGGAGTTTTTAAATTTGCATTGGTTCAAATAGAGGCCATTTTGCTGCCAATATATGCAAACAAGATACTTGGTTTATATATCATACTTGAAGTGCATCTTGAAGCTACTTAGTTAGCTAAAACATAGCATTTTGTGGCATTGAGCTTGAGTGTGGGGGAAAATAGGAGAATCTTGGTCTGTATTCCTCTTTTATGTTGGTTCATTTATAGCGTCCATCATATGTGTAAATGCCCAACAACAAGCTGGGAATGTTAAAAGTCCCTGTAATTACTCATAGCCTAGTCGATGGGACATGCTATCAGTTACTGAAAAACAAATAAAAATCGACTTTGTCAGGTTTTCTATGTGATTTACTCATAAACCCTCTAATTTACTTGTGAAACAAGTGCACCCATGTCATGCTTGGCATTGCTGCTGAAGGACCACTTTAAAAAAGTTGCTGAAGCAGAATGGAGTCCACAAAAAGTGTGCGCGGTCACAGGCAGGTCTCAGGGAGAGCTCGTGCCCGCTGTGTCCGCGCCAGTGCTCGAGATGAATGTAGTGGAGCGGGCTTGCGCGCTCAGTCACTGTCACCTTCCTTGCGGTGGTCCTCCACCCCCTCCTTACACCAAGAGCCCACTGCTGACCAGAATTATCCTTCACCGGCACCAGCGCCTGCTTTAAATAAACACGCCGTTCAGCCACAGTGCGCCGCCGCCCATCCATCTCAAAGAATTAGCGCCATTTTGGCGCGCCCTGTGAAGCTGAGTGTTTTTAGCTAGCCTCAAACATATTTCACTGCTAGCAAACACACTGGGAGGTGCTGATGCTAGTGACGTGAAAAGCTACATCTTAATAGAGGAATAAATGTAAATAATTTAAAACTACCGTAATCTGTGTGATTTTAGTTTAGATAAAAAATGTCAGCTCAAAAATGAAAAAAAAATGTTTTCCCCTCACAAATTGTAAAGTTGAGATATTTATCAGAGACAAAAAAACAACAACAATGCAGCACTTTACTCTTTTATCATGGTTTTAACAAAGTTACCATTTGGGAACATAATAAAATCAGTATTATCTCTCCTTCTATTATCTGGCATTTGCAAAGACAAGACACATGACATTATTTATTCAAATTTAACATTTGAGTATTATAAATTTACATAACCTAGCTTTTCACAACTCATGCATGTTTGGTGTCATTAGCGTAATTAAATAGGCTGTAAAAGAACATGCAGGAAAAAATGTGTGGAAAGATTAAAAGGAGGGACATAAAATTGTGTTTTGTAAAGTAAATAATATATTCAGTTAAATAGTGTGATTATCTGCTTTGCTTATTCTTAATGATTTTAATCATGAGCTCAGCATGGTCCTTCAGTGGCTAAAAATGTTTAAAATCTAAAGGAATGCAGCACGTGTGTGTGTGTGTGTGTGTGTGAGAGAGAGCCCTCTGATTCTAAGCTGAACTACTGAGCCTCTGATACACTTGTGCAGTGTTTACAAAGCAACAGCTTTCTTTTGACATGGACAGCCTTCATTTCCTATTTTCTGCGAGAGAGAGAGAGAGAGAGAGAGAGAGTGAGATTTGGTAAAATTTAAGTTTACCTTTTTAACAGCCCTCTCATTAGGCATGTGAATATTTTTGTTTTATATGATTGGATAATATTTGCCTATATTAAAGTGTTAATAGCAACACAATTGATTGGTTAGCTCCACCAGTCATTAGTGAGGGGGTGGTGGAGAACATGGCAGTGAAATTATAGTGTTGTGCCAGTCCACCAGCATGAGCCTGCTCTCTGGGAGGGGTGATCAGAGGGCCAGACCACCACATCTGACAGCCGTTTGAAAAACCACAGGAGGGAACCATGTTAATTAGGCACTCATGAACATAACACTTAGCTCCATTCAGTCAGAAGATCCATTCCTAGATATCTTAATTTGCTAAAGGTAGTAAAATGTGCAGTTCCTCTAATTAAGGTGAGTCTGGAAAAATCTGCTTACATACTTACAGAGTAGCTACACGTGTTAGTGCAGGGATGTCTGTACAGGTCTTTACTGCTACAATGTAATAAGTAAAACAGAATAAATTGGTAATTATTCAGTTAGACAGTTGTGCTATTTTACTTTAGGTTAAAGTTGTTATAGTGTAAATATAATTGATTTATTATGAATAATATGAAAGCTAAAACTCTTGCAATGATTTAATTTCAGGAATTCCTAAAGAAATTAATCTTTTAAGAAATGAAATTAATTCTGGATGATCTGGGTTGTTGTATTAAATGCCTTTTCATAGGACGCATAATATAATGTGAGTTTCCTTCCTTCATGATGGAAGCTGCTTTTAACCTGTTTCAAAACTCACAGCCTCGCTTTCACTCAATTTACTACAGCGCCTTTGCTGCATGTTTTGTTTAAGGGTAGGAGATAATGTAGCATGAGTTCTACAATATTAACATAAATGAAAAGAGTGCGAATTCACACTGCATAAAATTAAAGCTCAATATGAAAGCTATAAATCACCTTAAAAAGAAACCCACCTGGAATAGCTTCTTATTAGGAGTTAAATAAAATGACCCAGAATAACAGACCTATCCTGAAGCTCATGTGAAAAGCAGGTGCCAAATCTTTTTTGCCCCTCCCCATCGCAGCTAAGAGCACTCTCCAATCCAAAGACACACTTTTAAGTTCAATCTAAAATGAGTTTGTCATTAACAAGTATAATCAAAGCTTCAAAATGTCAAATGCTTTGTATTTTTATATCTCTGAATTTCGTACAGAGGAAAGAGTGGCATGTGTTTCAGACTGGACTTGATAAGAAGCTTATGCAGAAAGAATCTCAATGTAGATCATTCCACTAACGACTTTGGCGGCCAGCAGTTAAATTGGTTCCCCCAGCACCCCCTCACATATTTAAAGCGTATTGGACCGATATCGCAGCATGGTAAGCAGTTTAGCACATCTGAAAGGAGAAGGTTGAGGTAAATGAACTCAATTTCTGCCTGTTTTATGTTATGTTTAACGTTTCTATGTTCTCTTTAATCTTTCCTGAGTACGCGTTAAACATTATACACTGGTGCAGATTATCAACGCTTATACTTTTGTATCACTTCATATTTTTTCGTCTCAAAGCGATCGTTGCATATCTAGGACAGAGAGGAACATTAAAATCTGATAATTCCATGCATTCATTACATTAATGAATCTAATATGAATAAGTGCCTTCCCATCAAGCTCAACTCATTATCATAGTCATTAATATTAATCTCAGTACAGAATTGTTTTCCGTAGGCGTAAAATGCTCAGCCTATACAGAAGGGAACCACCTTGGTAAATATTTGAATGCGTGAATGTTAAGGGCAGATGCATTTCACAGACAGAGCTGAAGAAATGGTTTGTGCCCTCTGACTCTAAGCTGAACTACTGAGCCTCTGATACACTTGTGCACCGTTTACAAAGCAACGGCTTTCTTTTGACATGGACAGCCTTCATTTCCTATTTTCTGAGTAATCAGACATGCCAGACACCGTTTTGTTCAAATACAGCAAGCATTTTTGATTTCATTGGTGACTCATCTTCACTGTTGCATATGTCTTTAGTTTACCTTGCAGAAAGAATAGGATAAATAATGAGTTGTAGTACTTTATTTGGTGTATGTGTGGGTGTATGCATTTGTTTGTGCATTGTGTGTATGCAGTGTGTGTATGTATGTGTGTATGTGAGAGAGAGTGTTTGTCTCACCCCAGGTCTGGCTAAGCTTGCGGCTGTCAAGTGAAATTTAAAGGGCCCTTTCTAGTTCTTATTCTTTAGTTTAGCTTTCCCGGTGAGACATCTGAAATCACTTACAAAGACAAACTGGTCAAAGCAAGCTCGCAAATACTCTGAGCAGCAATTTTTTTCAGTCAGTCAATTCATTGCAGCCATCAGGGGGAAAGTAAAGAGCTCTTTAGGAGCATGAAGTTATGAAGTGGCTTACTGGTATTACAGTAATAAAGATTCAGTTCTCAGATAGCCTCCATATTTGTGCTGCACGGTTAAAAAACTAAATCGCAATATGGACCTGTGCAATTATTTAACCATAAAAGGCTGCAATTTATTACAAGATCATCTGTGCCACTATTTTCTGTTAGCTTGGACAAATACATTGTGTACAATGTAAAATAGCTACATATCACAGTTTAAATTGCAATGACAATATGTCTCAAAATAATCGCAATGTGATCAAATCATAAAGCCCACTCCATATCCAACAACACAGTGACTTGGATGAGGAGTATACTGATGTTGGAATTGGAAGGAAGAAAATGGAACACACACACATCTTGCTGTCCATATGAGGACCTTCCATTAACATACAAATTAATGCAGCTAATTAATGCTATGCTATACATTACCTTAACCTCAGTAACCCAAATGAAAAATCTGACTCGTTTTTAAAATATGCTTTTTGGAAAGGAAAAAAAAAAGAAAGAGAAGCAGTTTTCCTCATAGGGGACCATCCAAATCTCCAACAAGGTCAAAACTGTCAAATATTCCTATCTTTTAATGAAATCTTTCTGGTTATCTTGAAAACATACACTACATGTAAGTCTTTTAATAGCTCATAAGACTATCTTAGATATAAGAATATAACGCAAACCGTTTATACCATTTGTGTTTGCAGTATAAATGAAATTTAATTGTTTTGAATTTCTAAGCTTTATGGTAATACTTTCTATTTAAGAAAAGTTTAAAATCACACACTATAAAATCTATTTACATTGGCGAAACCACACATTTTAAATAAGACATTACACATAAATGTTTAACTCCCACTGGTTTGTGTGGACAAAAGCACACACACTTTATATTGCCAAGATGCTAAGAGAGAGATGTGGTGTGGACCCTGTGGAGATTGTTTTGGGAGGCTGTTTGGTACCACCCTGTGCAGCTACACACACACACACACACACACACACACACACGCACACACCAGTGGAGGTGAAATCTGTCACTCAGAGGGCACTGTCTCAAGTGGGCGGGCTCTTTCCTTCCTTTTGGCCAGCTGTTTCCAATCAGCTGGATGGAGTCATTCCAATCCCAACACCCTACAACACCTCCGAGAAACAGAAAAAAATCCCTACTGCTGAGAGAAATAAATACAACAAAGATCATAGAAACAAAACCATAGCAAAATATTTTCTATCATAAGTGGTGGACAAAATTCCATAAATATTTTGATGTGTAATAACAGTTTAATATGAAATGCTTTCCGTTTGTTAAGTAACATTTTAAATAACCCTTCTTGGCAATGTTCTCCATACCTAAAAGAAATACAATAATAAAATATATTTAAATATATTTTATTTATAGACTATTAAACATATCTGACTGTTATCATTTAGCTGTCATGAAGTCTTGAGGGCAATCTTCCATTGTCATCATCTACACCAAAATGTCAACAGTATTTCTACCGCTCTCATAAAAGTGTATATTAAATGTGACGGCTGGCTTTATTCAATTCAGAACACTTGTACCTCATAAAAAAAAAAAAGAATCATTCCTGACTTCACAATAGCAATACCCAGAGATGAGGAGTACCTCAGCCATCCAATGTAAATTATGCCAATTTACTATCTTGTATTCTGCGGGAGACCATTGCTAAATGGTCAGGCTAGCTAGTCACAGATATTAAAATAAATTATATCTAATTTGAATTTTAGTCACGGTACATTAACTAATAGAAAGTTATTAACATTTCAAGAGAGAGAGAGGGGGAAAAAAAGCTTTTGCCTGCAAAATTAACAGTGGCTGCGCTGACCTGTGCGGCACACGGACTGATCACTGTAATGACAGCATAATGGCATATTTACATTAAAATCTCTGTAGCTAATACGGGATTCAGAATGGGACGCTAAGTCAAGGATTATTTGGTGTGGCCTGCTGGCCTTTTCTAGAGTATTGCTCTCTGACTTCAATCCATAGAAACTTCTCATTTCATGACTATTTAGAGGCGTGTCCTCTGAGGCACAACTCTCCTCTCTCAGCCTAATGTCTTCTTTAGTGTGTATCTTTTATTTCATGTCTCTTCTCTTTTCGTCTGTCTTCAAAGGCCATTATTATCATCATACCAAGCTTCTTCTCACATAGACTTAACGGCTTCTTGCTAGATGAATGGAATTCCTTACGCTGACTGATGGTCCTTCAATCATAAGACAAGCCCGGAGTATGCTCATTTGTGCTTTTAGATAAGACGAGTGTCAGTATAAATCTCAAAAACGATGTAAAGCTGTCAAACCTCTGCTGCTATCTAAACCAAAGACTTATCTGAGGTTTTAAAACACTATGATCTATATTAATGCCAAAATCCCAATGATTGTCAGTAAGCAGAACAGCTGATAAGAGCATCTGCTATATGCTTAAAATTCTCTGTGCTGTTGATGTTGACACTGGAAGAGACTACTTCCATCACTTTATACCTGGCCATCTATGTCTGTTGCTGTCCATTATTTGTGTGTCTGGTTCTTCTGTCTATTTACTTCTGTTTGTCTGTATTTATCTGTCTGTTTATCTATTTAAATATAAATTATGGGTGTATAAATATCGGTAGTATTTAACATTAGAAAAAAGTGACATGTACAGTTCTGTGAAAAAGTCTTGAGCAGCATGAAAAAAAGCCACAAGCAAAGATGCCTTTAAAAATAATAGAATTACTACATAACAGACACTTCTATAAAGAGCATTAAAACCTAAGATAAACACAGTCAATATTTGGTATAAAGACTGCTTGGAAAAAAATCAGTAATGTTACATGATTGAACTTTGTGCAGTTTTATAAGTAAAATAGCTGGTAGGTTTACTGAGTGTGCTGGAAAAAATGGCACAGTTCACACTTGCTTCTTTCTGTTTTTATGTAAAACCCAAAAGCCTACATTGTGGTGTTTTTTTTTCTTTTGTTTTTGGATAATTTTGTAAATGTTTTTTAATGTTTAATGTAACGAGTAATCTAACACGTTAGGTCTGCCATAAGAACTCAGTTATTTAGTTATATTTTCAAAAATGTAATCCGTTATTCAGACAATTTATGTAATTCGTGAGCCAGACAGCAGTCATTCCGTTATTGTGTGTGTGTGTGTGAGTGTTATTCCTGCTGTTATACCCCTATCTCAGCTATGTGGTTTGACTTGCGGGCAACGGTGTTAGGCACTGTGAGCCACCGCGAGTGATCGTCCTACGTTCCGCGAAGTTCTGCAAGGTCCGCGAAACCATGTGAGTGAGGTAGGGGTATAAGTAGTTAACAGATTATGGGCCAAACTTCGCTGAGTGATGACGGTAGAATAATTATAAAGGTCTTGACTAAAACAAC
>JAOVVA010000051.1:18353255-18363688 GCA_028565275.1 Leiocassis micropogon
GTGGGGGGTGCATGAGGAGAAGAAGAAGGCAAAGGAGGTGGAGGAGTACAAGGAGGGGAAAGGACAGGCGATGTAGAGGAAAAGCGGGGGTGGGGGGGGTGTAGGAATGGGGAGCTTGGCAAAAGAAGGATTGGAGATAAGGAGAAAAGAATAGTTAGGGCAAGGTAGTCAAAAAGAAAACAAGAGAGAAGAAGAGGTATGTGATGTGATTTGCTGAGAAGCTCAGGATTATCAGGTCTCTACTCTATGAAGCAGCACACAGCGGTTGGGACTCTGTAAAGAATAACAATATGGTTGTGCAGTGAAAACAGGTTGTCTCGAAAGCTGGGATGCTTTGTGACATTACAGATGAAATCAATTCAGAAAATCTCTGGAAATTAATATCATAATCAAGTGGAGAGAGCCCATTAGGATGGTGTAATGTGGCTCAGGAGAGCTGTGATAGATGTCCGGAAGCTCCAGGCCCCTATTTGCACTCAGTGTGTGCAGCGGTGGCTGTTATTAGAGCAATACAGGAGGTTCAGCAAGGGAAAGAGGGGAGGGAGGAAGGGAGGGAGAGAGAGGTGGGCTTTTTATTAGTCTGCCTTTCACACAGCACGTCTCCACCTGTCACCAACTCCACTACACATGTTTTAGTGTGTTTTCACAGCTAAATGTCTTTTTCTCCATAAATGCCAACAATATCCTTCTCTTCATCATCAAACTGGGAGCCATATCAGGTTGTCTCTTGCTGTTTTAGCTATTTCCCTGTAAACTGCTACTTATGTATGGCTTTCACACCTTCGAGCATAGATTTACTTCCTCTCTCTTCTCTCTCTCTCTCCCTCTCTCTTGCTCTCTCTTTCCTGCTTTGTTCTTCCTTTGACAGCACCGTTGCATTCCCTGCTTTTTATCTGCGCACGTTTTAGGAGAATGAATTGGCCGCTGCTGTCACCAGGCTCTGGCCGAGAATTCATTTTTGTGGGTCAAGTGTTTCAGAATGTCATCTTTGACAGGAACTATCTAACAAAATGAATACAGGCACAGACCTTGGCTCCTCTCATCCTTTCATCACACAACATACAAACACAAAACCCCTGTCCCGAAGCATCCCTTAATCATTATATGATAAATATGCACAGAACATATTTTGGCAATTGTAACGCAATTGAGAAATGTGGTGATATTAAATATGACAATGAGAGATAAAAAAAAAAAATTGAAAATCAAGTAACAAAAAAAATCACAGCTGATTGTGGGATAGGTTTCTCTCCCAAGTCTCTTTCCATTCTGTATAATCTTGCCTTAGCTGAGTCTTATTTCAACCCCCTCAGTGTTCCTAATGAAGCCTATGTGTTGTGGTGATTTAAGCACACAGAATGACGTATTAGACTCAACACAGCTAATGGAAAGCAATCGTGTCAAACATGGCAGCTGGATGCCGAGCGCTCAATAAGTGAGCAGCAGACGAATAACTCCCAGCGAACAGGAGGCTGGGGGCTTCTGAGGAGTGGCTTGCACTCTAATGCGTTCCGACTATAACGGACAATCTATTTACAGTGGGCTCTGGGGAGCTAATAAACAAATGTTGAGTAATTTCAGCCAGCAGTAATTACCCTTGCAGCTGACAAGGAGAGTGTGATCGTTTCTCCTTCACCCCACGCTCTGAGCAGGAGGCTGGGAGCAGCCAGAGCAGGGGACCCACGCTGCAATACGCATGTGGCTCCCAGCCAACAGCCAGCCCTGCAAGATCACCAACTAAACAACTATCGTAGAGTCTGGACACTCACACACGCGTGCACACACACACACACACACACACACACATTGAAAACAAGCATGCTATATATCCAGACCACAGATGAAAACAGACCTTAATGATGGAGGCTTCATTCTTATTGTATTCTGTGGGTGCATATTTTCTATCTTTTTTTTTTCTTTTTTTTCTAAAATGATCTGCAATTCTGTTCCATAAGCAAACGCTATTAAACAATCTAGTGGGCTCGTTCAGTAACATGTACATCAACAAAATGTAGCTGTAATGAACAAATCCAACAGCTTACACAGGAGGATGAATTCCAGCCATCTTTAGGAGGAGAGAATAGATGAGAGTTCACCTCCATGCCCGGGGTCAGTGAGCTAGCAGAATGTCCATCCCAGGAGCTCTCTCCCGAACTGGCCATCCACTGCCATGCCTGCAAAATAGATTTTTATGCAAATTTCTCTCTATTGATTACTGCGCCCCTCATCGACTAACTGGGGGTTTGTTGAATGCACATGTAATTAGATTATGTGATAATCATTACTGCATAAACATTGGCATATAAGCCCTTTAAAAACCTGTTACATGTAACTGCAGGTCAATTTGGCTAATACAAAAACACCATCTGAAATCCACTGAACACCTTCCCAAGACAGACATGCAACCACGTGTGTGTGTGTGTGTATGTGTGTGCGTAGTTTATGTGACACACACATCCACATCCACAGCAGCACCACCTTGTTGTTTTGGATGGAATAATAAGCTGTAGATGACGTGACAGGACAATATGATCTGCTGACAGATGGACAGAGAGGCCGGTGAGCGTCCCTCTCTTGCTCAGACAGGCAGATGTCCTGTGTCTTGGCGCGGGAACGGGCCGGGGGACAAGAGCAGCCGGCCGCTGAAACGAGGCGGCTGAAACTCGAGCGCTCCTCAGGGGGTTGACTGGTCATTTGATGTCCAGCACAAGGGCAGTGTGTGATGGTGAATGAGCTCGGGGAGAAAGGCCGACTCGGCAGTCTGTCGCAAAGCTGGGTTGGCAGCAGAGAGGGATGAGGGGGGCACAAAGACGAGGAAAAAATATCCAGACACTTTCTTGAGTGTTTTTTTTTCTTCTTCTTTATTCTGCTTGACAGATACAAAAAGTTGCACATGCACATGCTCGCGCGCACACACACACACACACACACACACACACACACACACACACACGCACGCACACACACAGAGGACGTCTGCAGGAAGCATGAAGACAAAACAGCAGACAAGTCTTTACACTGCTAAGACACACCTGGTGGAGAGTCTTATTTTGAAATACATTTTTGCAGATCACAAGCCACTCATGTCTCAAGGGCAGTGCTATTGTTCCTACACTGAACTACAAAATGCTGAAAAAATATACGCAACCTACTTCAGGCAGCACAAAGCAACTGTACCATTATTTGCACCTGTTATTAGAAAGCACTTGACAAACATACCCAACCAGTTGGTTTTTAGAATTGTGTCCCAGCATGTTTGTTCTACAAACCTACCATGGCATATGGTTTGGATAAAGCTGACAGTTTCTTCACAATGTTCACTCCAAACAAGGCTGCCTACAGAATCTGAACCTCTGAAGGAGAATAGTATACTGTTGGCTCTGCAGGAAGCTAAATGTCAGTTTTGAAGTTCCTTCCAACAGGCAGGTAGTCATGGAGAGGTGAATTGGGGTGTGTGTAGAAGTGTGGAGTTCTTTGACTGTCTGAGATGGACAGAGATGAGAGGAAAGCCAGTCAGAAGGGAGTGGATCTCTGTTCTGCACGGCTCCTGCTCTGTAATTAATCGCCAGTGATCGGAGGTGCGGTCCTGCCGCCCCATATAAAAGGCCTTGTCTCCCACACGGCCCAACCCGCGGTCAGCAGACGTTAGGCAACATTAACTGCCTGTGCCGCTGCCACTTCAGAGAGGAGAGCCGAGTGAGGGAAAGAAAGAGGGAGGGTAGACAGAAGACTCAGGAAGGGAGTTGCATGAGAATTGTGGCTGTGTACCTTTCATCTTAGCCAAGATTTGTAGAAGGTTCAGGCCTCTGAGGTTCCTTAATTCTCTCTAATTCATTTGTACTCAAGATTCCCTTGGCTGCGGATAACCTGAGAATGATAATGAAGCGAAGAACGCTAGAGCATGGACCTTTAGCTTTGAATGTGTCTGCGTGGATTGAGTGAATCTTTCTCTTTGAATCTCTTGTGCAAGGGGAACTGAATCTTATTAGTGTCTGTCATGAGATGTCCTCACCATGAAGCTGGGGAGCTTGTAACTGTTCAGGGTTTGCTTACACACACACATACACTCATACACTTTATACCCAAGTTACCAGAGTAAAAATAAAGCCCTATAATATTGTAGGCGAGTTGAACCAGAGCCCATCGATGTTGAGGCGAGGAAAGCGGTCCATCCGAATGTTGATCACCATTTCAAAATCATATTCAGCTATGAATATTTATCATGTTGGAGCTGTGTGAATTTTCAATCAATAGATTTTACCCACCAGCAGAAAAACAAGTTTTTTCCTGCTCTGCTCCACACCAACCTACATTCAAATAATACATAATCATTAGTGATCAGAAGTCTTGCATTTACATTTATGGATTGAAACGCCATCTTTACACAAGTAGCCCCCCACCCTCCCATTCTCACACACACATACACTAAGTGGAGGAATGAGCCTATATCATCATATTTTGGCTCATTTGTAATTCATCAGCAGTGCAATGTGAAACAGTACAAAAACAGGATAGCAGAAAAAGCATGAACCTCGCTTTGAGTTCATAACAGGCCATAGAATATTTGTAGTAGAAACCCCCAAGTCCACCTCCAGCAGTGTCAGATACTATATTCCACTACAGACTCTGGCTGAGTTGCAGAATATTTTAAGAGCACTTTTAGTATCAGCGGGAAGTATGCAAAACTGTGCATGCACAATACATGCTTAGATTATGGAAAGAAGAATTTACGAAAACCTTATAAACTGGGCATGTACTATACAGAAACAATGCTGTGCATGGTGGCAAGTTGCTTATTAAATATTTGTGAACTTCTAGAAATATTGTACCTAATTTTGGTCTGAAATTAAATGTGTGGTATACTCTGAAAATCATCGAAAGTCACTGTGACTGAATAGAGGGAAACAGCCAATAGAAAATTTAGTTTTGACCACTGCACATTTATTGTACATTAATAAAAAATATGTCAACAAAATAATGCAGAAATGTTTTTAATAATTTTATTATCTTTTCTATGATCTCCCAGCTGAAAGCATCTTAGTATGCTTAGAAAACAAGTATGCTTTCTTCACACAGTGACCATTTATGCTTTCATCAAGTTGTGTGGCTATGTGGCATAGCAGTAAAAAAAAAAAAAGGTGATAAAAAAATTCTGTATTATTAGCAAATAAAACAACACTCAGTTAGTCACCAAGTAAATCACCATTATCATTTTCATTAAATGCCATAACCGACAGTTACCTCATGATAATTTAAGTCATGTTATGTTACTATATTTTAAGACCAAAAGTGTGGGGACACCTGACTATTACACTCAAATGTGCTTTTTGAACATTGCATACCAGGTGTATCCTCCCTTTGCTTTTGTTGGGCAAGGAGGCCTGGCATGCTGCTATTATTCCAGTTCATCCCAAAGGTTTTCAGTGGGGTTGAGGTCAGAGTTCTGTGCAGGACAATCAAGCTCTTCTAATCCAAACTTTGTACTAGCCTTGTGCTTAGGGACATTGTCATGTTTCAGTTAAGGGAAATAATACTACAGCTCACAAAGGTATTCTTTACAACTGTGTGTTTCCAACCTTGTGGCAACAGTTTGGAGAAGAAACCAGGTTCAGATGGCAAACTTGTAGCCCTGGAAGGTATTTGAATGACGTTTAGTATTAAAGCTTAAGATCACTCCAACTGATATGATGAAAAAATGACAATAAATGAAGACCCCAAATATAGTTCATAATGTAAAGGTAATGAGTCATAACAATCTATAAAAGATATTTACCATACAAAATAAGCCAAAGGACATAGAATTGCTGTCTGAATAGCCTGAATAGTGTGTACAGAAATGCTGACATATACCCAGGGGCACGACTGGATATTCTGGATCCCTTGAAAGCCAACACTTTTTAATTACTGTAGCCGTTTCAAAGGCCCTTTTAATTGTCCTTACTTACCCAGCTTTAGGGACCCACACATGTACCTACATACCACGAGGTTCACAAGTATTAGACAGAGAAAGAACTTTCATATTTTTGCTCTGTATTCCACACACAGTGGTTTTGAAACGAATCAATTCATATTTGATTGAAGTATACATTTTCAGCTCTAATTCAAGTTTTCTTTAATCAAAATATATTCCATAAGTAAATTAGAAAAATATTATCATTAATAATAATAATTATTATTATTAAAAAGTTTTTTTTTTTTACAGTAATAACAGTAATAACAGTACAGACCACTATCATCTGACTCTAATATGGACAACCCTCAGAAAGGACATGCATGTGCAGATCAGTGTATCATTGTGGATAATGTTAGTGCCCTGAGCATGTGCAAAGGCAAAAAAAAAAAAAGAATCACATAAATTCTGATCTGACCATTCTCATTCAAGTCACATGACCACACATTCGATATATATTCAGTCTAGGACCACATGCAAAGTTGACTCAGATCTAAAAAACAAAAAAACAAAAAACATCAGATTAGAGTGTTCAGGCAGCCCTAAAAAAATCAGATTTACATTAGGGTAAAAAATCTGAATTGAGTCATTTCAGACTGGTTATGTAAACACAGGATAAAATACATGGATGAAGTAACAAACATAAAGCATAAATATTAGATTTATTTTTTATACTTGGATGATCAAAACTTTTCAGTCAGTGACTGCCTGAAGTCTGGAGCTAATAGATCCACCAAAGGCTGCATTTCCTCCCTTAAGGTACTTTTTGCGAAACTTTCTTCCTCCAGGTTTGTTTTCATTAAGTGAAAAGCATGTTTACTTGAGTCGAGGTCCGCTGACTGACTCAGCCCTAAAAAAAAACGATTCCTTTGCCTTAAGAAACTTGAGGGTTGAATTTGCTGCACATTTTGCATCATTATCCATATGTAACCTAAAACACTGCTCTATGTTTGCAGCATCTGAATGAATCATGGCCCTATACTGTATATGTTATATGAATATGAATTCATCCTGTTACTGTTGTCAGAAATCACATTATCAATAAACACCATTGACCATTGGCAGCCATAAATGCCCATGCCATAACACTGTTTCCACAATGTTTTTTCCACTAATTATATGATATGTATATTTGGAACATTTCCCCTTTCTTTCCTTCACTGTCACAGAACTGGGCTGTTTCTTAAAGTTGTTTGTCCTGACAGTTTTTTGTCAGACTGAAGAAGCTACTTGGATGAGTAGTGACATGACTCAACTTCCAGTAACCAAATGCAGAAAACACATCTATTCAAGACCATTTATCTCCTTAATTTGTGATGAAATTGCTTAAATCGCTAAGAAACAGGCCACAACTGGCTATCAGTCAGCTGACCAAATGGAGGAGCTGTGTAAAACCTGTCTGTACAGCTATTGCAATATGTTTGTTAAATAAAATAAATTAAACAAATAGTAGCTTTTAGACGATGTGTGTACTAAAGTGCTTCAGTGAAGTGGAAACTTTGTCCTTAATTTATCCTTTTTTACATTGTTTGTTGGGTTAACAGACAGGCAGTGGCTAAAATACAGTAGATTTGATAGTGGAATTTTGTTTCATTTATTTAATACCTGTTCAAAAATTCATACAATAATAAGAACAGCTTTCAAAATTCCATTATATAAAGGTTTTCCCAGGGTGTGACACAAATGCTAAAGAATCATACAAACAGAACTGAAAAGAATCCACTTAAGGTAGCTGGCAGGAAAATAAGTGAACAAGTAGATTTTTTTCTGACAGGCATTGGTAGAAACATCAAATCAATAACACCAAATTACACTGTGAACATTAAACATCCTATTTTCGCTGTTCCTCTGACAGCCTGTGTCGGTGCAGCAGAGAACTGAATAACTAACTACAGATCAATGGCACATAATAGCTCTCCGATCCCCATCAATACTCAATTAATGAAAAGCATGGGGAAAATACCAACCAAGCTGCTGCCCATGCTGCTCTGAAACAGTGAGTAACGATTGCTCAGCTACCACTTTACAGTCAGTGAAAGGCCCGGCAGGACTCATGGGGGAGTTATGACGATAAACAGAGAGCTTCAGAGCTTCAGATTCACGAGGTGGAGGAGTTAGGGGAGAGGCTGGTTGATGGTGAAGAGAGACAGGGGAAAGCCTCTTTGATACTGTGCTGTTTTCATTTTGCCTCAAATAAAAGTGAACTTAATTTTTGATGCTGCCTGGAGAATTTCAAAGGTAGGGGTTTTCCCCTCCGATTTCTCAGTTGTCTCCTCTGGACATGCTTTCTGTGTGGTGAATCAGAGAATGCTGTGTAAGGGCTGGAACAAGACAGCACTAGCTAATTTAATATGTTATCTACAACTTAGTAAGCACTGTTTTAAAAACTGTGCTCATACTACTAATGAAACTTAAAAAAAATCATCTAGGATGAATATATAAAAAAACAATCAAAAAAGAAAAGAAAGGAAATATATAAAAAATACAAATAAACAAAAAAGAAGCAAATGTTCCTTAAATGATTTGCCCTAAGACATCAACATAATAATTAGATTTAGCTACTGGATGTATGATTTATACGAATTAGACTATGGATAATTTATTATTAAAACAGTCATCTTTATAAATAAAAGCTTTCTGTACATTGGTCAGAACTTGGTCTTTCAATGATATCTTTATGTTTCTTATATTGGAGGACAGGAAACCACTCACTCTCATTCACTTATCATTTATACCGCTTTATCCTGTATACAGGGTTGTGGGGGGCCTGAAGCCTATTCAAGGGGACTTAGGGTATGAGGCAGGGTACACCCTGGCAAACACATGCACACACACACACACACACACACACACACACACGCACGAACACACACACACACACACATGCACACGCGCACACACACACACACACAAAGACACACACACACACACACACACACACTATGGGCAATTTGGCAACATCAGGTAGCCTAATCTGCATGTCTTTGGACTGTGGGAGGAAACTGGGGTACCCGGGCGAAAGAGACACACCGTTCCAGCAGGAATCGAACCTAGAACCTGGAGGTGCAAGGCAACAGTGCTAACCTTAACACCAACGTGCTGCCCTGGACTGGTCTGTCTGTATGTATGTATGTCTGTCCAGACAGAATTTCTCACAATACCACACAAAACTGGCTAGACAGAATTTAATGAAACTTTTGCAGTACTTGGATACAGTATCTACCTGAAGTATAACCTGCACAAAAGGAGAAATCAAAATAATGAGTAAAGTTATGTGCCAATTTTAACACGCTGGAGTAGTTTTAAGACAAAACTTAACCTTTGTCAGATCTACGTACTTTTTCAATTTCTCATCTGTGATTCACTCACTGATTACTGAACAGGGAGTGCATTTGGATTCATATATCCTCCCTTTCTTCATTGATTGTAATAGGGTGAAATGACAGTATATTCAAAATCTTGTTGTGAACTAGGTAAATGTTTTCCTAATTCACAAAATAATCCTGAATTTCCCAATATTCAGCCACCAATCCAGTGAAAATCAATACCACAAAATGTTGTGACACCAAACATAATTGTGTAAATTTACAGTTTAAAAAAAGTAAGGGGTTCATCTTTGTTGCTGGTGGACATAAATAATAAATAGTAATACATAATAATATCAATTATTTAAAGCTGATCATTCTATCTTTTAGCTTTAACATTTTAACTATTTTTACAAACTCAAAATTTCTGACAATCCTAGACAGGTAAATACCTAACATAGACATGTGCATTTATTCTGATTTTGTATAAACATAAAGCTGTGCACAGGCACAGTTAACAAAAACCTAAGATCACGCCACTGTATTTGTTTTGTGTATCTATCTGACACTGACAGCACTAATGCAAGGTCTAAATCTTCATAACAGAGCTGAACAACAACAGAGTGCCCTTGCTCACCATCAACAAGAATTAAAATAGCATTAAAGATCCTGTGAGTATATCCCTAGCTCTTTGTGTTGTAATTTTAATTGTGTTCCAGCCACTTGGAAAGAAAGATTAGCAATCAAGCACAAAGTTGCATCAGAATTCTATTAGACATTACTGTACGTAAGTCAAGTTTATTACAAACTGAAAAAAAGCTTGACACATTGGGCAGTATACTTTGTTTCTTATACAGTATGCACATCAATTAGTTAATCTCCCACAGTTTTAAGTATTTATTAAAAAACTAATTAACTAAATAAATAAATACATAAAATTATTATTTTTTTAATCCATGTAGCTATCAGTGGAGTTCAAGTCAAACTGGGACATTTGAAAACAGTAAAACAGAGCACAGACATGAGAGTAAAAACTATATTTATTTCTCTATATAATCCCTTACTACATTAATGCACTCATCGCAGCATTTAACTAGTGCTTGGCAGTGGCGGCTGCTAGCTTTTGAAACAGGGGAAGCTCATATTAGGCCTTCATCATAAAATTCATTATGTTATAG
>JAOVVA010000051.1:18363788-18379212 GCA_028565275.1 Leiocassis micropogon
ATAGTACATAATTTGACCATTAATTTTGTGACATTATAGGGGAAGCTGAGCTTCCCTTGCAGTCTTAAAGAAATCGCTACTGGTGCTTGGATACTATTAAGATAGAAAGTTTCCTTAGTACATATAGCATACACTTTCTATAGACAGCTGCATATCTTTCTCAAGGTGATTGACTGCTGAAGTTTGGAGTTAATGGATCCACCAAATATATTCCTCATTTGATGTTTTTTTTGTGAAACTTGTTTTGCTTTGTTAATTGAAAAGCATGTTTAATTAAGTTGAGATCAGCTGACTATAGAAACATTCTATTCTACTGTATGTGCTTTTCCAGCACATTTTGCATCATTATCCATGTGTACTTTATTGCCAAGTTATTGAATAAGTTATTGAATAAGTTATTCAACGGTCTAATGAGGCGTACGTCTTACTAAATGTTCATGGGAACAACTGCACTGTTTCATAGACTCATCGGAAGGGACCCTCTCTCACAGCCATACAACCTTCTTTAAAACGTTTGCACCATTCAAATGTTTTACTGTTGCTAAGTGTCTCATCACCGTACTGTTCTTGAAGCCTTCTGTAAATGTCATATGGTTGTACACCTTCATTTATTATAAGTTTCATCACACGTCCTGGCTTGAATTGAAGGCCTCTCCTACAGTATATATGCCATGGTGTTATTTATTTAACAAAAATGAAGCCAAAAAGCATTTGGGCAATACTAAATACTTCCATGTTTGTAGATCCACTTTTAGAAGCAATAAATTGGAGTAATCGTTTCCTGTATGACTTTATCTCTCTCTTACATCATTGTGTAGGAATTCTGGCCCATTTCTCTTTACAACATTGCTTCACGTTCATTGAGGTGCATTTGCTTATGCACAGCCTTTGACAAGGCCATTTCAAAACCTTGATTCTTTTATTTTTCAGCCATTCTAATATAGATTTACTGGTGTGTTTTGGATAATCTCACAAACACACACACACACATACTCTCACATACACACACACACAATCACACACACACACACACACAATCACACACACACACACACAACCATTGGCTCAGTTGTGACACTCGGCAGACAAAGCGTATACTTACTACAGTGCTCGTATTTCAAGACCTCGCTTGTTTATCGAATTAAAATTTTGCTTGTCTTGCAAAACACTCACAGACCAAGTTAGTCATGATCCAAGGTTTCACTGTACTCACTGTAGTCTTTTGGTCTAAACAACGTGCATCCTCTTCTGTTTTGGTCTAAATGTCTATGACTTCTTCTTTTTTTTCTTTTTTCCTTCTTTTTTTTTTTTTTTTTACTAAATGACATGCACGATAAAAATGGTTAGCTATTTTAATATTTACTGTTTCACTGCATTCATTTAAAAGAATATATTTATCACATAAAAAAAGCATTGCCATTTTTGCAGATAAATACTGACTAACCTAAATCTAAGGTCACAAATCACAAATTGTAGCTAATCCAGAAAATTTATGTACTCATGCATTTACTCTCATGACATTACATCTCATTGCGGCCATGTTTAATTTCTCCCAGACTCCCAGATATTTTTTTCATACATCACAAATGGAATTGCACAGGATATGCTTTTGTATTCTTAACAAAAAATGTAATTATAACAAATCTGGTAGAACAGAGACATCAATAAATTATTCCATTTGTTGTGGACAAATCAGAAGAAGAATCATATCTCTATTATATCAGTAATGTATTATCATAATATAACATGGTTTTTGATATATAATTATTATTATTTTACAAAATCATTGGTGTAGGTATTGGTGTAACTCTTACCAGGAGCACTCAGCTTGGAATACTATTCCTGATGTTTGGTCATCAAAATAAATCCTCTCTCTCCTCTGACAGGAAAATTTAGCAAAGAAGTGTGTGTAATCAATAATGACACAATGGTGCAGACTGATTTACAGACCATGGCCTAGTGGTTTATGTAAGAAAAAAACCCAGATCTTTCCACAGGCAGCAGCCATAATGGAGGCCTCTCAAGCTTTAATGGATGGCTTCGATTGTCACGCTTGTTGTAGCAGTATTCAAAAGTGCTATCCGATCAGGCCGCGAGACAGCACTGAGCAGACAGATGATTAGGTGCTGCAAACGAGGCTTGTCGCCGGGGGAAATTGATGACTCAATACAGGAGAAGATGGACGACTTCATTTGTATTATATAAAGAGACCCAGCACTGAATCAGTCATAACTGAGTTATGATTGAGCTTAAAGGGAAGCATTTGTGATATCATTACATCTAGATCCACTTCTCCTCATCATCTGGCACCCATCCATGTGTGCAAAACAGAGAGAGTGAGGGAAAACAAGAAGGGGAGAAATAGAATCAAAAAGCAAAGGAAAGGTAAGGAATGAAGGAAAATTGGAGTATTAAATAGAGTCTGAATGAGGGAGTAAAGGATAGAGAAGGTGAGGGATAGACAGTGGGAAGAAAGTAGAGAGGAAACAAAGGGGGAAAAATCACTTCAGGCGATCATTCCTGGCAGAGTCTTGGCAGCTCTCTCACTTTTTTCCATTACTTCTTTTTTTACTTGTAATTTTAAAATGTTTCCTTGCACTTCTGGCAAAGGGGCAATAACAGTCTACAAATGACATGTCATCACATTTTGTCAAACATCTCAATCGAGTTTGACCTTGATTTTTACCCATCTGCTTTTTTTTACCCTTTTTATATTGCTGCTATTTCATTTTTTACGAAGTCTTTTTAGCTCTCCCCCCTTACTCCACCTCGCTGTCAGAATAGGCCAACAAACACTTTTCAATACCAGTAATGCCTGAGGATGCCCTCCATGTTTGCACCTGCTTCTTTTATCAAACGCCTTTTCAATAGTTAGGCAGAATTTTTAACAGCAAGAAGAATCCTTTAAGAAGCCTTTTGTTCATAGATTCTATTTGTTTGTTTTATTTTACCATTCTATTTAGGGATTTTTTTTCTCTAGGAATTGTTGTGGGTGAAAATCCCAGGAGATCAAAAGTTTCTGAAATATTCCAGCTCATCTTGAACCAACAATGATGTCAAGGTTAAAGTCATCATTTTGCCTCCCCAATTCTAATGGTTGATCTGAACAGGAACAGAAGCTCTTGATGTGTATCTGTATGTATTATTACCACATGATTAATATTAGCAAATTTGCATGAACATTGAAATAAAAGGGGTGTACAGGTGTTCCTAATAAAGTGGTTAACAGGTATACATATTTACATCAGTCATTTCCAGCTAAAGAAAGGGATGAATAAAATGTAATGACTATACAATTTCTATAAAAAGAGAATTAACATTGTTTCTGAAAAGGTAAAAATAACCTTAGAACTTCTTAGCAAGAGAGTTCAGCAAAACTGAACCCTTCACCCCCCTGCAAAGACAAAGATCACCAAAAGTCAACCATCAATGATAATTATAGGCTTTTTGTCAATAAATTACAGAGCAGCAATAATTCATAAAACTGCAGTGTACACACATTTTATCGAAACCCTCTATTAACCACCATGCACAGATTTCTTCTGATAGTTTCCTTCAAATGACCTACCACTCACTTATGCTACTGCTGGAAAAAGTTTATCTACACTCATCGTGAATATGAATGGCATGGTAATATTGGGGTTTGGGGCAAAGAATATTACTGAACCAGTCTTTCTCTGGTACAAAATGATTGTACAGTGGAACCTTGGACTACGAGCATAATTCGTTCCGGAAGCGGGCTCGTATTTCAAAACACTCGTAAACCAAATAGAATTTTCCCATAAAAAATAATGGAGACTCAAATTATTCGTTCCACAGCCCCAAAAAATAAATACATAAAAGTAATTAACATAAAATATAAAGTAATATAAAGTCAAATTAAAACAAATTAACCTGAATTTTTTAAAAAGTACAAATAAATCCCAACAGATAAGTTTTTCCGTTTGTGCGCGCATGCGCTGTGTATCTGTTTGAAGCTAAAATAAGGAGCCCCCCCCCCCATCTCGTCTTACACAGTTACCCTTCCTCCACTCTTTACACACATGCGCGCAAACAACGGAAACACTGTTTTATCGGAAAAAATAAACAAGAAATCTCTTTAATGAAACTCGATTGAGCTGTAAAGTAACAAATTAGTAAAACAAATTAGCCTGCACTTTACCTTTGAAAAGAATCGCGACAGAGCAGTGTTTCTGTGTAGAGCGGAGAGAGAAAATGGATCTTTAACCTCTCTAATGAGACTTGCTTTTGCTGTACACATGCGCATACAGACACAAAATAAAATATGTTTTACTCACACACACATAGTCACAGTGTTATAGTAAACAGTACACACGTGCACGGATGTTGATTATACCAGTAAGAGACACGCACTAAGACCCAGCAGGGGAGACGATTACCCACAATTCCACAGCGCAAGAGAGTAAAAAAACGTTGGCTTAGTTGTGATCGCTCAACGTCAAAAGAAGAAGCGCATACGTGATACATAATACTCAGTACTCGTAAACCAAGACTTGTTCGTTTTCCAAGTCAAAATTTTATCAAAAATATTTGCTCGTCCTGCAGAACACTCACAAACCGTGTTACTCGCAATCCGAGGTTTCACTGTATACCATACATCTTTATTAGAAGAAATCTAAGAATTTGGTGCACCTTTACTGTAATTTTAATAGTCCACAAATGTTCAACTGGGGTTAAAGTTAGCCTGCTTCATCTATTTCACAACTAGCCTTGGTGTGTGTTTGGGGTCATTGTCCTTTTGGATTGTTCTGAATTCTGAGCTAGCATTATTTAATCTGGTTTAATGGCAGCAAAATGGCCAAATAGCATGATGCTACCACCACTATGCTTGGCAGTTGGCACAGTGTTCTTGTGGATGAATGCCTTACATTTGTTTCTTCAAACTGAAAGAAGATAAGATAGATGCTAATGACATCCACAGTGTTTTGATGAGCATACAGCTGCTTGTAATTGAAATAGCTTTAGCAAAATGACATCATGTCAACTCTTGCTATTATACCTCCATGGTTAATTCAGTGACTGCTGTCAAACCAACAATTTTTATGCTGGCACAGAAAAAAATATCAGTTATAATCCCTTCAGGATCACTAACAGTAAGGTTAGAGGCCTTGGGCTTTTTAAATAAAAATAAAAAAACAACATTTTGCCACTTTTAGCATCGTAGTTCAATTTCTCTTAGGTTCCTTCTGGCAATTGGTCTTCAATGCATCAATGTTTCAAGGGTCCTTTTTGATTGATTTTCAATTTCGAAATCCTCCCGAACTTTTCATAGCAATTCAAGTCTGGAAATTTGCTTGCATGCTAAGCCTTATTGAGTTAGTTTGACTGTGTGTTTGGGGTGGTCTTCTCCCAGATTCAGTTTCTTTGCCTATGAGTATAAATTCTCCTGAATTAGTTCTATGTTTGTTTCATCGGATTAGAATATTTTCATCCAAAAAAGTTCTGGTTTCAGATGTGCAAATATTTATTTATTTATTTATTTATTTATTTAAATAAATTTAATTATTATATTTTGCATCAGGTGCATGTTGTGCAGGAACAGAAATGATTGAGGTGTAGTTTGTTGCTTATTCTCTGTAACAGTTGAATCTGCTGTTTTCAGGTGTGAGTGAGTGTAGCCTTCTTTCTTACTCTCCTTATCATTAGGCGATGCACTTTATGAAATCTTGCTTGTGTGGTGCCCTGTCCAGGTACAATTAGTTGTCACATGAGTGCTACCAGTCTGAAAGGTTTTAACATAAGCTTTCTCTCTGAAGTGTAATGAGCCACTGCTTACTGCAACAACTTGTCATTTTTTAAATGTCATTTATTTTATTTTAATTATCCCCAGTGCCGAGAAATGCTATAATTGTACTTGACCATAGCCTGTTTCCAATTTGGATTAAAAAAAAAAAGGTTGCCCTCTTTTCATTACTACATCTTTTTATATTACTACTCATGCAGTATAGAACAATTAAAGAGAGAAAAAGAGAAAAGCACTGGACTGTTCTCATTTTTATACGAAGGAGGCACCATGATAGTTCTGCCTCAAAGCTTTAGAGCCCCTGGGTTCTGTATGTGGAGTTTAACATGTTCTTGCTGTGTGTGTGTGTGTGTGTGTGTGTGTGTGTGTATATAAATAATATTTTAACAAATAATAAGAATAAATGTAAAATGAATGAATGTATGTAAATAGCACCTGCTATTGACACTTGTTACTCTGATTTACAGAAGAAAGAGAAAGTTAGGCCGCCCTTCAACCTGGAATGCCCATGCTCTCTTGAAATAAAGTATAATAAATGTTAATGTTTTAAATTTAATTAATCCTGCAGTATATTTTTAAATCTGACTTAATAAACGAAAAAAAAAACCTGGATGTTTCATTAATCTTAAACCTTTCTACTTACGTGTAAAATGGACAATAATTCATACAGATTTTACATAAGCCTACGACATGCAAATGAATTTTTAAACCAAGAAAAAAAGGTTTTTGACAGTTTTTTGATAAATCCATGTTCCTTCTCTTTATATATATATATATATATATATTATAAATATATTACAATATATGCTATCACAGCAGGTAGCAATATAATCTCAATATGATATTTTTGTCCATATTGGGCATTCCTACCGGGCAATAAAGCTCATGTTATCAGAGCTGTCTATTTAACAGTGTGATCATCAGAGTAAACACACAGGAACAGAGATGGAGTGTGACATTTCCTGACGAGTCTGCTCGGCAGGCCTAAAGTGACACAGCGCACAACGTGTTGGAAGCTTCAAAAAATGCCACTTCAGATGTGGAATCAATTTGCATTTCCCCAGAGCCTTGCTAACACACGGCTGTCAGACGAGCCTCCAGATCTGCCGTCGATAATGATGTTATGGAAGAGGCTTGCTGAGGGGAAGAGAGATCAAATTCAGAGACTGATGCTATATGTTTCAAATGATTACCCTCCAACTTTGTGTGCGCATGTGAGGAATTAAAAAGAGGAATTAGAAAAGGAAGAAGAAAAAAAATAACAATAGCCCAAGCTGCCATGACGCTGCAAGACCCTTTTCTATATTTGAGATGACCTACAATAAAAAGAAACACTAAGTATTACAGACAATTAGGGATTTCCAAATAGTAATTAAGGTATTAATGAGAAACCAAACTGTTAGTGTTAAGAGCCGGATGGCTCCTACGTCTTAATTTATTGTTGTAATTAAAATGTTACTTTGATAGTCGACTCTAAAAAAAAAAAAAAAAAAAGGAAAAATGGGTAATTGCCATTGAATTAGAACAGAAAATTGTGTCACTACTCAGATCAAGGAAAAGAAGGATTATTAAGACATAGCTTTTAAATAATGGCCCATTCTTGGGTTTCCTGACATTAATGAGGATATTTATTGCATAGTGGCAGAAGTACAGATATCAGCTATGATCAGCACATCATTAAAGTTGGCTCAGCGCTGGATATCACCATGGTAAAGGGTAACTACATGACACTTTGGCCACTTTGTGAAAATGTGGAGCCATGGAGGGTTGATGATCTAGAATGTACCATTTCATTGTTGCATGGGGGGATTAGAAGCATGGTGTTGGGGTGCATTTTTATAGCTTGCATTGTTTCCCCCTTTCCTAAGTGTGGTGTAAATATGAGTTAAGACGAATGGTGGGAGATGACCTCTGAACCATATCGCTGCATGCTTGTTAGCTGCATGCTCACAGATAGATAGTTGGAGAGAGAAAGAGAGAGAGAGAATAACTAAGGGAGTGAGTGGGATAGGGAGAGCAAAATGCACTATTTCTGTGCTGGAGTGGAAAAGAAATATCACATGGATCCTTAACAGAAGCCAGGCAGACTGCAGATGATGTCCTCCATCCTTGGTGTTCTCCTGCTGTTCCCAAACCTAAGCAGTCTGACCCAGTGACCCTTCCTCACACACCTCTTCTCCTCCATGATGGACAGATGGAGGTAGGTGTAAAAGTTGTGTATTTTAGAACTTTACACCGCACGCGGTATGTGTTAATTGGTGATGGGCAGTCCTGGCATGGCAGGAGGCCTCAGTCACCTATTTACACACACACACATACTGTACACACACACACTGTACACACACACACACACACACACACACACACACACACATTTTAAGCAGCTCCATTGAGCTTAATAAGGAGGATTTCAGAGCTTTCATGTCTTCAACATAAGTTGTTTCAGATTAATAAAACTGCATATATATAAATTATTTTAACCCCTTAATTTTTCTTTTTCTGGTCTTTTATAATTTATTCTTCACATTTGAGCTTTAGTAAATTACTATTCATACAGTATAAATACTGTGTACCTCTCGGTCTGGTTCAATACAGTTGTGCAGGAAATGATCATTGACAATGTGGGTAAGCTACAAAGATTGGAAAGTTTCCTGAAAGGGAAAAGTGCAGTATGAAAAGGTGCACAAGCAACAGGAATGTCTGCAGGAAGATTGTTAAGAAACACGTTCCTATTATCAATTTGGTTTAACACTACTCCCGAACAGTAGTGTTAAATCACGGTTAAGAAGAAAAAGAACTGTTCTCTTTTCAGATAAAAGTAAATTTTGCATTTCATTTGAAAATCAAGGTCACAGAGTCTGGAGGAAAAGGGGAGTGGCAATGAATCCAAGTTGCTTGAAGTTTTGTGCGAAGTTTTCACAGCCAATGCAGCCATCTACTGTACTAGGGGATTTTAGAGCATGTCATACTTCTGTCAGCTGAAGATACTGATTTCCTGTCCGGAGTGCCAAAACTACTACTAACTGGTTTGCTGACCATAATATTACTGTGTTTGAATGTCCAGCCTGCCCACCTGACCTGAACCCCACAGAGAATCTATGGGCTATTGTTAAGAGGAAGATGAGAAACACGGAATGTAAATACTAATCAAAATCAAAATAAATAAATACATATTTCATTAATAAATAAAATGGATAATAATAATAATAATAATAATAATATAAAAATAATTTCCAGACAAACTGTATATAGTCAGTTAATTTTTCTGGATAGACATGCTGGTGGAGATGAAGAGCATATTTTATTACATATAATAGATGCTTAATAGATCAAATCTGGCTTGTGTACACATTTTCTTAAATTCAAATTGTGACCTGTAACCATTCAAGATTCAACATAGTGAACATTTCCTTTCTTTGTTTTTAGAAAAAAATATATTAATTTCTATTTATTTACAGGTTTCCTGGCTTTTAATGATGTTGGTGTTTTGTACCCATGCAAATGTTCATGCATTTCTTAGAATGCTAATGAGAATACTAACTGTAAGACAATAGAATCTTTAATATTTGTAAAATATACACTAATAACTGGATTTATTTATTCATCTATATATGCATTATTCAGGTAGGTACTCAAATAAGGCATATGTACAGGATAAAATCTATTTTAAATTATCAGGTAACTATCCAACTGAGGAAGTCTGCTTGAGGACAAGAGAACAAGAGAGATCCAAACCTATTAAACTCACAGTATGCTTTCATCAAGATAGCAGAAATAACGAAAAATAGCAGAGCCTGTTAGTGCCCCATTCAGAGTAATAACAGTTATTGTTTACTGGTGGGCTTCAGACAGACAGATAATGAGCTGTATTAGTATTAAATGGCTGCAATGAGAGGGGGTATGAATATATTCACAGGACACGCTGCACCAGGCACAATCTGCAATCAATAAGGAACGGCCTCTCTCTCCGTCCCTCTGGACTGGCATTAGCCGTCTCTCCGGATGCCAAACAATGTGGATGGATTACATTGTCTGACCCCCCTTTGTAGAAAATCATAAGATGCAAAATGGAATAAATTATAAATAGATGGATGAAAAAAAACCCTCCAACTAATCTCTGACTGCCTCTCATAACATAGGGTATATACATATGCTATCAGCCACTAACATATGTTTTCTCTCCCCCTGTTCACACACACACACACACACAAGCGCGCGTGTACACACACACACACACACACACACACACACACTAGATAGTGTGCATGGCTTGTTAGATGTAAGGAGATAAAACTTAGCATAGTGCTCCCAATTAGCACAGCAGTGACCATGTGTTGCCTCAGTCTCATGTCCTCTCCTGACGAGAAACTCGGGCGGACACAGCTTGCAGGGCTCTCTCTCTCGCTCTCTCTCTCTCTCTGTGTGTGTGTATGTGTGTGTCAAAGTAATGCATGAGAAAAAGAGGGATGGGGTTGAGATGAGGGGAAATGGAAAGATGAAGAATGGAGAAAGAGGGATGTAAGAGGGAAGAAAGAGCACAAGGAGAGAGATGAAATGGCTTAAGCATTCATTTTGAGTAGAGAGACAGGTCCTATTAACATTTAACAGCATTTGTGCAACTTGGTGCGGAGGTTATGATGCAAATGAGGGAGAATTAAAAGTGGCCAGGGGTTTGGCATTGATGGATTGCAGTCTGGCAATGTTCACACTTCCCAGTGTCCATCAGAGGCGATTACTATGTAATTAAAGCTTATTTCTGGACTCTCCGCTGCATAATTACTTTGTGAATGTAGCCATCATCTAAAAGCTAGCAAAAATGCTTTAGCGTTTAGTCCGGCAGTCATTTTCACTAGCTTGTGTCAGATATAGCCATCAGACAGTGCAAAAGAACTGTCACTTTTAATAAGAGGCAAAAAATTAAATGAAACAGTATGCTTATTATGGAAAAATTAGGCTTTCAAGAGTCCTTTCTGATATTTGCATAATTTATTCTTTTTTTTGCTCTCTCTCTCTCTCTCTCTCTCTCTCTCTCTCTCAGTCCAAGCTTTAGGCAATTTCCCTCACATTTAAATAGATTGCACATTTAAGGCTACTTAAGGAAAATTATCACTTTGCATATTTTAATTGTTATGAAGGAAGTGATTTGAGAGAGGTCTGTGTCTCATCTTCTTGAGCGAAACTCGCATGTGTGCATGTGTGTGTGAGAGAGAGAGAGAGAGAGAGAGAGATGTGAACGCTGGACGCTGTGCTGTCGCAGATAACCCCCAAGTTCACACACATCCACTCGACTTTCATCAGAATGCTAATGAGGAAGCTAACGCTAGGACAAAAGGATCTCTGATATTTACAAAATAGGCACTAATAACTGGAGTGTAATTTGTTTGACACAACTTTATTTTTCCCCTTGTTTTTTTCTGCTATTTGTTTAGAAGTAGAATTAAGAAGAAAGCTCTGGACACACACGAATCACAAAGAGAAATCAATTTAATGGGTATTACAGCAAATGCACTGCTTAGTCTCACTTCCTCACTGGTGTAATATTGTCTTAGATGATGAGTGCTTTTTCCCTTACATAATAAATCACAAGCACATATTCCTATTTATAATACCCAGTTAATGTTAAATTCATCTTTAAGGAGAGTTAGAGAGCTTTAGATAATTCCTTGTCAGGTTCAGGTGAATACCAGCTGCAAACAGAGGGGGAGTGATAAAACAGCAAGAAATCATTTATTGTTGGGAATTCAGGTGTGCTGTTAGCTGACAAAATGTAAAATGTGCAGGACTGGGGTTCCTTCAGAACACCCAATTTTTTTTTAACAGTTAAATATTCTGGCTTCATGAAGCATATCTCAAAAAATTATATACAGTTTTAATTTAATGTTGTATCTTTTTACAATGGAAATACATTGGTACCTTGGCATGCGAATTTAATACATTTAAACACATTTTCCCATAGGAAAAAAATTAAATGCAAATAATCCATTCCAGCCACCCAAAAATATTACCAATATCACCAATTTCCAACACTATAATCATATTTTTGCATTAAAAAAATCAATCATTTAGAAAAGACATATAAATGAAACAAAATATGGATTAAATAGACATTAAACCTCACTTTACCCTACTTTATGATTACTCTTAGCGCCAGCTGCTTTAAAAGTCTTTACTAAGTCTTGCATAAAATGCAAATAAATAAATAAAAAAAACCCCACAAAAAATATGCACAACCAGATAGACGCGCAACCAAAAGTGGGACCAGCTTTGAATGCTGAGGCAAAACTTGCAAAGCATGTATTTGTATGACTAGATACCACTGTAGAGGGAAAAAAATTAAATCATTCAGTTTTCAGGATAAAAATATGGATTTGGATACTGACTCAAGTCAGTATTTGCAAATAAGTCTTTAATTAAAAGAGAGTACAACAAGAGAATAGTCAATTAATACAATGGAAGGGATTAGGAACTCTTTCAAGAAAGGAGTATGGCAAAAGATGTTCCCAATCAGCTGTGTCTAAAATTTGGGACGAAACTAATTAGACCGATGGGTAGAAACAGAAGCCAATGCTTATGACAGAGCTGTAAGAAATCATCTGAATACAATAGCATTTAGTAAAGCCAGACAAAAACAACAACTCTAAAACCTAAACAAAAGGAAACAAGGTTAAAGTAGGCTAAAGAGAAGTGATCATGCAATGTGGCGGTTTGGATGAATGTGATAGTCAATGATGAATCAAGAATATGGTTGGCCAGAGAGATTATGCAGGAACCTTTGTCTAGTCCTGTTCTAAAGAAACAAAGAAACAAATAAATAAATACATAAAAATAAATAAGTTTTGCACACTCTAGGTTTTTTTTCCCAATCACATTTATTATCACACAATGTGGTGTCCAGTTTACATGTGTGATTCCTCATGTTCCCAGAACTGCTCTCTCACAATTTGGGTCCTGGAATATGTCTGTGCCATCAGGGAAGCAAACTCAATGAAATAACCTGGTCAATCTGTACATTCAGTTAATTGGCTGACATCATTTGAATGTCACATAAAGTTGCTAAGTCTAGACCTGACCAACTGAAGTAACCTTAGATCATAACACTGCCTCCAAAGGCTTGTATAATGGGAACTATGCACTATGGGTGCAGTGCTTCCCTTTTTACCCTAATGCACCCATCGCTCTGGAATAGAGTCAATCTGAACTTATCACACATTACCTTTTCCCATTGCTCCAAAATCCAATATTTATGAATATTTAAGCCTCTCTTGACCACACATCTATTTATTCCTAATCCTGAGATCTCATTACATTATACCCTTATGGAAATGCTCTTACTTTCACTATTAAACATAGCTATGGTTTTTACTGTGGATTTTTTAAACATGCAACTGCACCAAGTGTTTAAGCGATTTCCATGAATGGGGATTAATGAACTTCCACAGTTTAGCACTATTCTTCTGGCTTTTGATAATGAGTTAAAGTGTAATTTTCCCCTAATAGTTTTCTTTGCGGGCGTAGTGGTGGTGTAGTGGTTAGCACTGTCGCCTTGCGACACCTCCAGAGTCCGGGTTTGATTCCCGGTTAGGTTCGATTCATGCCACTGTGTGCATGGAGTTTGCATGTTCTCCCCATGATCAATGGGTTTTCCCCGGGTACTCCAGGTTTCCTCCCACAGTCCAAAGACATGCAGGTTAGGCTAATTGGCGTTCCCAAAATGCCCGTAGTGTGTGAGTGTGTATGTGTGTGTGCCCTGTGATGGATTGACTCCCTGTCCAGGGTCTACCCTGCCTCATGCCCTAAGTCTCCTGGGATAGGCTCCAGGCACCCCGCGACCCTGAAAACAGGATAAAGCGGTATAGATAATGAGTGAGTGAGAGCGTTTTCTTGGCTTGATGCTTACTGATAATTTGACCCTACTGAAATGGAGACTTTTTTTTATACCAGGAGGTATAAAAGGATATCTCTAATTTCCCCACTTATTTATGATATGAGGTTGCACGTCAGGTAAAAAACCAGGAGCGATAGCAATAATTATCTCGACAGTCAATGCACAGAAGTACACTGAAATTTTGCTCACTTTTCTCATTCCATCAATGAAATACAGGCTTTATAGCTAGTTATTTTAAAGAATGATAATGCATCTTGCCACAGAGTAAAGTTTGTTAAAGCTTTTTTTCAGGAGAGACACATTAACTCAATGACATAGCCAGTAAACGGTCTGGATCTTAATCTTATTATAAATCTTATCGGATATTGCAAAATTGATTTGTCACCTGCTATTTGAGAAAGTTGGAACTGCCTTGATGTATAGCATAGTTTTTCATAGTGAAGACAATCCCACTCAGCACTTAGCATCATTACCTCAAACCACCTTGGTTGGGGGAATGAATCTTTCCTCCGGCCAATGTGCATTTTCTCTTGTACTTTGTAGTTTCCTTCAGGTACTCTGGTTTCCCCCACAGTCCAAAGACATGCGCTGTAGGCTGATTGGTGATTTTCAGTTGCCCATAGTGTATGATTGTGTGTGTGTGTTTGTAGCTTGTGCCCTCAAGGAATTAGGCCCCCATTCTGACTGTCTATCCCCTTGTGCCCTGAGATAGGTGCCAAGCGCCCTGCAAACATACACAGGATAACGGTCAAAGGAAACTGGACAAACGGATGGATAAAGCCCTGAAAAAGCAGCAACAATTATTAATCACAGTAATTGTGATCCTTTTCCCCCTGATTATTCCATAATTCTTTTTTCTCAACATTGAATGATTCCATAATTATCCTTTGTAATTTTAAACAAATTTAATATGTTTAAGGTTTGTTTCACAAAGCCAAGCGTGACCTGTTCAGAAGAAAAGGTTCAGGCATGAAGCTCTTAGCAGCAGATCAGTAATTACTTACAGTTTAATAACCTCCAAGCCACTCGTCCTTCTATAAGAAATAAAAGCCCATCAAAAAGAAACAGAAAAAGTGGTTATCAAAAATCTAGAATAATTCACAATTGTTAAATATATAATCACTTAATGCACAATATAAACATACTGTACTTTGCTTCTGGACAAAGAAAAAAAACAACTTAAATGATAGACACCTTGACCAAGAGAAGTGGAAAAAAAGATCTCATCATCTCTTCAATCTGTGGCTCTGATAACCTTTGTGTTTGTCTATATTGGACACAAGTTTGGATTTAATTTCTAAATTGTACAACAATACAATCCTTTTTTTCAAAACTATGAAATAACACGTATGGCATTAGGTAATTAAGTAACAACAACAACAACAGTCAGTGTATTTTTTTTTATTTTAAGACAGTAAGGTCAGCTGTTCTAAAATAGATCTTACAAGCACAGTACTGCCAAGTGCATAGGTTTTTATTAAGCACCAAGATGAAACTGGCTGTCATGAAGACCATCCCAGGAAAGCAAGACTAAAACTTACCTCTGCTGCAGAGGAGAAATCCATTTAGAGTTACCAGCCTCAAAAATCACCAATTAACAGCATCTCAGATTAAAGTCGATATGAAGGCTTCACAGAGCATAAGTAGCAGACACATTTCAATGTCAACTGTTCAAAGGAGATTATTGTATATTTTGAAAGACTTCAGCCTTTACAATGTAGATATAAATAAGGATCAGGAAAGACCATGGAATTAGAAGGTGTGTGTGCATATAT
>JAOVVA010000051.1:18388687-18410887 GCA_028565275.1 Leiocassis micropogon
TCTCTCTCTCACACACACACTCACACACACACACACACACACACACACACACACAACTGATGAGAGTAGAAGGCTGTGCTGTGTATTGTTGTAGGCTAACAGACTGGACTGAGCTCAACCGCCATACACACACACACACACACACACACACAAGACAAAAGCAAACTGTACATACAATTTACATATAATATATTACATAGTATATACAAATTACATAGAATAACCTGATAACCTGAATACACAAAATAATACTGATAAATTATAGTGTTAAATACAGAACATGTGTTTTAGTGCCAGGACACAGCATTTCTTTTATAGCATCACTGAGATAAGTGGTGTCCCCCAACCACCATCTTATCAGCAACCTGCCCAAACAGTTCACACACACACCACTAATTAGCAGAATAATGCTGTGCTAATTGTGTTCATTTAAAGGATTTACTCAAACAGGATGAGTACTATGACTTCCTGTCAGGCCTGTGAGCAAATGACGAAGAAACGCTTAAGAGGATGAACCAGCATCATCCTTGCATCCATACCAGGAAGTCTACTATTTACATCAGCAGTAAAAACTCCAAAATTATCACAGGACACTGTATCTCCAATTAGTCACACTGTTTGAGATTATGCAAAAATGACAGCAACACGTTAAGCCGTTTGCGGATGACTGGTTTTGATTTGTGATTATGTTGCAGTAATAGCATTTTAACATCCTAAACCACAGCATTAGGCACTGAGCTATGCCTAATGCCTGTTTACTGCTTTGGCGTATGTGGTATTCCCAGAGCAATCCATTTGAGATGCATGTAAAGGTTTATCCTTAATATAATGTATGTTTCACCAAGTGGAGTATATTTTCCTCATTTCTTTGTGTGGACTAAACACTATATTTAAAAAACAAACAAAAAAACCTCCATAACCTGTGTGGCATTGTTAAAAACTACCTTGGGAATTAGATGGCCTGGCTATATCGGCGTATCTGTACATTCAATACATAATACATGTATTACTCATCCTCCATGTTCAATATATATATGGATAACACATCTCAAACCAATCTGGTCATTCTCTTCTGACCTCTCAGCAGTATCTGTATGGCTGCAACTCACTGAACTTTTTTTTTTCTTTGTGTATGCTTGTGTGTGAGAGCACTAAAGACTTGACATGCGTGAAAATCTCAGAAAATCTCTGAAATTACTGACATTTTTACCATTCTTAATGTGAACATTATCTAAATCTCTTGACCTATATCTGTATGCTTTTATACATTGTGCTGCTGCTACATGATTCTATGATAATTGATAATTGAATGAATGGGCATGCAAGGTGATTTATAAGGGACGTTGGGGCAAGTTAAACTGAGACTTTGGATTGTGCAGAATAACAGGGACACAGTTATGAGACTAAAAACTACAAACTACCTTTATTTCTCTGTATAACCTCTTGCTATTCTAATCTTGCTAATCCCAGTGTTTCACTAGTGCTTGGATAACATCAAGGTAGGAAGTTTTCTCCATATGCCAAAACCATGATCAGACCACAAACTCCTTTAATGACCAAAACATGGAAATCGCTTGAAGAGAAGTCAGTTCCTATAATGTGCAAGTGGTATTCATTATGATTGTGTGTACAGTTACCCCAGACGAATGCATGTCTTCTGCAAGGTGACGACAAATTATGTCAATTTTGAAGAATCAGGTGCTCCAATCGCTGATAATGTTTTACTAAGTCCCAGTTTGACCTGAACACCCCTGTCACACCTGCAACAATAACTGCCACTGCCCACAAACAAAATAAAAATCTGTAGCTATATATATATATATATATATATATATACTGTATGCAAATAGGGCGTGGGTGATAACACTAGAACAGAGAGAAATTATGAAAGGCTGAAATCCCCTGCAGTATGCACAGAGGGATTTCGAGCAATATTCTATCTTCCCGTTCTAATGGCTTTTTATGAAGCACGCTACACACTAACAAAAGAGCAGATTCAGCTGTAGCTATTTAACAAGTCTAACAAATTACAAGGCTCTTACTGTCAAAAGGCAGGGATGCCTTTCTGAAAACCTTTAAAGCGTTTAAGTCTCTTAAATGAGACATCAAAGAGATTTAGTAACATGGATAACAGGGTTTGAAAAATACACTGTACTAAATGTCCTTTAAGTGACAATATTTATACACATAATCTTGTCAAGTGAGAGTGCTGTAAAAGTAATGTGGTGCTTGGAATGATCAAAAAATCTTGCACAGTACATAATGATTGGGTGATTTGTAGCAGAGGACCTAATGAGACAATAAAGTGGGGGAAAAAATATCAAAATGGAATTTTAGTCCAGTAAAAATGACAGAAATATGGAGAGAGGTAGAGTCAGAAAAAATTGTAGAGAAAGATGGGGGAGAGAAAGACAGAGTGAGAGGGAGCATGAGAGAGAGGGGGACTGCAGAAGATGAATCATCTCCAGTTTAGTTTTAGACTGCAGCTTCTCCATGCTCTTCATGCTTCTCCAGCCTGCCTGCGAGCACGGTGACACTACAATAAATAACACAAGCACACAGACAAACCTATCTCAGTGGGAAAGACAAAAATGTCACTCGTACTACTTCCATATGTCACACCCTGCCACTGTTCTGGGCTGGGAAATGAAGAGAGAGATCATGAGGACAAGTTTGAATCTAATTAATGTGCACTGTCTAAAGGATCTGCTCAATTCTCGTGTAATATATACACAAATGTATTCAATTTGGATACAGGTCTTCAATATAAAGGCTTCTTGGTGTTTCAACATGTTTGCATCACGCACTGGCTGATGCACTGCAACAGTTCATTAGGACTCCATCTCAAGACACTGACAAAAAAACTTTAAATTAGATGCAACAAGCAATGACTTGCTCACTTGCTTGCTCTCTAAGATGCAACTGGCATAATTAGTGCTTGTTTCATTAGAGAATGTCTGAGGGCCTCTGCTCGAATTCCACTCGCTGGCTCTCGACAAAAACCCTCTGTTTAATTTACCAGCGTCTGTGAGGCTACCTTTACAGTACGCCTGGCAAATCTTAGATTACACAAGCCGTAAGAAGTCACTCAGCTGAAACGTATAAAGCAAAGCTGCAGGAATTGTCTGCTCAATGGATATGGCCTTATTAAGGCAGCTCTGACACTAAAGCTGTGTCCTTGCTCATTATGGCTAATAACAGGTGAGCAATATAAGGAAAACAGACTAAAATATTTTAATTACATAATGGGAAGGAAATCATCTTGTGTGTAAATTATTACAAGCTAAACCAACATTAATGCAGAGAGGGAAATGCAGGCATGTGGTTTACACATTAATTGTATATCTACATGATTAAATATTCTCATCTTGCATCAGCCTTTACCAGCTGCGCTGTCTTCTTCAAGCCTGATGATAATTATGTGCGGTCCGTGCATGCGTCTAATAGGTGTGTTATTAGCAAGACTGATCAACAGTAAACCCCCGGAGAGGAAGCTCTGTTACAGCGCACTGTTTAATTTCAGACACTGTGATCATGGCCAATGGAACAGAGAAGCTGACCTTTTTGGGAGCTATTAATCTGGCTAGCCTTGGCCGATTTTAAGCAAACAGCGGTGCGCCCGCACTCTGTCCGTCCAATTTCCCAGTGCGTAAATTGGACTGCCGCTTGCACAATTCTCTATTCATTACTGCGCAGCTGAAAGGAAGCACAGAGGTGGTGGAGTGGTTTTCTTCCCCCCCCCCCCCTTTTTTTTTTTTTGCTGCATGTGTATATATGTGTGTGTGTATATGAACATGCAATGGCTTTCAGCAGAATTCCCAAGCTCTCTCTTTCTCTCCCTCACTTTCTTCTGCTTTTAGGGTGCTGCTGTGCTTGGGGGATGGGACTTCTTTAGGAGCAAGCTGTTGTAATTGAAGCGTGGCCTAATCAGACTCATTACCATTTTGGCCAATTTGCACCACCAAAGATGCTTATTAGGTAACTGTGTTTGATAAAACGCTCTTTAGAAAGCTAACTGTAATGAGCTCTTTAGAGTCAGGTCCGAGCATGATTATGCCAGTGGAAGTGTTTGGCGGGGCTCATGCAGACGCTTACATTTAGTCATGTACAATGTCATAATTAAGCTACACAACCTGCCTTCTATAGCACACAATGAACACGACTGCAACCGGAGAAACTCTGAGAAATATTTATAATTACTGATCATTACGGCCCAAGGATTTTTTATCTGTGCATGTAAACATAGACTAATTATGAGAGCCTCTTTCTTTCACAATGTGCACACAGCACACATGGCCTGACAAGCGTGCAAATACTGTGGACAGACATTAATTACATTCATAAATAAAAACAACCTCATATTCTTCTAATGCACTGTCAAGATACATTTCTTTTTCTCTCTCTCTTTCTCTCTGTTCCTCGGTTCTTTTTAGGTTGAGCGGGTGAGATACAGTTGTAATTCGATCTCTGCTGGTATTCGTTATAGCAACAGTAGCCCATTCATCTTACATATCAGTTTAAAACCACTTAAAGTCAATTTAGAAATCCATGTCCCGCTCATTCAGATGGGTGCAAGAGACCAGAGGTCACTATTACGCTCCTAATATAGCCAAGAATTTCAGTTAATGTCCTTTTCCCTTTTCACAACACACCATGGAGATGACAGAGAGATACGATTTAAAGCAGAACCATGAAACAAACAGTGAGTGGAGGGAAAAAAAAGACAACATACCTGCATCATCTTACCTCCAAGGTACTTCAGAGTAATTTAATGAAGCTTTCTAAACACAATTAATCAACTAATTAGCCTTAAATGCGTATCACGGGATGAAGTCCAAATCATTTAGGGACTTAGCTAATTGTGATCTTGAGCTACCCTTTGCGAGGAAAATTATAATAATTTAAAGATTCATAAACACTCTCAATGTTTTTTTTTTTTTTTGACAAGCTGGACATTTGGAGGTTGACCAAAAAGGAAACACACCAGGATTTGAGT
The DNA here is from genome assembly GCA_028565275.1 of Leiocassis micropogon. Taxonomy (NCBI): domain Eukaryota; kingdom Metazoa; phylum Chordata; class Actinopteri; order Siluriformes; family Bagridae; genus Leiocassis; species Leiocassis micropogon. The sequence continues at coordinate 18,393,684 of JAOVVA010000051.1, forward strand.
CACTTGATATAGAAACTAGGGAGAAATTTTAAATATGTCAACATCTGTTTAACTAGAAATGAATTCGATTTTTAACAAAAGAACTATTATATATACAACTACACAATGCATAAATTAGTTCAGTACGTGTTCAGTAAACGTCATCTCAGGCAGGGTTGCTGGTGATCTGAAGCCAATTCCAGAAACACTTGGTGTGAGGTGAGTATTCACCCTTGATGTTAATGCCTGCTCATCACAAGCTATGCGATACACACACACACACTTGTACACTCATGCACAACTGCGGCAATTTTAAACTACCAATACATCTTCCAAAATGGGGTGGTTTGGGTTCCTCCAGGTTCTTTGGTCTCCCCAAAAATACACACACAGAGAGAAGAGGAACATCACCACATGTACAGAAATCCAAGGTCAAAGGTGTAAGTTATGAGGTGGAAATGCTACTGTGCATTTGTGTTGCCCCATATATCATTCATCCATTCATCATCTATACCGTTTATCCTGTGTAGGGTCGCAGGGGACCTGGAGCCTATCCCAAGAAACTTAGGGCACTTTCACACTAGGTGCGATCGATTTGTACTGTGCCCAGAAATGACCAGAAATTTCCCTTTTCCCATTCACCCACTGTCCAATGTTCACCTCAATATTTTTCTTAGTACATGGTTACAGGTGTACATTTTCACCCTCCGATATGGTAGGTGGCAGTATGCACCTAGTTGACTTGCGAGCCACCGTTAACCACCAAAAGAAGAGAAGATTTTCACATTATGCCTAATACTATTTATATTTTGGAAAAAAGAGCAATGTTCTCACATGCCTTCTTACTATGGTTGTGTAAGTCAGAGGATAAAATTGTTGCATGCTATGCGCACACTGAGATTTTGAAGGAGACAGATGGCACTGAGTATGTCGCATCCACTTCCGTTCTCAGGTATGCTTCTATATCCGATTTGATCGATGCCCGAGTACGCTGTATTGTCCTTGAGACCACCTTTTCGGGCCCGTTCCCGAGCGCTGAACAATTCACGATCAAAAAGGACTTTGGGTTCAAGTGTTCTCGGAACCGATCTCAGGGCCTTAATGTGAAAACACCCTTAGGGCACAAGGCATGGTGCCAAACCATCACAAGGCAAAAGCACACACATACACTATGGGCAATTTGGAGGTGCCAATCAACCCATAGCATATGTCTTTGGACTGTGGGAGAAAAACGGAGTACCTGATGAAACCCACCAGGCACGGGGAGAACATGCAATCTCCATACACACGGAACCAGAGACCAGATTCAAACTCCAACCCTGTAGGTGTGAGGGGACAGTTCCTATAAGCCATGGTGCCATTATATCACACAGATTTCCTCAATGCAAGGGCTATCTGCGTTCCTGCAGCATGATTTCGCAGACCGTGTGTCAAGCTGTGCAAACTTTAGTCCACTCCAAAATCTGCACCAGCTTGCCTTGCGCAGAGAGCTCGCCTACATGAACGCCTCTGATTGCAATGATTATGTAGTAAATTGGTCAATGTCAGTAATTTGCAGTTTGACTGTTTCAGCTTTACACTAGTTATTCTGTACAGCGGTTAAGTGGCGTCATCCAGCTGTCTGCACTTGACTACTGTAATTAGCATAGAACACACACCATGGGCTACATTACCATTAAGCAGTGCTAATCTTTTAAAAGAGCCTTTAAGTTCTTTGGCATTATTTCTTCCTTTAAATTGATTTTATTAGCTTTTAAAATATTTTTAGTACTTGAATTTAAGGAGTTCTTAACTCTTTAAGAGGAAATGTACTAATGCATGGTGGTGAAGCCCCTCAGCAAACTGATACATCTCCACAAGACATATACTGTATATAATAGTCACTGACTTTTAATTCCCTCAGACAGTTACAGATTCATGGCATTAATCTGATGCAACATTAAATTCATCCCTAAGCCTAAAATTCACTAGCATTTATATCATTTAGTACAATGCAAACAGGTTAAGTAGATGAAAGCATGATTTCTCATTTGGAGTACTCCTCGTCTAATTAGTCTTACACTGACTAAATGAAACACAAATAGTGGTATGTCAGTGTACTCAGCATAGTAGAACTTTTTTTTCCCACTGGAAATGCCATTCTATTCATATAGCATGTTCTGTGCTCACGTTTTCTGTGCTTAGATTTCAGTATTTTTCATCTTTAGCAGGTTCGCAGAGGACAGCCATCTCCAAGGTGTTGTTGAAATTTTCTGAAGCTTTTGACGTTTGTTTCTGAGTGTTTTCCAAGGAAAGCATCTGTTTTTGTCCTACAGATAAAAAAAAAAAAAAGATACAGACAGAAAAAAAAAATCTCATGCCAGCTGATTTAAGTTATAATTTAAGGGTATGGATTACCTCTGAAAGAAAAGGAGTAGTAAATTCTAGTTTTCTTATGTTCTCCAGACTGGATGTGTAGACTAAAAGGCTTAACAACATGTTGCAGGCTCAGTTTTAAAGGTACACTTGCTTATAGCTCAGTCAGTTTAAGCTGTCAGTTAGACACGTCCGTGCACTGGTGTACGCGAAGAGAGAAACTGGAGAAGGTTAATAAGGTGATTTACTTCTAATGTGCCATCTGCTTTTGTCTCAGCAGCACCGTCAGCACGCTACAACTTAACTCCCCATATGCAAGCTTCAATCTCGGAGCGACGGCGTCTGTGACAGCGTGTCACTTTTATAGCTAACAGTCAGTATCTAAAGACGAGCACACACTGGGCCAGGAGACGTTTGGCAAAGAGAGAGAGGCAGGAGGCCAAAAGCCAGCGGTAATGGGAGGTGAATTTATACAGGGCACTTATCTTTAATATAACTGGCATGTCAGTCAAGCATCCAGTTTCCGGAAGACGAGGCCACTCTTTCTACCTCGGCGTAATATTCATGACTGCTCTGCGAGGGAAGGCCAGCTGTGACAGAGCTGTAATCAGTTCAATCTGCTAAACACTGATTATGCCTCTCAAAGCTACACTGATATGATGCTCTCCTCTTCTCTCCTTGTGTTCTCCTGGCCCGCCCTTCCTCTTCTCATCTCCTCCACATCTTATTTTCACCAATATAGCCTAAAACACATTGCGGCATCATTCAACAAATTATTATATAAGTAAAAAAACAGGAATTCTAATCCCCTGGCTAGTGGATCATGTTATGCAAAGTAACTTATGTTTTTGTTCTGTCAATGAGGAATCGAATCCAGCAACATATGTTGCATTTTACTTACCAAATCAGACCGTAAAGGATCTCATCATTCTATAAAATCCGTTTTTTTTTCTTCTCATGGCCTATATACTTTGTAGTGCACTCTATCTCTTCATCCATCACTCCAAAGCCACTGAGCTAATTATTTAGCCAATAAGCGCACCACGACGCACATTACGCCAACGTTTTTATAAATCATTGCACATGATTCGCTTTCTGATATTAAGTGGCTGGTAAGTACGGTGGATACATCATATTTCAAGGGTGGACAATATACGTGAACATGACAGCAGGGAGAATAATGGCCATCCATTATCTTATATTGCTTGCAATAATAATTTTCATGGCCCTCGTTTTCTGAAGGGTCCATCACATGCTTAGCGCAACGACTTTCCTACGTAATCCAAAATGGATCTTTAAAGGTCATTAGCAGAAGTGAGGTAACAGAGAGACGTTTCCCTCCACCTTCCCTACGTCTTTCGTTCCCTCGCTTGTTTATCCCTTGTGTCTCTTCACATCCAAAAACAAGGAGCACACACTTAGCGAACTAGGCACGATTTATTCATGAACAATAATGAAACGGTATTTTATGTCGGAATTTTTTGTTACCTGTCAGATGTTTTTAAGCAGCTGTGTATTGTGTAAGTCACACTAGCAATCGCATGCGTGCCGAACCTGATCCTCACCCCTTGAGTCAGTGAATCCTTTCAATCTAAGATGAGATTTACTGCTGTCTCCTCCTGCAGATCAGTGTTAGGATCTGCAAATTGTTCAAGTCACAACCAAGATTTATCCGTTCACATTCCAGGCAGTACCTTTTTTTTTATTTATTTATTTATTTTTTTACATTACATGCTTTTCCTCTATATGCCATATACATATTTGCATGTACTGTATGCTGAAAATAATGAACACTCCATGGATCAAAGAAGCATTTCAGTCATGACCGAGATTCTCACCTCTCCCATTCAATGTTTAATTGTTTAAATCAGCAAATCTTTGGATATGGCTGTGATGTGCTCCTCTCTCAGTAGAGTTCAATGATTTTAATTCATGCTTTCCAGCCTTTTCAGTGCATACGGTATTATTCCATGTATGCTGTGTGAGAAAAGGATTCTTCTATTTTATTTCTATTTTATTGCATAAAATAACACAAGTTATAAGCAATTGTGGTATTATATGGCTGCAGGATCAACCTGCACCTTTAGGAAACTGAATGGAACATTTAACTGAATAGATATAAATCACTTGAGTCACTAAAAAGACTTCAGCAAAGTTGTACAAACTATTCTTTTGTGTGTATGCTTAAAAGTGCTATGCAAATAAATGAAGAAATCTGTGCTTGCACTTTACTTCACACATCAATAAAACATGTGGTCAATATGGACCAATAAAAAGATTTTTTTTAACATTTCCTAATGCTCCTAATTCTGATTCATACAACACATTTTACTATTAAACTTTTATTTATTTAAAAATAAAAAGCAAAAAAAAAAACATCAAACCTGTCTAGGACAAGTGAATATTGGGTAAAAAAACGAATAACACAGCTGTCTAAATGTGAGCCTCGGCTTAGATAAATTGCAGACAGTCAAGTGGTCTATCACATACAGCATGTGTAATTTCTAAGCAGGCCAAAGTCTTCAAAAGTGAAACGGTAGAGGCCTGTAAGCAGTTACCAGTCTTTCATTTTTACCTCAGAAATAAACAGCATACTTTAGAACAAAAAAAGGGAGTCAGAGAGAGAAAGAGATTGAGTGAGAGAGAGAGAGAGAGAGAGAGAGAGAGAAACTCATATTCACTATTATGGAAAATAAAGTGATTGAAAAAAATGAGTAAAGTAATAATGCATGAGGCTGCTTCATGGCAAATATAGGGGTATGGGGACAGATCTTGGATCAACAAGTCAGAGCATTAGCACTACAAACACACTCATGAAAATGTTTCTTTTGTACATAACCAAGGTACTGTGGGAGGAACTGTGTTGTGAGGAGCACTTGACCTTGTTCATAATAAAGTCCTCTGAAACTACATAAAAAATTACCTATTGAATATGGACACAAAGTTCCTTTCAACCATTTGTAAATGCTTTGAATTTAGCGAACAAATTCAACATTTTTAAACTAAATGTCCAAGCCTTGGTAATTTAATTTCAATAGAGGAATCAGATATGCTGAAGTGGAGCGTCTTTTCCAAGGACAGAGAATGGTCAGAGGCACTGTGAATGAAAAATATCTTTATTTGGTCTTCTGTAAAGGGAAGGAGGCACAGGCAGCAGACAAAGGCAAATCTACACTCCTTTCCATGTTGATCAACTCCTGCTAAAACATTTTAAATAGCAAAGAACTAAAAAAGAAAGGTCTTTCTGATAATAACCAATTAAAATGTTTAACAAGATGTTCTTTGTGTACAACATCTTCACTAGAAGTAAAAGTATTTTGAAAAAAAAAAAGAAAAAAAAAAGCTTAGGCTAAAATGATTCACTCAAATAAACTACAAAGAACTAGGCAGGGCACAATACCACTTTCAATACTGATAGTGAAACTTTGAATATCAACAATTTTTTTGACTACTAAGATGGCCATCTAAATTGAACAGACTTGTCCAAACACTGCTTTCCTGCAGGACGAAATACACAGCCATCAGCTTTTTAAAAAATAAATAAAAAATAAAAAAACATAAAAAGTATAATTATGCAGTATTGCTGAGATGAGGTTAAATAAAAGAAGGTTAGGCATCACTAAAGACATCACCTTTAATTTATGCCTCAGATCTGTATAATTATTTCATAATCTTCATGCAATTAACAAACAACAATTAATAAACCTGCTGCTAAACTGCTGAGAATTAGACTAATTCCAGTGACTGCCCTACCAATTAAAAAATTGGACTATATACAAAGCTATAATTGAAACTAAATCTTACATGTATCATCAATCCAACAAAACAGTTGTGCAACTAAAAGATTCAAAAACTCACCCAAAATCTACATATGCAATTTTAAGTTGAAATCTATCATATAGATGAAATGGAACATCTCCACACTTAAATCTTTACTGATGTGGAGATGTAAATTAATAATATGCAAATTACTAAAATCTAATGCTTTAGGTCTTTCAATATCGTTAACAAATTGTACAACCCCGACAGCTAATCTGCAAGATCCCACATTGCCAAACAACTTTAAATGTTGTTCTTGAAAAGAAACTGTAATACACCGCTCTGCTAAGCCTTAGAGATGCCATGTAAAGGCTTCGCTGCCGGCAAATGCACACTTGCGAGCTTTCCTGTCCGTGAGTGGCGAGAGAGTGTGAAAGTGATCTATTGGTAAGACTTGCATGAAGCTGAACTCGTTTTGGCTAGCGAGCGTCCAGTGCTGGCTCGAGTTTTCCGGCAGATCAGAGCAGGCAGCTTGTGTTCCGCTGGTGCATATGAAAGTAAGCTGGCCTGGACTCAAACTCTCCCCGCAGTCAGCATGTTGAATAATGTATCTCGAGGTGTCACGAGGGCCTCTGTAGCCTTTTCTGAGCCAGATTTAAATGTTTACACTCAATTGAATCTAGCTATGATACAACCCTTCTACTACACATGCACACAAAAATAAACATGTGATATATAATAGGCACCTGATTTTTTTGATGGAACACACACTGTAGAGAGTGATCGATGTAAATCAGCCTCTCATAAATGCAAAGTTTATTGTTGTTGTACTGAGTAATTTACTGTGCATTTGTGTCTGTGTTGTTTCTGCTGCGTGTCGAAATTAAATCATGTTTCCACTGATATGCTTTACAGGTCAATAAGAACATTTGTTTAACTGGTGAGAAGCATGTATAGATATAATTCAATAAGTCATACTGGCTTGATCACATAATGTTACAGTACTGCTAAAAATCATAGAGAGAAACTGTTGGAGCTGTATGAATATTAACATGCTTAAATGGGATCATAAGATAAATCTAGGGCTTCAGAATAGATTTATCAGATTGGTACGGTAAATGTTAGGGATTGGAATCAACAGGGACCTCCAACATCTTCACGATACCTAGACACTGGTTCAATTTGTATTCTTTTAATATCGCAGTTTCGAGAATATTCCAATTAGATTTTTTTTTTTCAGATTTTGTTGCAGGTGTTGTTATGCCATGTAAATAGGTTAGGGAGAAAAATGCAAGGAATATTGCCACCTCATATGTGTGTATTTTATTTAAAAAAAATTTAAGTCAGTGTGAAGATAAATGAATTGTCATACAAAGAATTACAATACATAACTGAATCCATTTTCCCCTTGTCTCCAGGAAATATGCAAAACATATGTCTAATGTTCTAGCCTAAACTAAGAAATCTAACGTTTTCAACTTTGATGCCTGTCCTGAAAATATTTTAAAACACATCTTAAGTAAAATTTTAATAAAAGAAAAAAAAAAAGATTATAATAAAGATAATTGTGAAAAAGCTTTAAATATCCAAAATCACAACTTTTCAGGAGATATGATCATAGTAGTTCACACATTTCTTACAATTTCAGCAACCCTGTGATGTGCATAGGACAGTGCCAAGCTTGGCACACTTTACATTTGCTGTAAATAAAAATAAAATATGAGTATTTTTCTGTCCTCTAGAACAGGGGATCTCAAACTTTTGTAGCCAGGGACCCTTTTAAGAGTAAAATTAATTTACAGACCCCCTCAGTACAGATTTATTTTATGAACAAAATCCAAGTATTTAAATGTTAGGCTCATTATTTAAATGTGTGTGATTTTAGGTTTTGGCTCTTAATTAGAGCCATTTTAAATGGAGTGCATTTTAGTTCTGAACTTTTCACTGACAAAAAGCATTAGATCCAAGTCGATATTATTTATAGTCCTACTTGTTTTGGATTTTATTAAGATTCAAACCATGATTTTCAAGTGACCAGTCAAATAGCATACTAACTATAAGAGCTTAATAGGAAATGTATTAATTATGGTAAAGCTGGGTTAAAAAAAGATAAATTACAGACTATGTGGTTACCTAAACCACTCTTCGAGAACCACTGCTGTAAAATGAATTGGGTGTGGTCTGGTCAGGGCTGAAAAAAGAAATACAAGCTAGAAAGTTGAAAAGACCTAGTCTCCATCCTCCCATACAACACAACATTAAAAAAAAAAAAATAACAGCCTGATTTTTAGCAAACAGATATAATAACACACATCACACTAAATTCATCATAGCATTGTTAATGTACTTGCATGTCATCATTCAAATGCAAATTTAAACGTTCCAACCTTTCCACATAATCATAGATGATTTCAGAGCGGATGAGGCGCTGGTGTTGACAGTGCTGCCTGCACTGCCTAATAGCCCATGATGGCGTTCTGTCTGCCTAACACTCGACAGGCGAAAGAGACAAGTGTTTTACATTTGGCATTTTCTTATGCAAAGCAATAATTCACGGGGTCTCGGGCATATGCGCCGTGCCATTGTTCTGTCCAAATGATGCTCATTAAGGCATGACACCAGAGGCCAAAAGACTGGCGAGTCAGTGGAGAGCTCTAAAGCAAGCTAAGCACATCCACAGTCGTTGAAAAGGCCTGCTTCAGTCCTACAGACAAATTAAAGTTGAATTATTCTCTGTATCTCTAACAAACAAACATAAAGTAATGTGATAAGACTTTTTGTCAATAAGTTAGAAGAATGATTCAGTATGGACAAATACATGTTGACATCAATATGTGTGAAGAATTTCAACTTTAGCCAGGAAATGTCTTAAAATCTAATGGCACATGAGTCAAGAGTCCAGGTGATTCTGGATTGAATCTGGAAGAGATCCAGCGTGGATGTCAGGATATATCAACATTTTCTGCATTTTTAGATGTTTTTATCCAAGGCGTTACAGGTCAGTTATACAGATGATCAGCTGTGGATTTAAGGGTCTTCCTCAAGTGCCCAGAATTTGATTGCTGGCAGTCCTAAGATCTAATTTTAAACCCTGAGACCTGGGGTTGTGGTTTGGCTAGGGTTAGATTTTACCTAAGCTTGAAGTCTAGGATTAGGGACTGTTACAAGTTAGCTATCACTTTCCTGGTATGAGGATGTTCACCAGGATAGTGGATTCTCTTTCTTTCTCTCTCTCTCGCTGCACACACTATGTCTCAAGAGATCACTTACACACTTCAAAAGAGAGGAGCCCAAGACTGTGACCTTTCTGCATGAAGCATCGTTGACCAAACTCTATTACGTCCCCAAAGGGCTCGGTCCCAAAGCCTTAATCCACACAGGGATGGAGATAAAGAATCAAGCCAACCTGCTAGCCTTAAACAGCTATGCATAATCCTGGCACAAATCCTGAAGAAAGCCTCCCAAGCTTGCTAGTCCAAACTTCTAGACTCTTCGGAACTAAAGTGGGTCTCTGGAACCGATCGGAAAATCGACCCCAAGTGCCCAACTGGCTGTATTTACAAAACGGCCCAGACTCTCACACTTAACTACTGGCTCTAGGCAACCATCTCAACCATTTTTTCCTCTGCAGACCTACCACCTAAATGACCAACCATCTTCAAAGAATCACCCACCAAGTTTGCTCTGGAGAACCAATATTACCTGATAATGTAAGAGGCAAGAGTATTAATTTAAAAAATGGCCTATGGATAGAATATTGTTTAAAGGAGAATTTTCATTTAGCAGGTTTAGCAATTGATCTGGCTATCAAAAAACAGAAATCAGAAAATATATTCCAAGCAGATGCATAAATGTGGATGTGTATTTGTGGCCGCACTTCTCAGCAAATACAAAGACAGCAGGCAGTCGTTTAAATTACAAACCAATAGACCTGGTCCATTGCAAATGAGCACATTACCTCGTTCAGTGGTCCGATTCAGGCCTGTGATTACTTCACACTCACCCTCCATTACACACACCACAACAAAAGTGATTGTGAAGTGGAAAAATAAACTCTGCATGGGATAATCCGATTCCTGTTAACATGTTGTTGATGTAATTAATAAACCCATTCAAGCGCTGCTGTGCTGTTTGTGCAAATTTCTGTTTACAGAAGAATAAAATGCAAAGCCACCACTCTACATGGGTGGTTGCAGCTGAACTATTTCTGATTAGATGAAAGGTGCACAAGTCAAACATTTAGCTCTGACCAACTGTGAGATAAGGCACCTCTTGAAAAATTATAGATATGTCAAAGATAAAAATATGGCATGTGGTTAATGAATCCTTGAACACTCTGGCTACTTAGCAGCCTGTACATTTTGCAGTCTGACTCATTGGAATGCTTTGCTAGATTGTGATCGCTACTGCTGACTGTTCATCAAGCACAAAAACACACTCAGCGAGTAAAAAGCGCCGTCACTTTCTTCCTTCTCGTATTCTCAAACTGTCGTTTACATTTCCCCTTCTGATCATATTTTCTCATGCCCTTCTCCTCGACACTAAAGGAGAATTACAATTTGAGTTTATATTTAGCTGAAAGAATCCCTCAGTTCAGAGGTAATCTGCAGGTGCAGCGAGTATGGGCAGCATATAGTACAGGTATAGTAGGAGCACAGCTGCACAAAGTCCTGCAACGCTTGCTACTTAAATAAACATTACAAAAGCTCCATTTAAAGGTTTTACCCAAAATAGATTATGCAGCTATAATGCACCATAGCAGATGCTCCAAGCATGTGACCCACTGCAGTTTCCTAACTATGATCACAAGAACTTTTAGCTGATGATGAGGAAACATACAGTACACTGCACAAAAAAATCTAAAATCTAAAATGTAATTTAATGTTATGTGCATAATTCTTTCAACAATAAAGATATCAGAGAGCAGCACTGCAGGAATTTAAATGGCGATTTTAGATTTCATCCCTGATGAAGTAGCAAATAACATGAGCAAACTTTAAGAGAAACCAGACTTAATAGACTGTATACACCTTACGATAAGCCACAAATATACACTGGGTTGCAATAATGTGACATCAAAATAAAAAGCTAAACTAAAAACACCAGACATGAAAATGGAATATTTGCTAGTTGTGGGGAAAAAAAGAAATTTGATACACGAAATGACATTTTTTTTATTATTTTATTTTTTGCAAATAAAATAGCAGTACTGTATGTATGTCTTGTGTACCTGAAGCACACCAGTGCTGAAAGCACAAACATAATACTAATATGTATAATCTCCTTTCCTCTCTATCTTGCATGCGAACATGAACTGAGGCAGCTTTTCCATTTCCTTACTGGGTAAGAAATCACAGTGGGGATAGGAAAGTTCATATTCGTTAGAGAAGAACGCAACATTCAAAAACACATCTAAAGCTACAGAGAGATAAACCAATCAGCCAATTGAAATCTAATTTAAAAAATTTGTATATATATATATATATATATATATATATATATATGTGTGTGTGTGTGTGTGATCATAGAACAAACATATTTAACATATTTAAATATCATAACAATCATACCATCACACACCAATTATTAGAATAAAAAAATACTGACCACATGCTATATTTATCTATACACATTTCTATGTAGTTACTCTATACAAATGTAACTACACTTATTATTATTTTCAGTTGTACATGCATTCTGCAGCACAGTCTAGCCGTCTTTTCCCTGTTTCATTTCAAATCATGTGCCAAAACCATCAATGCAACAAAATGTTAACAGCAGATAAACAATATTCTGGCTGATGTTTTTATATCAGTGATTAGTTTATTATTATTGTAGTTTGTATAGACTAATAAAAAATAAATGATGTGGTAACTGAACATCCCTGTGGCTTATGAAAAATGTAGAGGTCTGTCGGTACTGGATATCTGAGCGAAATTTAAACAGCCTCATCAGTACTGCCAAGCTCTAAAGCACTGCTTACCTTGCTCATCTACTGATCACTGATCGAGAGAGAGAGAGAGAGAGAGAGAGAGAGAGAAGTCTGACCAGTAGATCAGTTTGGATTATATATTAGTTTATGCTGTGGCTGAATGCCCCTCAGAATAAAAACTATAAAAACCTAACATACGGAGGAGAAATAAAACTTTGCTCAGCGTGCTACATTTGTGCCTTTCCTAAGCAGATTTTATTAGCCTTAGTAACTTCAGGCACACATTTTCCTTAAGGGAGGCCCTTAGCCCCATGGTACTCTATATTGATTTTTACATCTCTGCTGATTGAAAATCCTTTGTAGTGCAGAGCGAGGCTCAATCTGCCTCTGGGAACCAAATTCGTCCATCTACTTCACAACTTAAAGACATGTCTATTTATGAGTTAGCCAACTTCTAGTCGAATAAGTTTCACTTCACTAAAGCTGTGGGAGAAATGACACTACGGGGAGATCAATATATGCAAATAAAATGGGTCATTTACATATTTTACATTATAAAAGTAGGCTTATATCTAAGAGGATGTTCAGTGTAGCACACATCGAGATTCTACTCAAGCTCTTCACTCTATACTGGTAGGCGTTGGTAGTAGAAAATTGGCACATATATGAACAAAGCTCTTGAAACTCCCTGCCAGAGAAAGCTTTTTTTTTTTCAGGAAAAGGTACATAACTGCAGAATGTAATTACTGCCACTGATCGTATATCAAAATGACACCCTGTTTCCTTAGCATTAACATGCAGGTCTCCATGTCGCAGATTAACAAACAGAACATGTGACTAATGTCTAGTGCTTCTTTGTATATGTGATAAAGCCAGGAAACCCAACTTGATTGAATGTAAAGGAATAAAGAATTACATAAAAAACTAAACATGTCAGTGAGCTGTCTGGATATTGTTCTTCCGGTAGTGTACAAATTAATTGCAATTAAGAATCCGATAATGCTTTGATTGAACAATTACGTGTTACGAGCAGTAGACAAAAGAGAAAGACAGCATGGTGGTCAGCTGTAAATAGCATTGCTCCATGGTGCTCAGCGGTCAGTATTGACTGCAGTGGCAGGAGAAGGTCAGGCGCAGAACATGGGCCGCTCAAAAGGTGGAATGAGGAAACTGAAGCAATCTCTGGTCAATATAAAATAGAAATCTCTGGACTGTACTGCACCAAAGTTACTGGAGTGAGATGGCCCTGCTGCATGGGGAACTTTCCTGAGCGGAGGGGGGTGTTATGGGAAATTGGCTCGCCCACTGGCACATTCTAACATGGCTCAAATAGAGGATCACGCTGGACACATCACAGAATACAGATCTGAGCTTTATACAGCACACAGGAGGCACTGAAGTGTGTTTCAGCACCCGGTAAAACCTACTGAGTGCTTTATCAACACCAGGATCATCCAGCAGGCTAACGGCTACTCTGCCTAATAACTACACACTTTTATCAACAAGCAAACAGACAATATGGATTGGGCACTGTACTATACCACAATTTAAAAGCAGATGAAAACATTTTATGAGTTTTATGTTTTATTTTATTTTTTCTTTCAGACTCTATTTTTTAATATTTTGTCTGTTTTTATTCTTGTTTTTGCCTTTAAAGTATTTTAAACTCATGTTATTTACTGTAAATAAAAACTGTTCTAAAAATACTTTTCTAATATTCATTTTTTTACTACATTTACGATTTTTTACGTCTTTTTTCTATTTGGTTTTTATAGATATAGTACTCAAAGGGACTTAATCCCAAAGGGAAATTCTAATAGTCCTGTATAAATGATCCTTTCTGGTTTTTAACTCTTATTCTTATCTCCTTTCAGCCTTTTTTCTACCATCTCCTTGTTTACTTTTAGAATTTATTTTATGATTTCAACTTCATTTAGTGTTATTTTTACAACTATATTTAACATTAAATATATTTTTATTTAATGACGAATGTACTTTCTTGTTTTTATTTATTAATGTTTATATTATTTTTATTTTTATAATTTCTTCTATTTTGCTTTTACAAAATGAATGTTATTATATTCTTTTATACACTTATTCTTGTTTTTTCTCATTGTGTCTCATTTATTGTATAAGTATGAAAATTATTTAATTAAATGTATTTATTTAAAATGTATTTAAAATGACTTAAAATGATTATTATTATTATTATTATTATTATTAATGTAATATGTAATCCCAATAAGGTTTAATTTAACCTGTAAACACTTTCTGTTTAAAGGCAGGTGTGTAATTGGTGGGAATGAGATACTTTCCCCTTCTTTTTATTTTTCAATCAATCTAAGCTCAACCTTCTGTATTGCTAATCAAAGTAGAGTAACGAAGCATCCATAGAAAAATCTGAATTTTTCTGTGTTTTTTAATATACACAGAACACATAAATAAATAAATAAATAAATAAAAATGAGATACCAGGCTGCCACAGTAGCGGTATAAGTCCTTGGCCACAATGATGGTTAACAAACAATACATTGTGTCAGAGACACAAGACTGATCAATATAACAATATTGTGATAAATTCTGTCACAATTCACTTTTTGTCTTTTGATTTACTGCAGGTACCATCAGTATTTCTTATAGAAATTACATACACTAATTGGAAATGACTGATTGGATTATAATTTAAATGTTTGTCCTGGAGTTTTAAAATACAAAATAAAGACATACATTTGGTCCCATACTTTTGAAGACATTTAATAAAATTACCATTACAAGTTTTTCACATTTTATTTTATTGTAAGCAGTACTCTGGTTTTCCTGCTAGGTAAAAAAATATTCATGCTTTTACTGCGGTATTTCATAAAAATATTAGCCCCCCTTTTGTTTTCTTTTATTGGCCTCCCTAATCTCACCTGTCATGTGAGTTCAATCCTGGCGTCTAAGCTTCAGCTTAATCTGGTCTGATTTTATATCTTATGCAAAACCTAAAACCGTCTCCTGTCTCTGTCTCGCCTCGAGTTTCCTCCGGATCAGTGCGCTCTGGAGACAGAGAGCCACAGGTCTTTGGGCACAAGTACTCATCTGTCTCTCTCTCTCTCACTCCCTGTGAGAGCGGCACGTCTCTGGCACATGCTGATCCATCTTTCTCACTCCTGCTCCCTCTTTTTCTTTCTCTCTTTCTGAAGAGTGATACCTCACTGCCAGTGCTCGTCTGTCATCGCCATATCGATTTGAAGGGAGGGAAAAGGTATAATTCAGAGCTAATGCAGGTGTGATGCTGAACAAAAGCACCAGCAACTAGCGCGCACACACACACACACACGCACACACACACACACACACACGCACAAAGTGCACATGCACACACATATATCCTTTGTCTTGAATGAATTACATATTATACATTTGATAAAACAAATCACATTAACACATTTGTAATGTGTCCAAGTCTATGCACTAATGTATAAATAATGTGAATACTTTCATGCGAAAATGACTGGGATGTTTCCATAAGGTCATGTGCATATGAATCTCTGTGATGGTTACAGCACCGAGACTAACCTTCAACATCACAGCTGTGTAGTCCATCAAGAGCACAATAAATCATACAGCTAAACAAAACTGCTGCTTTTAACCTCCTGGTCCAGAGTGTTAATAAATATTAATAGTGTTCATTGCACACCACTTTCAGCTCTATTTAAGAGCCATAAAGGCAGCGTCAGCGCCCATTCACTGTTACGCTAATACTGGTGCAAAAAAAAAAAAAAAAAAAAAAAAGCTTGCTGACAGCACCGGTGCACTTCTAAGTGGATGAATATCAAATTGACATTTTGCACACTACTCTGATCATGCACAGTTTCCCTTCCTGCAACGGAAGGCAAATGAATTCACTCAGCTTCATGTCTGGACGGTCTTTCCTAGGACGGAGTCCGTGATGAAAGCAAAACGGGTTTGCAGCGAACTAAGGCGGCTCACTGGCTGTCTTAATGGAGGCAAATTGAAAGCGTTAGCTGGAGCCTGGCCTGAAGGACAGCGAGAGGCAGGAAGGCGGGGTGGAGGGGTGGGGGAATGGGCTGTAGAGCCGAGAAACGACAGGAGAAAGTGCGATGCAGAAATGTGTGAAAGAAAAAAGGGAGGATGTCAATTTGTCATGATTAGGCAAAGAAAAGGAAACCTAAACTAAATGAATGAATACAACAGGTCCTTCACCTTCACCTCTGCTCAAGGCAAACAGCAGTCTACATGCAATTTAATGTCTATCCCATAAAGAACACACATTAGAATAACCTCTGTCTGCCGTCTAAGTAGTCTGGTGATCAGAGTCATTTATTTACACTAAGATAGTCATCGTTTGTCATTAAACAATGTAATGAAATGGAAAAAATGTTGTTATTGAACAGGTTTTAGCTTCCTGTTCGCTGGCATTCTGCTGGTCCACTGAGCATAATGAGTTTGTGTAGAACAGTGAGTCCCCACACACACACACACACACACACACACACACATACACACACACATTCACGCACACACAAACAGCTCAGCAGCTCAAATAAACCTGAAAAGGCCTTCATGAACGGCCACCTTCCATTAAGAGAAAATGAATGTACAATTATTTACGTAGTTAAGTAACGAGTGAATACGACTGCGAGTGTGTATTTGCATGTTCTGTATTCTTCCCAATTAAAAGCTAATTAATTAGATACAATTCTATTAAGGAACAAATCCCACTCATCAATATACAGAGCCCGGGGTCATTCGCTGCTCAAATGAGAATCGGGTTTCTTACACTGCAAGACACAAAAAGAAAAAAAAAGAAAAGAAAAGAAACACTAGAGCATGGATAAAAATTAAACAAAATGAAACGCAAAACAAACAAAAAAAAAAACACTCCATTGTGCACATGACTCATGGATTTACTTAAACACAAGCACGCATTAATGATTTGGAAAATGGAAAAGCAGTTATAAATATGGGGTAATTTTTAACGTACATGTTTGCCTTATATAAATACAATTTTTCTCTGCAGAAATCGAATGGAAAGGTGAAGACGGCCTAAGGCCAACAGAGACGCATGAGCTCATTTCACACAAGCTTAGGAGTGTACCAGAAAAATGCACTAAACTTCATTACCTCCATGTAGGAGTGCGATTTGAAATAGCATTATTAAACAATTCATCAA
>JAOVVA010000051.1:18414288-18441996 GCA_028565275.1 Leiocassis micropogon
ACCCCCCCCCCCCCCCCCCCCAAAAAAAAAAAACACATCCATGTCCTTAGGGAATGGTCATTACAGCTCTCCTCTCCTAGGCCTCTAAACCCTAATGTTAGTGATATTAATTAACTGACTTACAAACCCTTACTTAAGTAAGGGTCTAATTAGTAAAAAAATACAATGAGAAGAAATTAACATTCAATGCAACTGATCCAGTGAAGGCAAATATCCAGTTAGAACAAAGATGAAGGACACCCCTTATGCGCCTCAGCTCCAGAAAATTTTAAGAACCCTTATAACAACGAAATAAGTAAAATTGCTTTTCATATGCAGATTACAGTCATCTTTGTGCGAATTTTATAACAATCTTTTTCTCTACAAAACTAAATCATATATTATAAGGGGCAAAAAGAACCCCTTAATGTAAACTCATCTACAGATCCAGACTGACACTACTCATATAACTACATAGCTTTCATATTATTGTATAGTAATTATATAATTATGTCCCTTAAGATACAGAGATAAATAAATGTCGGCATAAACTGAAGGCTCATACTGGTTAAATAGCTCTTTTCTATAATGATGAAGTTTGGCAGTTCATTTCCCATTGTAGTCCATGAAGTAATATGTCAACTGTGATACAATACATAGCCATAATGCTTGTTTAAAGCACCTTCTACACAGTAGTAATGGCTAAGCCTTAAAAAGCCAAGTTACGGTATAAACTGCATGTTATTTATTGCACATCTATTAGCAGCTCTGCTGAT
This sequence comes from Leiocassis micropogon, assembly GCA_028565275.1. NCBI lineage: Eukaryota > Metazoa > Chordata > Actinopteri > Siluriformes > Bagridae > Leiocassis > Leiocassis micropogon. The sequence goes on from JAOVVA010000051.1 coordinate 18,415,044, forward strand.
CCTGACAGGGACAGGAACATACCCCATCGGCCCAAATAGCACCACGCAGGCTGCATATTAAGGTGGCAGGCACTGGGGTAATACCGGAGAGAGAGGAGGGGAGCAGTAAAAGCCAGGGTGAGTCAGGGTCAGCGTTGTGTCGGTGAGCACCACAGCTGAAAAGTGCTGCTCCACAGACGGCTGAGATGAGATAATTACATTACGGCTCATCATTAGCGCCGGCTGCCTCCCCCACCGGCTAACGCTAGAAGCCTCCAGTCAGAGCCGAGAGCCAGACGAGGGGGCCAAGAGTGTAGTTACAGATTCCTGATTCCAGGTTCCACAGCTACTTTATCCACGACTCCTTGACTTATTAACACGAGCTAACATCAAATATTCAAATATATTGAAATGTAATCAGGCTCGACCAAACCTCAGGTCATGTATCTTCCATAATATTTTCTTACAGATTTATGCTTCCAGTCCATAGATTTCAAATAGCCCAGTACTGCATCCAAATACCAGTGTACGTCAGTCCAAAGGTCGCCCCGCTGCCCTACAGCACTAGCCAGCTAGCACTAGCTCAGAGCGTCTCGGCTCGGTTGGTGAATGCTAACCAATAACCTCCCTGTGAGGCTTTGCATGCTTCAGGCCAATCCCCCTCTGTAGGCCTGACACTGTAAACTTCATGGCATGTTACCAACATTTCTTTCTCTCATTTCTCTCCTCCGCACTTGTTTTACCGCACTCCTGTATGCTTCTGGCTTTCATTCCTCCAGACAGTCCTCACACAGCACCTCTGCATCGTAGCTCGGCTTCTCTACGTCAATCCCTGGCATGATGCCAAGCTGCCAGCCAGTTGGGCCCCCACCGAGGATGAATGGAGCGCTGGGAAGTTAGAGGAGCCCCGCGCCAATCGCACGCATCTCCCTATGATCATCATACTAATTAAGATCCAACTGCTTTTATGTGATCTTTAGTAGTACATCAAAATATCAATTTGAGACAATTAGCTGCTGAGCATGATGACTCAATTCATCATTCCTGAAGGATTTCATTTTCCTTTTTTTTCTTGCCAGTGGGAGGAGGGAGCCAAAATATTGGCACTCACATTCAAGCACATGAATGTTTTCTGTCATGCATATCAATGGACAATTTTTCTCAGAGGCTAATTTCAATGCATTAATTACAATTTTATGTTCTCATTAGATGATATAATTTGCTCTCGAAAGCTGAGCACAGAATGACTGATCTTCTGAAGCCATGTTTTTTTTTTACCCGTGTCTTTGTGTAATTTACAAGGCTTCCGATGAATTTAAATGTCAAGAAACATCAAATAAATGAATAGGAGAGAAGGGTTTTTAGCAGCCAGTAATAAAAGCACGCTCCGCTTGCTGGAAGGAAACAGGTGACTTTTTGCACTGCACCCTTTAGACGGTAAGGGACAAGAACTAATTTCCAATTTTACTCAATTAAAACCCTCCACACCCGCGTATATGAAGGACATAGAGCACAGAAGAAAATGAAGGGATTCGAATATATTATTTGGCCAAGGATAAGAGGACTTAAAATACAAAGGAAAAAAAAAAAAAAAACTAACACTGGTGTTCCAGCAGATTTAAACAGGTTAAACATGTAAAGTATTTTGGATCTTTATGTGATTATCATGGAGACTTTTTTTTACATTATATTTTCACATAGTGGGCATACATGTACAAATCCTTCCTGGTGAGCGCCGTGTACCACGGTGAAGGAGGACTGCAAATGCACGTCTCGGTTTTCAAGGTTGTTCGGTGATAAAAGCACGTTATTGGTGCAGCAGGAGACAGCCACAGACAACCCGTCTGCACCGAGGATATTCTGCCCTCTGTACAAACAGTCGCTCTGCTGTGGTGCAATTCTTGCCAGAGCTGTGATCAAATCATTCAATTTGACAACATAGAGCTGGCCAAACAAGCAACAAACAGCAAGAAAATTCACACAAACTGGTAAAAAAAAAAACGATTTAAAAGGTGACCACCAGCACAAGAGCAAGGGTTCAAGGAAAACCCTACATTAAGTAAAAGCAGTAATAGAAATTCACTCTGCCCTCTGATCAGACCTGCAACAGATTTGATTTCACTCTTTAGCTATGGGGAAGTAATTCTAAACTAGTCTGTAATGTTATTGTAGACCTTAAAGGACAAATCCTTAGCATCCAAACGTTTATCACTGGCAGAACTTACAACTATTCACATCACATCAAACACCCCCCCCCCAAATGTTTTATTATTCAACTTCAATTCAATTCAGTTTTATTCATATAGTGTTTTAACAATAACGCAAACCAGCTTCACAGAATAAAAAAAAATGAGTTTGAAAAAAAAGTCTGAGGAAATTTTTATTAATTATAATTATCAGTGTCCCTGATGAGCAAGCCGAGGGCAACGATGACAGGAGAAAACTCCCTGAGATGGCAATGGGAAGAAACCTTGAGGGGAACCAGAATCAACTGTTGATATCCGATAGTAGGGATTGATTTGCGGTCATACTGTGTGTTAGGAGGCTGGAAGTTCAATATAACAGGAGCAGTGTTTAAGTTATATGGAGTCCACTTTCATTATTGGAGGCTCAGGTTTAAAACTGTTTGTAGGAATTTCAGTCCTGAACTACTGAGAGACTGCAGTCACAAGTCATCAGAGAACAGCTGTCTGCATCAGCCGAGCCCAAGACCATCTTCATGGTCAAGTATGACAAAGCAAAAATATAATTTCCAGAGCAAAACATTCCAGATTTTCTAATAACACAGAAACTGAAGAAATGATTATTATTATTATTATTATTATTGATATTATTATTGATATTATTATATTCCAAATTCAAGCAGATATCTGTCTGTCAGTTTCTTTGTTTGTGACTACCTGCCTGCTCCCGAACTAAAGAGCATAAAATTCTGCTTTCATGGAGCCCATTAAGAAGGAAGTTTATCATGTCTAATTAGAATGTACACAGAGAAATGAAGACGTCAGTGATTAAGGTAGACGTCTGCGCTCCTGTCACTGAGGGTATGCTAATTGCTCATAGAAAACTGTGAATGCTAGGAAATGTTGAAGAACGCCAGTTTAAACATATTATGACTGAACCTCAGCGTAGCTACCTTGGACATTCTACCGTCGCTTTGCTTCGCATGCAGACAGAGATCCGGTGAAGGGCAGCTCAATGTTTCAGCGAGCAAGGGAAAATAAACACCAACACCAAGGACATCTGTTAGGTTCAATTCTAATGGACTACTGCAGTTGTGTGGAGAATATAGACTATGAAAGCCGACTAGTTTGTTCATCTTTGTCCAGTCGACGTCTAAAATGACATGTCTGCTCGGGTTTCCAAGACACATCAACCCCGAGCTCAAATTGTTCTGAAGAAAAATCTGCTAACAATGCTGCGTTATGTCTAAATGAAACAATCATCTGGTTCATATAAGCGATAACATGAAGGAGAAAAAAATATCCCAAACTGGAATGTGAGCAGTTCAAATCCTGATGTCAGCTCAGTGTGATTGCTGTGGTTATGATGCTGTCAGGTTGTGTTGCCTTGGCAATGCGTTGTAATGAATGGAAGTCCAGTGTGCACAGCAACACATTTATGTTGATCTGTCAATCATTGTTACTGCGGCGGATTTCAGTGTTCCTCTCGCCAGCCGTGTATCGAGCTGGTGATCGAAAAATGCTACCTAATATCTCTGCTTTACACACACACACACACACACACACACACACAAACATTTTTTTGGATATATCATGTGTGGTATATATATATGTTCACTCTTAAATAACAAGCTAAAGAAATAACTAATAAACGTGTATGCCTTTTATTACAAAAAAGTATCTGACTTCTGTCATTATTTCAAATTGTCTGAGGCTATACACACACACACAGAAAGAGAGAGAGAGAGAGAGAGGGAGCTCTATATTTAATTCAACACTGAATAGATATTCTTAACACAAAATAATAATAATAAAATTATAAAAAATAAAAAAAGACCAGGACAAATGCAGTCAGTCGACTCATCAGTTCAGGACAGGTGGAGTAATAAATCACTGCACATGCTATTTACAATAATCTCATAATGCCACTACTGCAGCCATATTCCTGTCCATATTTCTGTTTAGGTAAGCTAAAGCAGGAAATAAAATACAAAGTTATATTTTAAATTAATCTATATTGACCAATTGCTTTGATAAATTTTGGACAAATTACATTTAATAACTCAAAGCTGACAGTTTGATGGTTTTACCGTGATGTGCTTACTGTCATTTAGAGGAGCTCTGTAGTATTTTTATCATATTGTCTCTTTGGCTCCATGACTAAGGACAGCATTGCAAACAGGAGATGCAGTGTCTGTATACAGCATAGATAAATGATAATATCTATTTAAAAAAAACATGCATTCCTGTACGCTGTCAATCAGAAGGAGAGACAGAGAGAGAGAGAAAGAGAGAGAGAAAGAGAGAAAGAGAGAGGATGGGAAGAAAATGTGGCAATCCAGTGAGCAATATCTCTAAATATGTGTGCGCGTGTGTGTGTGAGCGAGAGAGAGAGAGAGAGAGAGAGAGAGAGAGTAATGGGGGAGGGGGAAGCAGAGGGAGCATGTCAAGGATTTGAGGTCCTTCATCTCTGCAGCAGAGCACACACATCTCTCAGTATAGCAACAGACATCTGCAGCTCCTTTCTAACGTGCCCCAACTTAGATCTTCGAGAGAACTGACAGCACTCTATGAAACGCACAAAGATAACACAGCCAGCTGCCACGGGAGAAAGACAGCGAAAGAGAGAGAGTGTTCGTGTGTGTGTGAGAGTGAGAGTGAGAGAGAGGGAGAGAGAGAGAGAGAGAGAGATGCAGGGGGCTCTCTGTGTGTAGAAATGGGATTTGTATTTGCATGTGTCTCTCCCTGAGGGGTTTCCTCAGTTTTCCTGATGAAAAACACACGAGACAACATTTAACATATTTGCGTAAAGATGACAACCCGCTACTGATTTCATTCGAGCCAGGCTTTTGTCTCGAATAAAGTAAGGGGGGGGGGGGGGGGGGGGGGGGGTTAGGTGACTGAATAAGGTTTGTTACAGAGACTGACAAATGTATCCGTCTGTACGGATGAGTGTTTCATCAATTTGAAACAGGCCCTGAGATCCCCCAAGGTGCTCGTCTAGCAGCGAGCCGACTTCTTCTACAGCTTCCTTTAATTGTCACCATTACACTGAGATAAAAACTGTCAGTCTCATTTATACAAACAATCCCAGGAGGACTGCGCCGGTTAGACACCCAGGCCGTTACACCATGCCAGATTTTTTTAGCGCGTTCAGGGTTTAGTCAAACTACTGACAAATAAGTACAAAGAAGCAGAATATCACCGCCAGCAAACAAACACCTAGGGAGTGAAATTGTACTCTGTGTGAGTTATCCGGTAATGTGTGTGTCACATTGAATTTATCAAAGCTTAAATGTCAGATCAAAGTGCTACAAAACTTTAAAAAAAAGATTTATAATGCCACTTGTGGGTTCTGCTTAATTTGCGTTGGAAAAATAAAAGCAAGAGCCAAACTTCCATTACAATACCATGTTTCAGAAATAGTCAAAAAAATAGTCATTGTGTTAAGCAGCAGGAAAAGTTACTAAATATCTGTTTGTGTGAGAATATAATCATACTAGTTAACAACAACAAAAAAACAATCAGAAAACTCACACTAACGGCAACCGCAAGAATTATGTACGAGTTGATGTACTCTACTCTAACTACAACATTTATCATCAAAATGTTCCAGCGCACATGGTTAAATATAATTCACAAACTGATTCCTTTTTCTTTAGAAAAAATAATGCCAAATACAAAAAATATATATAAAATTTCAAAATTATACATTTGCACCGGTTCCAATCATTTTCCAAAAAAAAAATTTCATGTAAAATAATGCAGTGATAATATAGTCATAACGATGTAGTAATAATATTTAAGCAATTCATTCATGCTATTCTTTTAGGACAATGCTAAATATGTTATATAGAGTAATAATGAATTAAACTCTAACTTGACTCTCATGTAACATCTCACACACACAGCTGTTTTCTCTAGTTCCTGTTAAAATTAGCAAAAGCATTCCGAAAACATGTCTGAAAAGCACCTGGCAATAAATTTGAAAAAAGGAGTAAGAATAAATCTCAAATTTTATGTAAAGAAGATATCATTATTAATAAGATAACCCTTGTGTTTGTGTATATCCCTGAGGCTGCGTGCTCAACACGAAACACATCAAGTTAAAGAGGGTGCTGAAAAGGGGAGGGGTCAGCATCTGTCATCGAGCACACCACAAAACTCAACATGAGGTTTCATGTCAACACACACGCACACACACAATAAGGATTGGACAGTGCTGTCAAGTTGGTTAACATGTTGATAGGCGCACCGGGGGTTAAATCAGAAGTATGTGAGACCACCGCAGCTTTTCCACACGTGCTCAACTTACTGTGTTAAACAAAATCAGCCGGGCCAACAAACCTTAGAAAAACTACCATTGCAAAAGCTGAAACTAAAATCTGTCCAAAACACTCCAGGCTGGGTGACAGGAGCTGATCGAAAATACATGCACAAACAGTAACAGCTTAAATGAGGCCACTTCTGCCCTGATCAAATGAAATCATGGAAAGCACATTTTGCATCCCCTTAAACAGTTATATCACACATAGAATACAATAAACACACAGGGGAAAAAACTCATTAACTATTTCCATTTTGATAAGAACACACTACAGAAAAATAAAAAACCTTGGAAATAAAAATGCTTGTGTAAATGTAAATTTCCCTACTGATGGATCGTCAGTGATAAAGAGGAGTTGAAAACACAGTTGAAACTTTTAATTGTGTGGTTAAATGTAAAAGCATCTCGTAAGCACAATAACTGACTTGTCAGTGTTATAAAAAAACAAACAATAAAAAATATGTTTATGTTAATTATTTTAAATTAGGCTTTCAGTATTGGATAAAACAGAATTAGATAAAAAACAGATTGTCCACAATTGTCCGTAATTACTTTAACGAACTGTGGAAACTAAATGTTTCTAAATTGTTTTTTTCTATTTTAGGCAATAACTTGCTTGACACAACTGAAAGTAAAACATACATCCACAGTTAAATCTGACATGCAAAGACAAATATAAACACATTACCTATTTAAAGCCAGGTGGAATGCAAGATGGGAATGTCTATTGTGACTAACATTTGTTGTGCGTCACAAATCTATATCTTATATACACTATATAGTATAGCATACAAAACTGTATACAACACACCGTATCCAGCACTGCTGATGCAGGATACAACATGACCAGGCTGAATAATGTATTTAGCTGAATTCAGCTAACTGTCCTGCAAACTTTTCTCAAACACATACACCATGTACAAAATGTTAAATTCACAAGGTATTTAAAAAAATAATTTAAATCAACAACAAAAAAACAGCAACAATGAAATGTTTATGTGCATCATACACAAAAGTAACTTTTAAATAATGCTATAATTATAATGTTTTGTATGTATTGCTTTGCTTCTGTTCCATAAGTGAAAGAGGACTATGGGCCTGCAGTGTTTTTATACATACATACATACATACATATATAAATTAAAAAAAGAAAGAAAAGAAAGAAAGAAAAATAGAAAGATTACCAAGAATAAATATGAGCTAAATTGACTGTGTTCACTAATGAACGGAGACAATTTAAGACGTCAAATATAATATATACATATATATATACATAAACAAGTTAAAATATAAAAGGTAAATAAAAATAACCTAGACTCTCACACTCTCACTGAAATAAAATTAAATGGTCATTCACAACACAACATGCAAACTGAATAATAATAATAATAATAATAATAATATTGTATCATATATGTTAGTTATCATATTATTATTATTATTATTATTATTATTATTATTATTATTACTGAAGCAGTCTAATGTCAAGAGATTCTGCATGTGGTTCCTGAGTGTTTCCTCTAACACGGCTGTAGCAAATAAATCACACTGCAAACGCTTTATCGGATCTAAAACACGCTTTCTTGCAATGCACTCAAACAAGTAGGTGATCTGTCACAACACCCAGATATTATCATCATTTAAACCTGTCATGCATTTAAAGTGAAAGCTAGTGTATAATAAAAAATAAAAAAGAAACGTACCATCAAGAGCGGTGCTACTGATCATCTCTGCCGGGAGAGAGCAGGGGAAAGCGGGGGAGAGAAAGGAGTAGAGCCGGAGCAATTCCCAAAGCCGGGGCTTCTCACTCTTCCTGTCTGAGTCCGCTATCGGATTTCCCCTCAGCGTCTAAACCGGGGGTGGGGAGCCGGGCTTTATTTCATCAGGTACTCATTTAACCTACATGCATATATTTAAGGAGGAGAAGGCAAAAGCAGCAACAGAAAAGCTATTGGAGAGCTGAGTGAGAGAGAGAGAGAGAGAGAGAGAGAGGGAGGTGGGGAGGAAAACCACAACACATGTCAGTTTTCTCCCCGAGCCTCCTGCTCTAACTAAATCCTACCGTTATCTTAAACCTGACTTAAAACCACGTTGTGATCCAGTGCTGTTCTCTCAGCAGGTTGTCCCAATACTTCTTAAAAACATAACTGCTGCTGCCATTAAAGCAAAACGCTCGCTTTTTTTTTTTGCCAAACGGCATAACAAACTTTTCAGCGGAGAATTACAGTATTGCAATGCACTGACTTCCCTTTAGCCAAGAAAGTTACTGTGAAACACTTCCAACCCCACCCCAAAGTGAGAGCACTCACTTTCTCCCTCATCAGAGCCGGGAAACGCCGCGATGATTAATGCAACTCGACTATCCTTCAGAGGAACAGAACTTCACCCACCGAGGTGTACTTTGGCATTTCTCAACCGTGACAAAAACAAACAAATGAATAAATAAAAAGCCTATTCTGAGACCGTAATGCAGTCACCTGTGTTTGATCCTGCATATTTTTAGGATGATGATGGTGGTGGTGGTGATGATGCATGGAAGAGCTCCTATCCGGAGAGACGTGCTACTCGATAAAGCAGCAGCAGCAGCAGCAAGGCGCTCTTCCGTAGTCCAGTGTTTTTGTAAATGGTCGCTCTGCGGCTGGAACGGGAGCGTGAAGTCTTACCTGCGGGTGTAACAGGGGAACAGCGGAGCTCAGAGCAACATCGATCCGATGGGCTCGCGGAGGGACGGCGGCTCGGGCTACGCGCGGATGTTGGTGAGCTGAAACCATTCCAAGTTAGTGAAGGGGAAGACTGACCACTGCCTCTGCCATGTTGGAATTTCAAACCCCAAACAGCTGCGCCGTGCAACAGCACAGCACGCCGCACACTGCGCATGCGCACTGCGCCGAGAGCCAAATTTAAAGAAGGGTCGCGCGCGGAGATATGTTGCAGTTACTTACTCTCTCACTTTCACTCACATACTCACTTACTCTCACACTCTCTTTCATTCCCTCATTCACTTTCATCCATACACTCTCTCACTTTCACTTATTCACTCACTCTCTCAATTTCACTCACACACTTTCACTCACCCACTCAATTTTACTCAATTTTACTCACTCTCATTTACTTTCTATCACTCATTTATTTACTGACATTTTCTGACTCTCTCTCTATGTCTATCTTCTTTCACTCACTTATCCACTTGCCTCTCTCTCAATTTCACTCACTCACTGGCTCACTCACACATTAAGACAACCATACCATTTCATCTGGCATTTTGTATAATTTACCACTGGACAGCAGAGTTCTTGAAATATTTCTAATAGAGAAGTAACATGGATGTACTGGGTGCCCCAAAAGTCCCCATATATAGGGGGAAATCAACCCATTTTAGCAAATACATTTTTATTTAAAACAACATTTACAGCACCTCTACTAGATTACCATTTCTTTGTAAACACAAAGAGAGCTGTCACTCCCACTCCTGAAGAAGTCATGTTAACACACATGTTCTGGTATTGTACATGTAATAACATTTAGAATGCATTCGTTGAAGTGATCTTTGTGTTGTATCGTTTCCTGATACACCGTGGTCCTCACATTCTCCCAAAAGTAAAAATCAAGTAGGCTTGGATCTGGAGATCTTGGAGGCCGCTCCTAGGGTCTCAACAGTTTCCAGTGATCAGTCCAACATCCTGGAAACTGTTGATAAACCATCCCATATGTAATTCATAAATTCACTCAGCCACAAAATCCATAGCTCAACAATACTGTACAGTAGAAATGGGTTGATAATAACTTGAAGTGTTACTGATAGGAGCATAATAAAAAGTGGCACAATTCCAATGTAACTTGGCAGTACTACCACAAAAAAATGTTTAAAAGTCATATCTGTATCAGTATGTGATGTTCTTGGTTATGATCACATGCTCCATTTAAATACTATTTCTTTTTTGTACTCCCACCAGTACACACACATTAGAAAACACAATAAGAAAGGAATATTTAAAAGTCAGTTGTATAGCTGTATTTCTATACCTTCTCAAGCAGTAGACCAATAGATCATAACATTACTGTAAGTAATGAACAGAGCATAAGGCAATGTAAAGTAAATGCATTTATATAGCACATTTCATACCAAAGCCAATTCAAGGTTCTTTTTAAATAAGGGTAATATATATATATATTTGCCAGATGTGTGTGATAAAAGCAGATCACAATTGTTATTCAAAATGTTTTCACCAAGGTCATGAGACTGTCTCATATTATTGTCACAATTTTCACTGCATTTCACTGGCTGTGTAAATATACTTTGCACAATGATAATAAAGCTGAATCTAATCTAATATAAAGTATGTGTATGAGAATGGTAGGTTAATTCACTAACAGAAATGCATGCACTCATATGTATTCCAATGTTGAAAATGATGCCCACCAGGAGACCATCACCTCACATGTCCACTCATGCTCATTTGCTGATATAATATATATGCTATATATAATATACTGTATATGTGTGTGTGTTATTCATTATAAAACATTTTTTCTCAGAATACCTTTAAATTATTTAGTTACTACTAAAAAAGGAGGGGGGTGGTTTAAATGTATGTGGTCGTTTACAAGAGATAAATGTCTTGACCTACCAGTGGGTCTTGGGATATACTTTATACTGTTTAAGTGATACAATTAATCTAATATAGACTATGTAAAGTGCCCGTATCCTAGCTGCTGGAAAAAAGCCTGTGGCAACACTGATCTGTGGATCAATAAGCAGCTAAATTGTCTGTGTTTGTGATTGCCATTCCCAAGACATCACTAGAGAATTCTGAAATCTCATTTGCTTACTAAAGTGATCAGTGCACGTACCTGACTATAATATGTACATCATACTAAGTTGATGTCAAATCATAAAATGCCTTACTGTCTTGTCTGAAATCTACTAACATATTATTTTTACAGTCATGGATTAAACCTCATACATCACAACAATTCACCACATGTGCCTGTGTCTTCCTGTAGATCTTTGTTCCCTTCCTCTTATGAATAAACCTTGGTTTGGGAAGGTGAGTTATGTGTTGGTTAAGAGTGGCACCCATGATCCCACATGCCTCTGATTCTCTGTGTGCAGGCCTTGGAGTGATGCATTGATCTGGCCCTGAGAATTCCCCATGAGCTTAGTAGCCATTTCCAGCTCAGCCTTTAAGGCCACAGAGGAATCCTGGTGCCCACCTCTAGTCCATCCAGGCCTCTCTAACAAATGAGTGTCCTCTTCAGTACAAGGTAATAATCTTTGTGACACTGTCCAGCTACTGTATCCTTTACTGTTGAAGCTAATTTTGATTTAACTTTGCTCTATTCCATTTAATAAAAAATAAAAAAAATTAAGAAAAGATCAGTGTTCAGTGTATTGGGACAAGGTGGATGTGATGAATAGAACAGAAAATATATGGCAGGTAATTTACATTATGACATTTAATGGCATGGAGCAAAAGAAAGAAAAGGAGAAGAAAAAGCTGATAGTGAAAGAAACAGAGGTATAAATAAATGGCAAAAGAAAGGAAGTAATAAATAAGGTGAGGAAAAAGGGAAATGGACAGAACAGGAGAGAGACAGGGAGAGAGCACGAGAGCAAGAGCGAGTGAAACAGGACAGCCACTATGGTAGATGCAATCAGGACAGTTATTAATCTCCAGGTTGAAGTGTTGGCAGTAGAGGAAAATGCTGCTCATCAGCGCTGGAATTGCTGTACCTGTGCAATGCTGGAGAAATGCAGGAGCGGACGGCTGTCTGCTGCCTCCAACCATCACTCAGAGGACGAGAGGTCAGCAAGAAAACAACCGCTGTGGAGTGTGCAGCCCGAACCTCCGCCAGTGTCTCACAGCCACATATGAGAAAGTTCTCCCTGTGCCTTTTGTCCTTGTGTCAGCAGGCAGGACATTCTAAATTATTTTGCTCAGCTGCCTCCCTGAACTCTTGCTACGGCACGTCAACACACACATCATATACACACACACACACACACACACACACATACACACACACACACACACACACACACACACACAAAATCATATTCCAGTATTGTGTGTGTGTGTGTGTGTGTGTCCTATCGTCCACCAATATCCCTCACTCATTCCCATGCACACAGCTTATGTTGATGCATGCAGTTGTTCCTTTTGTCTGCTCATCTGAAATATTTGCACCAAAGAGAACAAGACAAAAGTAAAAATCTAAGACGTTGAGTATTTTTTAGAGTATTACTTCTTTTATAATCTGGTTTAACTGGTTATTCAGTCTTTATCCATATGACTTGTCCCATAACACAACATATGGAAATGTGATTCATCTAAAACAACTAGGTTTTTAATCGCATCCTGTAACAGACTGTAAAATCATGATTAAGAACTGCATTTATCTAAATGGATTTCAACTGATTAATCAGTAAAGCAATAATGACTAGAGCAGTGTACATTATGCATCAGGCTCTAATTTGATAGGAATGTGTTGCTATGGTTGTTCCCTGAGCCCCCCTCCCACCCACCCCCAAGCTGAAACTGTCCGTTTCCTCAGGAACAAGGTTAGGAGTTTATCCAGTCATGTGACATGCTGTTTTTTAACCTTCTGCCTGTAGACTCTTCTGTCATCTCCTATCACTTCATCCGGGTTTTTTTTCTCCCGTGGTAAACACATGCTTTGGACAAAAAACCCAAGCAATGTCTAACACTCTAGATCAGTGTGCAATGAACAGAATGAACTGTCTTTATTGGGAACAAGTCACTTGCATTATCTTTTAAAGAAAAAAATGTACATTGTTTAAATGCACTGCTACTGAAGTATTCTTGGTATTGTTATGTGAACTGTATTATTAAAGTAATTGCAGTGCTGTTTATCATATACTGTTAAAAGCACATTACCTGAACTTATCATTTAATCTCCACATGTCACAGTTTTTTCCACATGTCAAACTAAGATGTGTCCATTAGAAAGACTGTTGATTGAACATCTATATTTGACAGCACCAGTCTAATTTGGTTTCTGCCTACCAGGGAAGTGTTACAGCAAAAGATTATATAACGCAAGCTTTATCATGTTATCATGTTAGATGTGAAAGACAACGACAGTCAGAGAAAAATACAAGGTTGCCAGCTCTGCAAATCCTTTTTTTTCACGGTGGCTACGCATCACAAATCTTTACCTTCATTTTCTTTTTAAGTTAGCTCAGTCCTACTGGAAAACCGCTTACATTAGCGAACCATTTACATGGTTTAATGTTGGTGTCTGCTATGTTTTGATAGCAATTTTTTAGTCAGGTATAATGTCTCTTTCTGCACATTTTCCTTGATTACTACTGGTTATTATTACAATGTTGAATGCCAACGGTTTCAATGTGCTGCACATGATCACTGTTGAAAAATTAAGCTAGCAAGCTAGTTAGCAATGTTCTGTCTATACTGCTTAGCCAGATATTAAAAATAGCTCTGCAGCTTAACACACACAATACAACTCTTATATGTATATTTAATATATACATAGCTTGTTCAGTAGGTTTATTTGCCCTCTATTATCCTTTACAACTATGCAGTATTTACTTAGCTATGCTTGTTTATTTAGCTTAGTTGCAGCCTTTCAGAACTAATTAAATTATCGCTTGAAGAGACCCACCTTTTGTCATTGGCTTGATTTTGTCGGTCTGTATTTTGGAAAAATTCAGTTGAGTGATAATTTATATTTATTTATTTATTTATTTCACTTAGCTAAATTTAGTCAGTGCTGCCTGCTGGCAAATAATGTCACCATAGAAACTGACTGAACTGAATCAAATCTGTACATTGACAATATTAGTTGTGAGTTATTATTATAATTTTATAAATCAGTTTATTTAACACAAAGCTAAAGGCTCAAACTATAGGCTATTAAGTTCTTCAGATAGCAGCATGTATTTTGAACTCATCTTTCCATTTAATTTAGTGTGTTTTAATTGTAAAAGATCGTTGTTTAATCTTTAGGTATTTACATGTTGTTGTTAAACGGTGCAGTCTTCCTGCATTTTACAGTAGCTTTTTGTTAGATGTTTATGCTTCTTTTATTCAGAGGGAGGATTTTCACATTACTCATTCCAGATATAAAATATTAATCTATTGGTCTCCAGGGAAACATCTAGTTTTATTTCGCTCAGATTTTGTAGTCAGTAATTGGAGATGCTGTAGCTGCTGTTTCTGCAAGAGGTAAAAACAGTCATAACATTTTGTACTCTAAATAAGCAGGAGATTCTGCATTGTTGATGATCTGAAACATCTGTATAAATAACACAAGAGCAGTCCGACAAGATCCATTAATAGAAATAAAGAAAATATTGATAGGTACAATGCACAAGGTGGACGCAGCAGTCACCCAGAGTCTGCATATAAGACTTAGCGTTTGCTAAAGAATAGGCTTGAAGGGTGCATAAAAAGCAAGAGAAGATGTGGAAAGAAGGTAGGTTAGGGAGGGAAAGAGAGAAAAAGAGAAAAATGAAAGGTTTGGTTTCACATTGTATGATGATATGTAGCTGAATCCCTTTATGGTCTCAGGCTAACATCCTAATGGGGACAAGCTCGAAGTGAATAGAGCCCACCGAGGATAAGCTACTAAATCTTGCAATAAAAGCAATGTGATTTACAGTAAATTCCAGACGGCTGACAGTGGCAGAGCTGAAGGCATAAACAGGCCTTTCAGCAAAGCTCCTTCTCTCTCCTCTCTCTGCTGAGTACAACAATCGCACAGCCGGGCTGCCTGGCTCACCAGCAATGACTTTGATAAATAACCAGGAAGTCCCACTGTTGGCTTAAAACTAGAAGTTGTTCAGTTGCAATTCTGCATTTGTCCTCCTTTAATGGGTATGGAAGTGGCTTTAGCTGTAATCTGGCATTGATTGATTAGGTCTCACTATAGCTCCTACTCTCTCTTCCTCGTTCCACTCACTGGGCTCAGCGCTTGGCCACAGCTGGACTCCTGGCTGTATTAGGGCCCCGCATGGCTTATTCACCTGAAATACAAACACAGTTAATTCCAACTGGGTGGATGGACAGAGTGGTGGACTTAAGTCAACTACGAAAGTAGAAGTGACATGGTCTTGTTGGTCTTGCTGAAGACATCTAGTGAGGGCATTAAAAATGCGTGGAATCATAAGGCTGGAAGCGGTTTGGAGAGGGAGAGTGTGCGATGCTTTATGCGCAGCCCACACGAACTCAGAAGAGATATTAAACCTGTCCACAGGCATTCCACTTTGGTTCAGTGCTAGATCGTTTTCTTTTCTTGAGCTGAGTTAAAATGAACACAGCTTGGATTGGCATTAACTTAATTTATATATATATATATATATATATATATTGTATGCTTATGTTTAGAAAGTCTTATTTTTGTATGTAGCATACCTCAGTGGAGGTTTACTGTAGGAGTAAAATTTAAGTTTTGACAGACAGTTAGTTTAATATTATTGGTAGACCCTGGATTTTCTGTAGAGATGTAAAGATGTGCTACAAAAGATCCCTGCAAATCAATTTTGATTAGAATGTCTCAAATAATATAAATGTAAAAGCTATGTAAATGCACATAATGATAATATAAATATATAATTTGCCCATGGAACTTCTATACGCTGAACACTTTATTAAAAAACACACACTGCCCTTCACAAGTCAGGCATCTTACATTCTTATAAACTATTGAAATTAAACAGCACAAAGCAATGACCATGAAGAAATTATATTAGTCATAATAAAATAGCAATGTTTATTCTGAACGAGGCACAGAAGGTTGGAAATGCAATTTAGACAGAAAGCAGGATATTGATTCAGTTTTACCAGCAGATCTATTTTAATTTAATATTAAATAGGAATTTGGGGACATGGGCGCTACAAGTTGTTTTCAGTTGATCATCAAACATCATCTCAGAAATCATAATCGGTGTGGACAGGCTATCCTTTAATCAAGTATTTAAATCAGGCTTGGGTCGAAACACAATTCATTTTACATGCAAAGAATACTCTAGTTATTTTTAACAGGAGGTCTGGCCATGAAATTCGTGTATGAATTTTAATGGAGACACTTAAATAGTAATTATTCTACTTCGGCTCAAATGCAGGTAACAAATGGAATTCAATCAGTGGCCGTGCATAATGACCATCATTAGGAGAAAGAAAATAATAATGACATCCTATCTGCATTAGAGTCGTATGCTCTCCACTCCCTGATCCCATAGCCATTATTGATCACCATGGAGATAAGCAATTGTCACTTTCCCACAGCATTGAGCATGAATGTTAAATACAGAAGGATATTTGTGTGTGTGTGTGTGTGTGTGTGTGTGTGTGTGTGTGTGTGTGTGTGTGTGTGTGTAAGAGAGAGAATAAGTGAGTGAATGAGTGTATTTGTGTGTGTGGTTTAACAGTGCTATTATTTCACAAAAGACACTTGTGAAAAATCCACTGTGCAATACTTGAAATGTCTACATATTTAGCCATTTCTGCTCATTTATTAGCATCCACATTTCCTAAAGGAAATGAAGACAAAAGCTGGCTGGGACTGTAGAAATTCCTTTAGAGACAAAAAGCAAAACATACAGAATGACCCCTGTTCCCACACACATAAATGATGATGGCTTTCATTTGCGTGTGTGGGACTGTTAGCGTTTTGCATCCATTTGGCCTTCAATCCAATGCATCTGGGAAAAGCCGAATTTTCCAAACGAGCCGAGTTTGTATTTATTATAAACTAATGATATATGCTGCACATGGCTCTTTAGCACAAACCTAAGTGGTTCATTTGAAAAGCAAAATAATGATGATAAGAATGATATAAGGGGGAGTTTGATGGGTAATGTACTTCACTTCTAAAAAAGCTACATAATGTGCACAATGATTTGTAAGCTGGTTATTGGAGACATTAATAATTTCATTGATTGAGTATTGGTTTCTCACTCAATGTACATTATCTATTATGATTGCAAGTATTGATAACTGAAATGTCATATATAGTGTAAATCTGCATGAGACATTTTTCAGGCATAATCTATACAATCTATGTTTTAGAGCTTTCAGTGGCAAACAAAGGTGCTTGTTATTGAGTCATTTTCTCAGGGGTCAGTGTAAAGTTATTGTAATTGCACGTCAAGCTGCTGCTGGAGAAGGACAACAGTGTTGAATGTAGTCTGGCCTCTTGCCAACGGACAGCACGCTGCACCTCCCTCTGCTCTCTCTCTCTCTCTTTCTCTCGTGCTCTCTCTCTCTTTCCCTCTTTTTCTTTCTCTCTCTCTGTGCTGCAGACCTCGGTGGAGTGTGTACGAGCCCACCCCAGGTGAGACAGGCTTTGCTGCTTTGATGGATCTGCCATTTCAGCCCGTTCTGCTGGACAGCAGGAGCCAGGGCTTCACCCCTTCCTACTCCTTCTCCTGCCCCTTTCCTCCTTCCCCCGCTCATCTCTTAATCTCAGAAAAAATATATATCCTATATCTCGCAGATATACACCCCCAGAGGTGCACAGAAAAGCACACACCAGGAATGCAGACAGGCACAGCATTATTTATTTAATGGGCTGACAGAGAGAAAAAGAGAGAGAGAGGGAGAGAGAGAGAGAGGACAAAAACAAACAAACCAGCAGTGGAAAGGGTGCAGGCATGGAGCTACGCTGAAGAGTTTGGAGTAATTAGGGAAAGAGCAGAGATTTCTTTAGTTTCTTGTCTTTTCTGGAGAAATGATTGGATTAGTAATGATTTCATTATTTTCAAGGACATATTATTAGAAAAACAAGCCAAGTTAAATGATCCATACTTGTTGTGATATTGAGACTGACTTCTAGTCAGAAAAAAAAATCTACACACAACCATTTCCTGGCGACTCTTGTGTGTTTCCATCATCCTCAGTATGACCATTATATTTACACTTCTCCAAAAGCACCTCTAAATAAAAGTCAAACCTGTTGACCAGAATATGTAATTTTCAGCGCCGCTGGTCAGTATTCAGGAAGACATGGTCCAAGCGTGAAATTTTAAAATGTCCACTAAATCACAATTTCTCTTTCCTGTCTCAGCTTTGAATATTGAAGTGGATCTGTCCCCATCCCAGGGTTGCTCAATTATCCCAAGTTTTATTTCTGTCTTTTGTTGAGGACATGAAAATGTTACTCTGCCTATATTATTGTCCATTGTATTATATTATTACCCATTTTTGTAATAATATTTTCAACAATGTTTACAATAATAATAATAATAATAATAATTATTATTATTATTATTATTTATTAATTATTATTATTATTATAAAAAATAATAATAATAGGAAAAAAGAAGAAGAAAAACTACTGAGTCCACTTTTGACTCAACTCATGAACCAGCCACATGATGTTCATCTATTTTTAAAAACACATCATAAACTGAATTAGATGGGACAGGGAGATGATCTACTAAACATCATAAGATGTAATCTAGGGCATTAAATAATGAATATTTGTTTGTGTTTCTGTAAATAACCCAGGTGTAGTATAATTGATTACAAAAATACATTATTAATATTTGATATGAAATTACATTAAATAATATATCGCTATCGTGACTTGACCTCCTGATTTTTTTTTTTTTACATTTGTGTAAAATAGAATTTGTAAATATTGCTGTTTTTTATAAACATTGTTTGATTATTAATTACCCTTGTGATGAACAGGCGTCCTAAGCAAGCATATATTCCTGACTCATAGGTTACTGAAAATGAATGAATGAATGAATTAATTAATTAAATAATGAATTAAAATAGAAATTCTTCTTTCACCACATTTCTACAACCCCAAAACAAAGATGGTTGTTTACTACCTCTAGCAAAACAATTAAAAATGGTTTACTTGGGTCTTATACAGGAAACAGTAATAAACATAAACATTTCAGATTTGTGAAAGAAGAAAACTATTTAATAGAATGTCTGAAACAACAGTAAACAGCAACTAATTCCTAATTAGTTTATTCAAATTCTAAATATGAAAAAGGTCTGCTATACATTTATTGACAGTGTGTCATACAAATTCAGATGTTCATAGTGATTTGATTTACTGACTCAAATGTATTTAATCAAGAGGTTGTGAATCATTAAAAACCTGTTTGTATTAAGGACTATTATTGACAAATGCAAGTCATTCCTTTAAAAGAAGCAAGGGTTCATGATTGGGGAAAAAACATCTCGGTTATATTTTAATAAATTATGCAGTAACACAATTGATTTTAAAAATCTTTAAACAGCTTTTTAGAGCCGTATTTGTTGTACCAAAGGCGTTTTGTGTTTGCGCTGTTGATGTTTTATTTCGTCCGTTATGGAGTAAAAAAGTTCTGAGCTGCTTGAATGATCAATCAATCAATTAGAAGTCATTTTAGGTCATTGGTTCTATTGGTTCTAACTGTCCATATACCATGCTGTCAGTGAAAAAAAAAATAGAATTAAAAAAAGGAACTTTAGAGTTGTTTACAGGTACCTGCTTTCATGCCCTTGATCAGTATATGGATCTTATGAATAAATGAACTATAGATAGACACCAAGTTTCACCTGCAGGACCTTCCTGTAATAGCTCTATTGGACATAAATTCATCTGCTCAATATATTGAGTGCTATGCACGCACTCAGCCCTATGGATATCACACATTTTCAATATCAAAACAGCAAAGCAGTACAACCTCCTTCTCTCACTATTTTACATTTATAGATCTAAGGAATAGCTTTCACAGCCTGGGTAAGGTGTACATTTGTGATTTTTTTTTTTCAAACAACAGAATGAAATATGGTGGAGAGACAAATAGTTAAATTTGCCAAACGGACAGCGAAATAAAATAAGAATGGAGCACACAGACAGAGACAGAGAGCTCATTCCATGTGATCTGAGAATGGTCTTGTTTTTTTACCATTGGATTTCCTTACACAACTCCTACACTTCCTGCTCAATTTCCACAATTCTTCTGGCTGCACACACACACACACACACACACACACAACAGCACATCATTGCAGCCGATGGAGTCCTCTGTGTTTACTCACTCCAAACCAAATGATCTCTCTGCAGCTCTGCCACTTCAGATGTGAAATGGAATTTGCCGCTCTGTTCTATTCTGAGTCCATTTCTCTCTCTGTGCGCTTTACCAATTCCCAAATAGAGTTCGCTTGCTCACAGATAATGTGTGTGAGGATGGAGACAGACTCTTCGGCTCCTGGGCACACCCAGGGGAGGCACCTCCGAGGAGAGCTGTGGTAAGACTGCACAGCCCAAGACGCTCAATTTCATTTTGTACTATTTGCCAAATTGTGTTTGTTCATTTGAGGATGGCTGAATATCTACATTTAGTAGAGAGTGAGTAAGCAGTGAGAGCAAGATCCACCTGAACCACAGGTCACACGCATGCTCCCATCTAAAATGCACACACAAGTGGAACTTGCATGGTAGAAATGTGAGTTGTTATGTCGGAAAGAAAACGATATGAGTCATTACAATGTATTGTTGTGGCAAACTAAATAAAATAGTTAAAATGTTATTTTTTAAACTATACAGTACATCCGTCAAATTTGAATGAAGTAGGGAGACATTATGACATTAAGGAGTCTGTCTCCATCCTCTCAACATCGTGGTTAATATTGTACTTTAATACAATATTTGACCCAGTCTGCACAATTGCTGTGGCATAGGTTTTGATTAATGCCTTTTCTGATGCAACTCTCCCCAATTTATCCGAGCTTGGGACTGGCACTAGGGGGGCACTGTCTTACGATCCCCCAGTGGTTGGGGTCTGTTCCCTTATGGTGAATCATACACTGGGGGTGGCGATGAGAGTGCTACAACACAAATACAACGTATATATATCGTGAATATTTGTTTGTTCTTTATTAAAAAAAAAAATATTTTTGACTTCTATGAGTCCTTTGGAAAATTTTAGGTTTATACTCACAAAAAACATCCCAGAAGGTGTATTAACAACATTTGTCTAAACATAAAATGCCCCTAGCTGTATTTAAGCTCAGTGAAATGACAGACAGGATAAACACAGGTCTTGCTTCCGGGAGTCATGATTAGCTGTTAGCTGATCTATTGTATTCCTGCTCTGCTATCTTGCCCTGCACTAAGGGACTGAGCTCCTGCATGAGTGTGTATGTGTGTGTGTTAATTGTAGAGCCAGGGGGAAAAGAGCTACATTGATATGTTCTCCACCCAATCTCTGGATCAGGCCTGAACTGAGTAAAGGTTAGAGGTTGGACCAACTCATCTCCCTGTGGGGTTCCAGCATCGGCCCAACCAGCACCACAAACAATTACACGGTGGGATCTAGAGAGCAGCAAACACACAGCACTGGAGGCTCGAAGAGCTTTTGGCCTCTGTGGGCTGTTGCTGGTCACTCTTTTGAACAATAAACTAGTGGCCTGAGCAATCAATACGGCCACCACTTCCATTATCATCCCTGCTGTCTCCCAGAGCACTGGTGCATGCGTATGGTGAGACATGCATTCCTCACTACTGTGTCTCACACAGTCACTGACTTCCTACTCTTTCTTTCTTTCTTTCTTTCTTTCTCATTCTCTCGTTTTGTCTCTCTCACTTTCTCTCTCTCTCTCTTCCTCCCTAAGCAGACTTTGCAGCAAAGTATTTGCTCATGATCCCAAATACAAACTACTTGCAACACATTATAGTGCTTGAGTTAAATGTCCCTTAGGGAATTATCATTTTCTTCGAGGTTGCCTGTACCAGATGTGATGCATTGTAAATTAACATCTAATACAATATAATTATACTTACAGTTTCGGTTGCAGAGGTTTGCATAAACTCATCATGAATGATTATAATCATTAACAACTTTACTTTTTTTATTTTTTTATTTACTTTTTTCAGTTTATCGAGATCTACACAGGATCAGAATTAGTGTTAAATTTAAGTAAAATTTGTTGGTTTTCTGGTATGGCACACAAAAATTTCAACAAGATTGAAGGCTTAAAGTTAGCCTGCTTTATTCTTTCCGAAGGTAGCATTGTTGTGTGTCATGTTAAAGAATTCTGTGAATCCTCTCCATTTTCTTATCCACTTTGTGGAATGCAATGTTATAAGCAGCTTCCAGTTCATGGCAGGTCTGTGCCTTGGTGTTTCCTGGGTTGTTTGTAACCATCTCTCTCAGCTAAGGAAGACATTGTCATCCAGACCTTGGCAAAGTGGCTACACCTCCTAATATTTTGTCCTTACATAAAATAGTTTGAACTAATCTTGGGATCTGCAGTTGTTTAAAAATGGTTCCAAGAGACATTCCAGACCTGTGTGAATCTTCTATCGCTTTGTCATATCTGCAGATCCCAAGATATAATCCCAAGGGATTATACTGTGTTGGTCAATCTAGTGAGTGCTGTCAAACATTTCTTTTCATGTTGGCACAGTGAGGCTACCAGCTCTCGTCCATTAGGGGCACTAAGAGGAAGGTGAAAGGTCTTCGCTAATTAAAATGCTGAACTGTAAGCACCATCAATGTAATAAATTAAGTCAGTGTATGTATATATTTTTTATCCTGTGTGTATAATTTTGACCCTATATTGATAGCAGAAAACCCAGTAACTAAGTAAATTCTACAAAATGCTTAAAATCCTTCAGATTTTTCTATTTTTCTCCATAAAAAGAAAAACACATTAGCATCACCTCAAAGTATATACTAAAACAGACAGTTGGGTAAATGGTTAGGTTAAGATTTATATACACTGCATGGCCAAAAAAAAAGTCACAAACTCTAATATTTCGTTGGACCGCATTTTGCTTTGATTATGGAATGCATTTGCTGGTGGATCATTTTGATAAACGTATGCAATGTTACCACATTTATTTCTGTCCGGAGTCACATTTCTCTCCAAGATCTTGTATTGATGAATGATAGAGTCTGACTGCTGCGTAAAATCTTCTCCAGCACGTCCCAAAAACTCTGAATAGGGTTGAGGTCTGGACTCTAGTGGTCAATCCATGTATGAAAATTATGTCTCATGCTCCTTGAAACACGTTTTCACAATTTTGTCTAGAAGAATCTTGGCATTGTCATTTCAGGGAAGAAAAATCCATTGATGGGAGAATGTGGTCATTCAGTATATTCAGGTAGTCAATTGACCTAATGTTTTGGGCACATACAGTAACATTGCTGAACCTAGACCTTACCAACAGAAACAACCCCAGACTATATCACTACCCCCACAGGCCTTTACATTAGGCACTAGGCATGATGGTTGCATCACTTTAGCTGGTTCTCGTCTGACCCTGATGCATCTATTACTCTGGAGCAGGATAAATCTGGACTTATCAGACCCCATGAATTTTTTCCAATGCTACACAGTCCATTCTTTATGCTCCCTAGCAAATTAAAGCTCTTTTTTTTTATTAGCGTACTTGTTTTTCTTAAGGCTGCACAGCCGTTTAATCCCTAGAGTTCTCGTTGCATTGTGTGTGAAATCCATTTACTTGAATTGTTAAACATAACGGTGAATAGTGAAGAATTCTAAAGTTGTTGGTGTTTTATGATTTAATTTCACCAAGCATTTAAGTGATCTATGATAACGATCATTAAACTATTTTTTTCTGACCACATTTCCTCCCAATAGATGATGGTTCACCACTATCCTTCCAGGGTTTAATGCATTTTATAGTCCTTAACCCAATTTTAGTAGTTTCACCAGTCTCCTTACAGTAGTAGCAGGCCAATAATTTGAACCTTTCTGAAACAGTGTAGCATCTTTGCCACAACTGCAGGATGTCTTCTAGCATGGTTGTTGAAATGAGAAACTAAACATTGGGTAAAATAGGACATTATAGGTCACCTGAAACATATTAATCACAGCAGTAATTATCCAATAGGAAGCTCTTAATTTGCTTAGTGAAATCCAGGAGGTGACTTTTTAGGTACTTTTTTGTAGGTAATTAACAGAGCTGATTGATT
This sequence comes from Leiocassis micropogon, assembly GCA_028565275.1. NCBI lineage: Eukaryota > Metazoa > Chordata > Actinopteri > Siluriformes > Bagridae > Leiocassis > Leiocassis micropogon. The sequence continues at coordinate 18,439,471 of JAOVVA010000051.1, forward strand.
TTAACTTGTTCCAGAGTGATGGACTGATAAAAAGCACTGCTTACAGTATGTTCAAAACATCCTCAAGCATGAAAGATGGTGACATGAACCATACAGGACTGCCAGTGGAACTGACTCACATGTTTTATGGGTGGGTGCTGTGACTGGAGAGGAAAGAATTTTTATAGTAACTTCTCATATCTGACCAAATTCCTCATGTAGACACTACTTAACATTGCAGCAGGATGACAACCTGAATTGTCTGGATCAGCTTAGACAATTGGCTGACATAATCCTTCTCTTAGTTAACCCTCAACCTCCCAGGACTGGTATATCCAAACATATGTAAAAAGAATTGGTGATAGTGGTGCTTGTGATGGTGGTGGGGTGGGGGTATTTAAGTGTTGTTTAGCATTTTTTTGGATATTAGATCTAAGCTTCCAAAAGAATCCTGTCTGATAAGAATATGCTCTGTTTAAATAGAACTTTTTACCCCAAAAGGGAAAAATGATGAACCATTAGGGATTTACTAGAAATTATTTGCTATTAGCTTCACTGTCAGTATATTATTTACAGTACGATAGAGCATGTGCTGTAGGATGATTACTTGAGCTGAGAGTTAATGAAAAAGAAATCTTGAGTTTTTTCTACAAGTTTATTTCTATAAGTATAATGTCAACCATTAAATATGCCCATTTTACTTACATTTTACATACTGTACAATAAGCCATTAGGAATAAAAATGTGAGAATTATATCTGACATTGTGGTTTTAAATGATTTAATATAAAACATCCAAAAGTAATAATTATAGTTTTAGATTTCTTTTTTTTTTTTTTCCAGAAAAGGAATAAAATTTATGTGGGCAAAATTTGTATGCATCTCAAATTTTCATGATTTGCAAATTCCCTGAACTGAAACGTTAGCTAGGTAAATATTTGCTAGTGACTTGCTTTAGTTAGATGGATGTAGAAATCAAAGATATTTGATTTTGTCATTTTATTGGCCAGTTGTGTTTACTGACATTTAATGGCCAATTGTATTTACTGACATGAGCTAAAGTAACTAGCAAGCGAGCTGCAGGTTGTTGTTTTTTCAGTGGCTCCCGTTAGTGGTTGCCACCACAGATCAGCACCACTCATTTTCCTGATGCCACCCTTCCATTTTATCTGGACTTGGGACAAGCACAAATGATGCCCGACAACCCCTACTGGTTCGATTTTGGACAATGTCTAGGAAGCAAACCCAGCATTCGCCCATGCTCCCCCCCAATCAATACCCTAGCTAGCCACAGCTAAATGATTCTAATTATGACAGCTTTATCCTCTATGAATTTGCATATTAAATGTGATGTGATGGAGTAAATGAATATAAGCAATATGAAATAGAAAGTCTATTTCTTTAATAAATTTTTAAAAAATGTGTAAACAAGTTTGACCCACAGATCAATATAAATATAAAAAACTCTTACAAACTCATACATTCATTTCAATCCAATGCTCTGAGGTTTCGATACAAAATAGCAGAAATAGCTGCTGCTTATAATTGTGCTGTGAATATAAAATATTACACCTGTGTTAACATATAAAAACACAAGTAGACATAGATTTATATAAAAACACCTATGCACATAGATTTATATCCATAAGGGATTTATTAACTGTGCAATGACAAGCTTTTTAAACACACAACATCTAGCATGGCAAAGCTGGTTTGTCAGAACCACTTGGATCCACTGTGTTGGGATTGTGTTGAGTGCCAGGGGGCATTTTGCAGTGACTGAGGAAACAATTTGTGTGTGTATGTGTGTGCTCCGGGAATGTAGTGTGTACCTGCTTTGATACACCAGCACTCTGCCTGGGGGGAAGCTAACGGAACTGCCATCAAAGCCAGCTGATACAATACAGAGGCTATGCCAGACAGCACACTCATCTACAATAAAGAACAGAGGAAAGATGGAGAACAGAGAGAGGCGGGGGAAAAACCCTGCAGCAGAACACAGAACCTACCCGAAAGCCTGTGATCACTGACTAGAGTTAAGACTGTTCAGTGAAATTGTTTAGTCACGAGGACATTGTGACATAATAATATAGCTTGTTCAATGAGATGCCGAAGCAGTCACATTATGGTTTTATGTGTATGTACAGTATAACCATCCCTGGTGTATGTACATATAGTAATTTGAAAAATAACAAATCACATATACAAGGCAAATATTTAACTGATAAAATAGATTTGTTAGGGAAAAAAAACAATTATCACATTGCATTATTTCTTATGGGTCCAATAACTAGGGTTCTGTCAATATGTTTTAGCTCATATATAGATTAATGAATTCCTCCCACTGAGGGAGTATGTGTTACCTAAAGCTTCTCAGTTATGGTGGCCTACAGGCATTTACTCTCAGCTCTTTCCCAGGATCTCTCTCTCTCTCTCTCTCTCTCTCTCTCACTCACACACTCACACACACACTCACTCTCTCTCACACACACACACACACACACACACACACACACACACACACACACACACACACACACACACACAC
>JAOVVA010000051.1:18460008-18488914 GCA_028565275.1 Leiocassis micropogon
CACACACACACGCACACGCACACACACACGCACACACACACACACACACACACACACACACACACACACACACACACCACATAGCACTGCAAATTGAAAATCCAGAGGAGATCATCTGTGAAGAACAAGACCAAGTATAGAAGGTGGAAAATCACCCCCTCCTCTCTCTCTGTCTCCCTTTGAAAATACATTAGTTGGATGTACAGACAGTTTAGTGGAGGTGACAATTTGTAGGGCTTTTTGCGTGCAGGAATATGGAGAATGGTGCTTGCCTCAGTCAATTAAAATATTGTCACTGTTAACATTGCAAATAAGAGGAATTATACAATCCGGCAACCAATCAGGGCATCTTCTGATGAAAAGCGATTACTAATCATTGTGAGTGGATTTTCTTTCATTCACTCTTACTTCAGTCCAACATGTGAACAACATTTCAAACAATACTGGAATATGAAAAGAACATGACAGACAGACAGACAAAAGACAGAAAAAGAGTTCGCCTTTTGTCTGAAGATCAAGATCATATTCAAATCACACAGCCACAGCCACCTATGGTCAGGCGTCCAAGAGAGCTAAATTGGCCAAACCTCTGGGTGGGATGCACTCTCTCCCCTGTCAATCACAGTGACACTAGCCTATTGAGGTTGACTTTAAGCTCATGTATGCCTAACAGGGTGGATAGGTGTTACATTGGTGTGATGCAGGATGAGGAGCACTTTGAAAGTTATGGCTGGAGGTACAGTAGTAGATGTGTTAGCTTTTACTATTCTTAGTTTAAGCTGGCTGGGGGTGGGAACTGGCTAAGATTATTTAGGGACAAAATCTTATACTTTACACTGCATAATCTGTAAGTCCTTGAGCAGGCCAAACTGAACACAGACACCGCTTAAAGACATAATATGAGAGTAAAAGTGCAGTTTTTTTAATCTATATAAATAAAAGAAAAGTTTTTTTTTCCTGTACATTGGTCAGAACTCGCTCTTTTAATGATATATTTACGTTTTATACATTGGAGGACCCGAAAATAATCTCAGAAAAAAATTCTGTCTGTCTGTATATCTGTATGTTTGTCCAGATTTAACCTTTTAACTCTTTACCCTTCAATGGCAAGCACTAACGCTAGTTTAAAATAAAAGGTGCAGAGAACAAGTGGAGGGGAGGAGAGAGTTGATGAGGAAGGTGCAGAGAGTGCAGTTTTTTGGCTTTTGAAATTGGGAGCAGACGTCCCAAACCAGAGGATGGTCACTGCTGACAGTGGATGAAGACAAGGAACAAGAGGAGGCGACATTTCTTCTGTGGGAGAGTTTCCAGTGTGGTTGGACTCTGGAAGTGTAAAGAGACACCTTGGTGAGTTTTGTGTTTAAGGCCTGCTCCTCACCAGACTAATGTGCAGCTGGCCTTTTATAGGCTAAATCTAAATAGCCCTCCAACATGAGCTGTGGAGCTGGCTGTGGTGCTGAAGGGTTTCCTTGGTCTCATTTTCCTAGTCAAGTGAGAAAAAGTGAGCTGTAGGCCCAATGTCACAACTGTTAAAAGCTTTAAGGCAAGACATTAAGTTACAGGTGAAAATAATAATTTTGGTCTACAGGAAATTTTCTTTTTTTTTTACTTTAATGACTTCGATTTTATATATTTTATAATATATAATAATATAATCACCCACTTTTCACCTTCTGCAACCTCTGCAACTCATACTGATGATTCTGGGGTTATATGTGGAGGGTTTTGGCAGTGACTCTGATGGACTCATTTCAACATTGGCCCTATGAACTTAATTAACAGCAAGTCATGCAATGGTGTAACTGAGTACACTACACCACCTGAAGAGGGCACTCTGCATACTTTATACCTGATTAACCTCCAAGCATCCTGGACCTTCTTGCAGAATAATCTTGAAGATAGACCCAAGGCTGTCCTTCTTGCAACAAGTCACTCTGATCGCTCTGATCATGGTGCTCCTACCGCCTCATAGCAGCGGCCTGTAAAAATTCCACAAAGCTCCACAAAAAGCAACATCCAGGCCTTGTTGATGCTCCTGAATCCAATCTCTGATTATACCCCCTGCCAGATCTTGGACCCTGCCTAAGAACAAATCAACTTTTTTGGGGGGGTCTTGCCACGGACTTGACTCTTTCTGTCTCTTCTAATCAGATGAGAGTGTGCACAGAAGGTTGTGCATCATGCGATAAAAATGCAAATGGTAAATAAGGGAAGTCTCAAAACATTAGAATGGAGTCTTGCTGAAACCCCATCACACTCCCGAACGAGGATATTAGCAATAGTTAATGCCTTCTGTTGATGCCTTCTGATCTCAAGTCACCACAGCCTGCTTGAATTTTGAGAACACATCAGTCATAACAAGGCTTTTAGAAGGCTACAAAAGAGTTAAGATCTGATTTGGTTGAGCATGCTTTCCCCAGCAATGCTCCCTGTCCTTTCTGCACCTTTGTCCCAGCCAGAATGGCCACTAAACAATGCAATGGAGCTGCCAGCTTTGTGAATCCATCCATAAATCATCTATATTAGTTAGCAAACCCAAAAAAAGGACTCAGCTCAGTGACATTAATTGACTGGGGTTATGTTGTGACAGCAGCCACCTTGCAAGGATCAGTAGAAATGGTTTTCGTGAGAAATCAGATGTCCCAAATATTGGACCCTCCAGCCTCTTGCTGAAGGAAATTCAGTGTCAGCTCCAAATGGTTAATTGGAAAAAACACAATGATGTCATCTAAATAGAACAAAAGAGATTGACCCTGCTCTGCCCAAAACGTCCTCTCCATCAACCACTGAAAAGTGCTGGGAAAATTGGACAACCCAAAGGGCATAAAATAAAATTCAAACAATCTGAAGGATGGGCAGAAAGCAGTCTTTAGACTGTCAGATTGTCAGTTACCGTCACTTGATTGTATCCTCTAGCCAAATTTAACTTAGAAAACCATTGCACTCCAGACAAGCCATCCAAAGCTTCCTCTATACACAGCAGACGGAAGGCATCTTTTCGAGTTTTGCTGTTAAGATGTCTGTAATTGACACTGATAGCTCCCATCCTTTGTATGCACCAGGACACTTGGAGAGGTGTAAGGGCTACTACTTTTTTCGAATACCCTTGCTATCCAGTAGCTGGTGCAGATACTGTAGGCCTTTTTCAGCATTATAATCAGAAGTGGGTATGCGTCTGAATGTCTGCCTTATCGGCTTTCATTCAACATAGGGATATTGTGAGAAATCAGGTTGGAACAACCAAGATCGGCCTCCTGTGCCAAAAACACAGACTCATCCTTAAGTAAACGACCTTACCTTAGCCTGTTTGGGATTCAACAGAACCAATTGATGAGTAGCCTGCATCTGTTCTTTAACTGAGCTAACCATGCCCAACTGAACATTACAGGTAGCCTCCAATCTATGCAGCCCCAGATCAACCTCAGTAAGACCAGCTGGAAGACTCACAAGGGCAACCTAGACCAACCGGCCTATTAAAATTCAGGATAAAGTGAAGTCTGGGTAAAATCAATATTAACAACAGGAATATATATTGTACAATCTATCTATTTACACTCACCAAAGCAAGTGAAACAGGAAGGCCATTGTGTCGCAAATGCCTAATAGGCTCAATCAGGACCATGACAGCAGTCTCACAAAGCTGAGAAGTGCAAGTGGCCTCCACAGACTTCATGGTGGGTTTTGGTTCTCACCCTACGATGATTGAGCTGAGCCTGGTGACAGTGCTGCAGTGCTTGCCACCATGGAGGTGAAGCATAAACCACCAGTGGGAGAAAAAAGCTCATTGTAGCATCCTTAAATCACATTTATTTCCAATGCCGGCCCTGGGGGATCTTTCACAATTAACCAGGTACAACCAGTGACAAGGTATCATACCAAGTACTTTAACCATTAATTCCACATACCCTGTATATGGTAATTCCAACCCATTTGTAGCAATAAGCTGGTTTGTAGCGAAGAAACTCTCTTGTAAGTCAACATAGTATTTACTACAGCCACAGCCCTCTTTAGGAATGGATTAAATCTTTTGAGGGTCCTCCCTTTCAGCTGGAGCTCATCATCAGTAGCTTCCCCTCTAAATTATCAAAATAAAATATGTTTGATCAAGTCATCCCAAATGCCTTGCTCTCATGCTAACATTCACTTCATTCACGCATTCCTCGATGAATGAAGTGAATGTTTGCCCATGAACACCTCCTCTCCACAGGGAGAGGCAAGCAACAATGAAGTTTAATGGAACTACTGTAGAAGCATGGTTACCTAAAGGTCCTGGTACACACACAGATGGCGTTTGCGCAAATGCCTGTTCCTGCACCAATCATTCTTTGTCTGCTTGGAGCTTGCGCACCAGCTCTTCAGTCATAACTACAATGGTAAGTGTTTGGTGAATGAACCCATTGAAAAAGAACAAGTGTGCACTATTGAAGTATACTACAATCCTTCCAATGGAACTGTTGAATCCCCCAAAATACCACTGCTGCTTTGTCTCCAAAACCTGTCAGTTACTTTCAGCCTCACAGCAAAAGATTTACACAAATAAAAAAATTAATTAAAAAATGTGTCTCTGTTTACAATATCCTACCAATTATTTCAGATTGTGACACGGGTGGGGTAACAATTCTAACATCTAAAGAAAGGAAAGAAACACGATTATGCCACCTGGGGACTTTTACCCCAAGATTTAGTTTTAACCTGTCCCTTAAAAGGAGTCCAAAGGCTCCCAGGTAAGTATTAAATAAGGACAGAAATGCCATATTTCCAGTTCACAAGTAATACATTTATTTTCTATGTACAATAGAATATCAGAATATCAGCTAATATCTGCTCAACCACCTTCAAATTTATTGCATAAGAACACAAAGATACATTGGAACCACAAGGTAATGGCTGCCACCTGGTAAAACTTTAGTCTTAGCCGGTTACTTTAGGATAAAGATAAATAGATAAAGAAGGGGGAAAATGTGTTATACCAGCTGTAGGAGAATTTCACTATTCCTGGGCCAAAGAACCAAAACACCACGAGTGCCCTTATTTCCTGGTGCCTAGATACATTACACAGACACACATTCAGCCACTCAGCACAAAGCTACAAATAGTGAGGTGTGTTCTACTACTACCAGTGCCACATGCAGTGTGTGGAGACCCAGAACCATTAGCCCGCCCCACAAGGCAACTGCAACAGTTCCTGCTGGCTCTAGGAAAAAAATAAAGAAAAAACTGGTTATAGCCCAAGCTATAAAATTGGGGACCTCGTATGGTAAAAAGAACCAGCACCTCTATAACACAAAATAAATCAAAATGACATCTAACAGATAGGAATAACAAAAAAAAATGATGTAATAGTTAGCTATGCACTGAAGTGGTGTCATAGAAACACCCACGCAACGTTAGCACTCATGGAAATTCTGTTCACTCTGCGTCTTCTTTAGGAAGAACTCACATGACACTCTAGGACTTGTGTGTATCCTTTATAATGGTGGCTAAACCAGCATAAAAACAAACCAGCACAGAAATGCCAGAGACCTACGTACACTCCTGCCCAATGCGGCAGTCATTCATTAAACAACTGAGCATCTGCTGCTAAAATAGTTAGTCATAAATGTACTACCAGAGGCGTGGTCAAATAGGGGAGCTACAGAAAGGGGGGGGGTTTATGGCAATGACAGTCTCTGCTGGTTACAAAAGCAACTAAGGAGATTGTTGAAACTACTTGTTTGAGCATGCTTCAGCTATGTTTAATAGTGAAAGTAAGAGCATTCCCACATGAACAATGCAAAGATAACTTAATGAATTGGGACTAAACAGGGGTGTAGCCTAAAGAAAACAACTTATCAATGAGGCTAATTGAAAAAAAGCTTGAAGGGACCTTAAAAAATAAATTGTGGTGTTTAGGAGTGATGGATGCATTACGGTAACAAGAGAGGTAGATGAAGTGATGTAACCATCATGCCTAATGCTTACTGCACAAGCCAGTGGGGCTGTGTTATGATCTGGAGTTGCTTCATTTGGTCAGGTCTAGGTTCAGCAATGTTACGTATGTAACAATTTTTTTTAGGGATTGATTTTCCCAGGACCATCCCAGGAAATAAAGACCTGTGGTACCAAGGAGAAGTTAATTTAGAGTTAATTTCAGCCTCAGAAATCACCAAGCACCTCAGATTAGAGCTGTTCAAAGCAGACTATTGCATATCTTGGGTACCTTTAGCAGTGTTTAGCCAAATAATGTTGCTTTAATAATTGATTTATTGCATTAATTGCATTATATATTTTCCAAAATATGTAATAGAGGAATTTCTCAAACCCTTGTTGCAGCAGAACTGCATAGATTGATTGTGATACTGTATACACAAGTATAAGAATGACCCTATTTATCTACAGTGCCAAGCCTGAAACTCATATATACCATAAAAATGAATTATAAACTCCAGACCTTACCATTATCTTAGTCAACATTTGTCATTTGTGATATTTTTGTGGCTGCAGTGTGTAACCGATTGTCTAATTCATAACCATGCTGTGCATTTATCAATAACTACTTGTACAATACGTCGGGCAGCACGGTAATATCCTGTTGAATTACAAAGCATTCTTTCCTCTGCATCAAACTTTTAGGAATCTAGCACTGACTAAGCCAATCACTGTCTTATAGATAGTGATATCTGGGACCTGTACTGTGGAAGTACTGTGTCCCAACACAGTGCATGATGAAGAAGCAGTGAGAGGCACAAACTAACAATGGAAGCACCAGTGCATTTTTTTCCTTATATTTATAGCACTCAGCAGGTGCGAGACTCAGCATTCGGTATGGCCCTACAACACCCTGTGGATGTGCAGAGAGAGAGAGAGAAAAAGGGGGGGAAAGAGAGGTGAATGAGGAGGTGGAGAAGGGGGCCGGGGGGTGCTGCTGGCTGGGATTAGATACCTGAATCCAATCTTAAGGAGCATTTGGCTCCAGCAGTGCTAAAGTGTTTTCTGGAGAATTTCTCATGTTCACTGTTATCTGATTACTTCCAGATTTTAGTTCTGCTCCGCTGGAGATGAGCTGCACAGCACTCGTTCTGTCAGTCATGGTTACAATGCAGATTGACACACTATCATGTGCTCCATAACCATGTCTAAAGAATTAGGAAAAAACATTGAAGATGTAACATCGAAAAAAAAAAAAAAAACGCAGTGAGGAATATTGAGAAATGGTGCTAAATGGTATATGCGTGTGAGGTGCTATTCTTAATCTTTTGTATTTTATACAGTCTCATCATTATTATTATTATTATTATTATTATTTTAAAGATTTTTAAGTGGTCAGTCCAAGTTGATTTTAAATGTGCCATAAATAATATGCCAATCAGCCAGGATTATTACATTAGCTGGCTTAAATCGTGTAGGTTCTCCCATGCCACCACAAAAATCTCTGACACACTGAGTTATAGACACATCGAGACAAGACCTCTGAAGGTGTGCTGCCGTATTTTGCACAAGATGTTAGAAGCAGATTGAAAGAATTTTAAAAAGTTTTAAATCCTGTTAGATGTAATGTGGGGCCTCCATGGATTGGACTTGTTTGTCCAGAATGTGCCATGGACGCTTGATCGAATTAAGAGTTGTGGATTTTGGAGGCCAAGTTACAGTAGCAACACTTTCTGTCATGTTCCTCAAACCATTCCTGAACAATTTGTGCAATGCGTCTTGGTGCATTATCTTGCTGAAAGAGGCCACTGCTGTAAAAGAATTCTGTGGAAGTGGTGTACTTTGTCTACAAGTGTTTAGGAAGGTTACAGTGTTTAGGTAGGAGGTACAGTATGTCACATCCACATGTATGCCAGGACCCAAGGTTTCTCAGGAGAATACTGCCCACAGAATCACACTGCCTCTACTGGCTTGACTGGTCTGCAGTTGTACAGTCCCCTCCACAATAGACTTTGATACATTGTGTGTTTTGACACCTTTCATAGCAACATAAACTTTTCTAGCAATGTTTTCTACAGTAGCTCTTTTGTGGGATCAGACCAGATGGGCTAACCTTCACTCCCTACACGCCTCAGTGAGCCACAATCCTGTCACCAGTTCACTGGTTGTCCTTTCTTGGACCACTTTCGGTTGGAACTAACCAGACAAGCATGCCACTGCAAACTGTAAACAGCTTACCAGCTGTAATATTTACATTATTAGATGATTTTACCTAGTCATCTAGTCATCACAATTTGACCCGCAGATCACCTAGCCACTGTAAAAAGGAAATTAAAGTTATTTACTTCACCTGTCAGTGGTTTTAATATTATGGCTGATTGATTTAAATACACTCATTTAAATACATTTGACATATTTCCCCCTTTTTTTTAAAAAAATGCAACACTATAAGTAAAACAGTTAATATGCTCAATTTACAAAGCCTCAGACAGTAAAGAACATAAAAGTAATGAATCTGTTTCCTTGTAGTTTAATTCAATTCATCAAACTATTGGCCTGATTGTTACAGTATTTTTACAACACTACTGTGGCTTAGATGAGATGAAGACTGAAGATACAGTAGCATGTGGTGGAATTAAAGGTAACTAGCATAATCTTTAGTATTTCAGATGTAACAGGGCTAAAGAATTCAGCTATTCTCAAGCTCAAGTTTTTTTAAAAAAAAAAACAAATGTCATTTCTGCTCTTTTTACTTTCACTCATTAACCTTGCTTGTTCTTCCACTTCATGGGCTGCCTAATACACCCCCGCACACACGCATAAGTCTCCCAATCCCTCCTGGGACTCTGCACACAATGGAGAAGTTGGTTAATTATATACCCTTAAGCCCTGTGAATTTTCAGTCAAGAGTAATCTCTCTCTCTCTCTCTCTCTCTCTCTCTCTCTCTCTCTCAATGATTCAGTCATTTTGTTAATTAGATTATATCTTCTTTACTAGCACATGTTTATCTACAGTATAAGTTTATTCAGATTTTCAATAACATTCATTTTGTATTATTATTATTATTATTATTATTATTATTATTATTATGAGATTTATCAGAATAAATCATCTAACATAAACACCACAGGAAAACATCATTATAACGATCTCACTGCCCCGTAATCCTATCAATAATTGAACCACCACTGTTTGTGTCATGAACCTGCTTATAACTTCTACAAACAGGAATTTAGAGCCACACTACACAAATCTGTAAAAATCAAATCTGCAGAGCCAGTACATGTTTTCCATCTTGTAGTGCAGAAATGGGGTAGAGCATTGCTCCATCTCGCTGCCTGTGTTTTTCAATAATTCAGCAGCTGAATTGTTACAGTGTGTACACTGCAGCGGACAAGCTGACACACACTCAGTGAACACCTTCACTGCTTTTAGACATTCATTACATGAACAGCGAACTGTTTCTTTTTGTGTTTTTTCATTTAAAAAAATCAATCTCTTTTGCTGTTCCATCCTTCCTGATTATTTTGTTATTATGTGTCACTGCACAACCCTTGTCTTCTGTATTAAATATCCAAGGGTCTGTTAGTCAAAGGAATGTTTCACTCCCCTGCTAAACGGCCACAACTCCATCTGCATTTGTGATTAAATCATCAGTTTGTTACTATAGTAACAATATGGACATGCTGAAGTGCAGTCATTATAATTAACCTCCATCAGATTGTGTTTTCTCATTTCATAGAACTTTAACTGAGTAACCCACATAAGATTACCGAGGTACAATAAAAGCCCTTCCCTCTGGAGAATTCGTATTTCTTTCACGAATATATCTAATGATTCTACTTGCTTAATGATCTTAAAGACATATTGTTTAAAAAGGTGTGTGGAAAAAGATTAAATGATTTTCCTATAATCATCATTTCAGCCAACAGACAAGACACCATCAACCAAGACAAATTGGTTTGAACAAACCAGGTAAACTGGTGAGGGTCAAAACAGGGGAAACACAAATTGATCTGAGCCAGGCACTAGAGAAGACCTAGGCAAAACACAGATTGATATACAGACTCAAAAAAAAACTTTTCAAGGACTTTGGGAGAAAATAATGCTGTAAAAGGTGAAGGCGAGAAACAAGAAACAAGTGAAATCTATTGTGGAGGTTGACAAGAATAGAAATGTAGTACTTCAGTATAGATGAGTCACATCATGTCATTAATTCATTGCTAACACAAGTGCATAGTCAATGCCATTTTTTCACAACATTGGAATCACCAGCTTACTTTTCCTACATCTTTCACAAGAGAGGCTTCTACATTAAACAAAGTCAACATTACACATAGGACATTTTCTGACATTGCAGCTGCCCAACCATGGACTACTCCCAAAGCCCATTAGCCAAATATAATGCGCTACTAAATGCTATTGAATAATTTGTTTAGTGGCTAATCTTTTTTGCTTAAAATTGCTCATTGTGTCACAGTGTTCAAGTGCTTGTTTTCTCATCAGAAACCAGTCTGTGGAAGAGTGGCTCACCAAAGAGATGGCAAACTTCAAATTTCGGAAGCTTGTAACCAGAAAAGTGCACAATGAGTTGTACAAATACATGGGATATAGGCAACGTATCAAAGGCTGAGACTATGAGATTGATAGAGCTTTATTTAATGTTTATATTATCACTTTATGTCATAATTCTTACCATGTCTTCTTTAATAACTAGTGTTTCTGGAAATGTTCATAACTGTGATATTTTCACTGTTTGTGAGATATGAAATTGAAATGTATCTAAATGTCCTGTTGATAGATAGATAGATAGATAGATAGATAGATAGATAGATAGATAGATCCTTAAAACTAGAAAAACAATTTCATAGCCTAATATTGCTATGAAATTTGTGTTCATGATAGGAGTATGTAAATAACTGACTGCAACTGTAGGTGCCTCAAAGTGCCCAATTTGATTCTAAGCTCAGGTTATTGTCTAGATGGAGTTTTAAATGTTCTCCTTTAAGTTATCTGGTTTCATCTCAATTCCAATAAGCAAGCTATTCATTTTGTTAAATTTCCCCTAGGTGTGAATGCATGTGTAAATTTGTATGGATGGAGCACTGAGACAGGCTGAGCAATGAGAAAACAATTTGGTCACAAAGCAGATATTCAAAAGTCAGAGGGGTTGAATGTACTACAAATGCCACAGAAGACATTTCCTGACATAAATGTGTACAGTGACAGGCTTGTTCCCCCAGCTCATAAGGCTACATTCAGCACTTCCAATGTACACTTGTGTGCACACACACACACACACACACACACACACACACTGGCTCAGCTCCAGCTTCTTGGTTTACTCTACCATCAGTAACTGTGATCACGGTATGTTGACAGTGATCAGTGGATAACATTTCCCACTATAATTATGTGCTGTTACAAAAAAGTGGGTGATGTTTGAGGAGTTTTTTTTTTTTTTTTTTTCCAGTCAGTTCATTTTATGGTTTAACCAAAGTAAGAAAGAATCCCTGCGCACAAAATCAAAGTAGTCTGACAGCATCCTAAATCTTATATCAGTTTGGTGATTCTACAAAATAGAGGTAAATACACCATCCCTATAAAACATACTCATATTAAACATCAAAGACATCTTCAGTGTTATTGCAGGAACTGCTGTGATGTATTGAAGGTAAAGTCTTGCCCAGGTCAGACAGGTCACTCTCTCTCACACTGGGAGCAGAGCAGGTTTTCTCGCCATGTTTCTGCTCTGCTGTTATGCCACATTAAACAGACCCCTGCTGTCTGCTGCCACCCAGCCACCCAGACAAACTCAAGCCGACAGCTATACCAAAGCAGAGATGCTTCACCCGTACGACACACACCTTCTCTCTCCCAACACGGCCCACTGCCCATTCTTTCAAGACTTTCCAGAGACATGCTCCTCTCCTGGGCTGCATGGTTAATGTGGACAGTGTTGTGACAGCATGAGCAGACAAACCTTCAAAAAGATTAGTCATGGCAAACCTTTAAGAGGCAACAAGTCAGATATAGATCTACATCATACTTAACTGGTTTTATTTAGAATTAAGTTGAGACAAATGACTAAAGTTAAACCTTAGTAGCCTCGTTGCTCATTAATTTAATTCTCAATGGGATTTTATTGTTTATGAAGGCAAGAAAAATACAGTTCGGATAGAACACTAGTTCATCACAGGCCACACACACACTTTCACACACTTATTCATACCTAGGGACAATTTAGTTCAATCCATCTACAGCACATGTGGACTGTTTTTGGAAGGGAGGAAATGAGAGGACTGGGAAGAATCCCACTAGGATACTGGGAGAGCATGACAATTAATAACACATACAAATAAATTTCAAGATTACGTTTTCATTAATGAAAAGGGAAATCAAGTGATCACCACAGATAACAATGCACTTTAATGTAACAGTGCCAGGTTTGTCAGCAAATGTAGAAAAATATAGAGCTTTTTAATTGTTTATGTTTATATTTCAGACACACACATGCAAAAGTGGTTTATTAATGAAAATGAGGAGTGTGTGACTCTGAGAGGCTTAATTATACAGTGTGCTGATAAGTATGTATTTACATAAGCGCATAAATATGCAATTATTTAAACAGACACATCACAAGTATGTGGTTAGTATGCAAATACTGGTGGGAGCTTGAACAAGTTTTTGTTTGCATAATTTAACATATAATAATTACACTAAAGTGGAAATAATGAAGGATCAATCAATAACGAAAATGCACAATATTCTTTATTCAACCTGTCACAACCAACAAAAACAAAACAACAAAACATAAAAAGATTACTGAATATGTACTGATAGTAACTCAAAACATGGTTTTGAACAAAATATTCAGAGAATATACAAAGTGATTTAAGAGGAAGTCATGGTAATGTGTTCTCAGATGAAGAGGTAGAGGTGGTGAACAACATTTTTAATGATAGCACTTTAAGCTCTCTGTTGGAACTAATGATGGCATTGCAGGCCACGCAGTCATGAGGTCCAGGGGAATTTGACAAAAATGTTCGTTAAAAGGTCTAATAATTAAAATATTGATTAATTAGTCCAACATTGATTTACAGTCACATTTTATCAAGTAGAGAGGTCCTAATTATCATGCTATTACGGCTTGGCCTGCCCTGTTCATTTTCTGTCACTTGTAATGAAAAAGGACGTTTTCTTAACTGCCTTTTAGGTTTTTGACCTGTAAAATTTTAATAGGGCGTACAGCGGTAGTGGGATATGGATTGGCAGCTGAGTCATGGCAGGGCTAATATCACTGAGTCTGGTTAAGTGGTTATAAGAACAGTGGGTCCAAACCCTTCTTCAGAGGGATCAGCTGTTTTAACTACAAACTTCAGCTATTTAAACCAGCACAGCTCAGTGGTGAAACCCCATAGCCACTACACACTTTATCCTGCAGCCTCTTCATGGCTAATTTTCAATTTCAAAAACAGCAAAGGAGAAAAAAAACCTACAAAATTCTCAAAAGTATAATTGGGATTAATAATAATACACAATTATTGTTCTACTTGGATACAAGCACACACTTTTTGTGGATGACATTCAGCAGTCGGTTAATGAAAAGGCGTTGAGCAGGAATTGAATCATATTTTCCACTCCATAGAGTCAGAAAATGGTGCTTCAGACACTTGTGAGTGCAGTCAGGAATCCCAATTTGCCTGCTGGAAATTGGAAATGGTGGAACGACAAGGCACGGTGCCAGCAGAGAGCCTGTGGCACGTAGACAACGTGGGAGTGGACGAGGTGCCGGTGTGATTGCGTTCACCACTGATCATCTCTACGCTTTGCTCGGCCTCCATGTGTGACATGTGTAAGCATGAAAGTGCTTCCTGTCAATCACCGGTGCTCAGCTATGATGAGCTTCCAGGTTTCACACATGATGCCATTATAAACCAAAGTTTATAATGGACAGTGCATACTGTAATATCTACATAATCAAGATGCAGGAGAAAGCAGTGCATTAAGTCCTGTCTTAATGCACTGTTCTCTGATACAGTGGTTCTCAGAATGGGTTGTATGAAGAAAAAAAAGGGTTTCCTTGATTTTATTATTACTATTATTACTATTATTACTATTACTATTACTATTATTATTATTATTATTATTATTATTATAATTATTATTATTATTATTGGTACAGTAGTGGAAATCATAAACCAGAATTATCAACGTTATTTATTAGCCTGGTTCACTTGACAGCTGAATCAATGGATTTAATCCAAACCTCAAAGAATGTACTTGGACCTGTTGTGTTCTGTTGGTGGAAGGGTCAGGAAGAGCAAGTGGTTCCTGGCTCCAAAATGTTCGAGAACTCCAATCTAATAAATCCAGTAAATGTGAAGGTTTTGATGTTTAGTGCTTTAGAGCTATCAAAATGTGAGCAAATCAGTGCAGCTCTATAAATTTCTTTGTAGGATCTAAAATTGGGAGCTGTTCATTTTTTAATTGTCCGTTGAGTTCAGTCAGAAAATGCATTTTTAATTCTTTTGTCTTAAAGTTGCAATTTTTTTTAAGTAATTCAAATCCCTAATTTATATTTCAATTTTAAAATAGAGAACCAGGGAAGTGACCTTTAAAAAAATAATAAATAAATTCAAAAAAGCCTTTTATATATCTTAAAAGCTGAGGTTCATATTTCATACCTTACATGATAATCATATACACTGTGCCCCTCACAAAATATTTACAAGGAACAAGATACTCTTCATCAAAATTAGAAACAAATTTTAATAAACAGTTTAATTCTTTCCATCTCTTAATAAGATTTGAGCTCTGTGAGCAACCCAGATTCCTCCAGAACAAGAGCGGTGTCCAGCAGCACCTTTGTTTGCACGTAATATTTGCATTTCAAAGAGAGCCTTGGGGGAACCTGTGCTGCATATTTACATCTGATTAGCAACTTTAAATGAATATGTCAAAATCAGTAAAGTGCTCATCACTGACTTTGAAGGGACTGAAAGACCACACACACACACACACGCACGCGCACGCACGCGCACGCACACACACACACACACACACACACACACACACACACACACACACCTTTGCCTGAAGTGTGTGCATACATTAAAGAAAGCTTTTAATGGACAAAGCAATAAAGAAAAATATTTAGAAATATTGTGCATATGCAATTTTTTTAAGACAGCCCTAATTCTAAAGAAATATACAAATTATCATTTAATTTTAGACCTGACTTGATAAAGCATCTGCTTTTTGTGACATGATAAGTGCATTTTGCTATATTCATAATAATATTAGCATTTGCTGCATGCTATTCAGAGTAATTAAATGAATATGTCAAAATACTTGCTGCTGCATTTTGAAAAGCTTTACGCTTAGACGAGGCTGAGGTAACGAGGTCAAGGCCGGCTAAAACGTGGGCAGAATGGTGTTTGTGTGCGTATGTGAGCATGCATGTGTGTGTGTGTGTGTGTGTGTGTCTGAAATAATGCTGCATAGTAGAAGTGCTTAATATTTTGTTCTTATTTTAATCAAGAGCTGAGAAAATGTCTCCGCTATAGGTGAAACATAACTGCATTTTTCAAACTTGAATATGCATGCATTGTATTCTAATTACATCGACATTTCATGCACATTCCTTTTTTTATTTTTTTTTATTTCCACACAATTGGATGAGCGTTTCCAAAAGCAGAGGCAGAGTGAGAATGTCCAAGCACATCATTACAGCTGCTGCATCTTGCCTGTGAGAAGAGCACAGAAAAACACCAGTTCAAAATGTTAAGGTGAGTGAGAATAAAGGATGTGAGAAGAGAAAAAGATAGAGAAAGACAGCTGGAAGAGGGAGAAAGAGAGAAAGATGTGGAGAAAACAGAAAGAAAGACAGAAAGAAATGAAGGGGAGAGACACCGTGAGGAAGAGAGAGACAGACAGAGACAGTGAGACAGGTTCATGTGCTCAGATGAACTTGTTTCAGCACAGGCTCTGTGCGGTGTATAAAATATGAACTAACTATGTGATTATTAATTGGGCCCATTTTGATTTCTGTATTCTGGGCTGCATATTGTTGGCGGCTCTCCATGGGCTCCGGCTGCGTGTGTGTGTGTCGAGGGGCTCGGCGAGCCGCATGCCTCAGCCATTTAGAGAGCAGCTCTCCACTCGCACCGTAGAATACCAATGAGTGGGGTTAAAAAGGCACGGCTCCTCTTGGAGACGACTCTCCTTTTCCCGCACACCTTCGCCAGGTCTCCACGGACTAATTTTCAAAGCCACCTCTTAATGTGGGTTTGTGTCAATCACCCAAATAGACAGCTTCATCCCCTGATATAGAATAGTCTTACATTAGAGTTATGCACACCACAATGGGGATCACTCACTCAGACTGAGGAAAAAAAGAGAAGAATAAAAGCATACTTTAATGCCAATTGAGTCTGAAATAATGCCTCATTCATGTTTTTATGCACACATTCACATTGTGATGACAAGAGGTGCTATCAAAATGTGCACATGAGTCATACCGAAGGAAGAACAGCAGTAAAGCTGGCATTTAAGATCTGTTCTTGGATGAAAACATGAAGAACTCCCTCACATCATGCCCTGAGTGAGACTTTCTTAGAATGAGAAACCACCAACTCCATCTTTTTTTTGCCTTCTCTCTTTCGGATGAATGACCAGTCTGTAAACTTTCATCTTTTCATGCTGCAGGTTTACGCTATGTCTTCATCTTATGGCCATGGCACTCTGAATCAAACTTTAAAAAAAGGAAAACAGAAAAAAGGTGTGAAAATAATACAATGCGAATCCATTGGGCCCTGAAAGAGCTGTCTGTTGTGGTCATTTCACTATAGACTTTATCTCTTATTTCTCTTTCAAAGCATGAGGGTCTGAGGAGCAGCCAAGGGGAAGAAAATCTCCCTTTTAAAAACATTGCTTAAAAGGAACAATATTTATTGCAGTCTTTATAGTTTCAAGGTCCAATTTTAAAAGGGAGTCATTTGCCTGAGATATTAGAACTAGAGGAATGTCTGATGTTATTTGTGCCTGATGTTCTGTCTGGATCATTTAAGAGGTCTGGGAGAAGAAGAAAACAAAAAAATATATAATCTTCAGGAAACGGAGATAGACAGGGAAAAGGAGAGAGAGAGAGAGAGAGAGAGGAAGCGAGATATTCATGAAACAAATATGCACTCTCCCACTTGCCATGTTTGAGAACAATACATATTCAGCTGAACTGTAACTGTCAACCAAGTTTCTGTCTTTGTTTTGGACATCTCTCTTTTTTCCCTCTGCTGTGATCAAGTCTCTCAAACCCGTCAAGACTGTTTATGACTGTGTCATGTGAGAGCTTTAAAGGGTCTGGGAAACAAACCCAGGGAGAGGCAGCCAGCTATGACAGGGCTCATCTCATCAGCATGCAAGTGTACAAAAACATACAGATGGACAGAAAAGTGGCAGACACACACACACACACACACACACACACGCGCACACGCACACACACACACACACACACACACACACACACACACACACACACACACACAAGTAAGTAAGTGAGAGTATTTTAAAGAAATGTCCTGATAATTCCCAATCTATAGCCAACTTCTGAATGAATAAATCCTAATCTTTTTGTTAGTTTATT
This sequence comes from Leiocassis micropogon, assembly GCA_028565275.1. Classification (NCBI taxonomy): domain Eukaryota; kingdom Metazoa; phylum Chordata; class Actinopteri; order Siluriformes; family Bagridae; genus Leiocassis; species Leiocassis micropogon. The sequence goes on from JAOVVA010000051.1 coordinate 18,477,564, forward strand.
TGTTTTTGTTTTTTACAAACCTGCAATAAAGAGCCACATACAGTATGCAAATGATTCCGCCCTTATAGTATATGCATGCACTTCCTCAAAGCCTACACGTATAATACAACTGATTGTCCTTGTAAGCCACAGTTTGTATACATTGATGTTTCAACAAAAGTGCAACTTAATAGCAATTCAACATTAGGTTTCACTGAACATTTTTGTCTATAGTAGATTTGCTTTTGAAAGGGCTTTCACACTTGGTACCCTGCCCAGGTTCCATTGCTACTATTGGTCCAAACCTGAGTTTACCAGGATTCAATCAGATTTACACTCTACAATATAGTAGGTGGCAGTATAAACCTCTGGTTTGCGAGTCACCAATAAACACTAAGAGGAGAAGAGTTCAAGGAAGTTAACACTTGTGCTATGCATAATATGTTTAAGAGAAAATGGAGAAAATGTTAACAGTGACCCTCTCGCCTGCCTTCCTACTTTATCAGCTATGGCTGTGTAATTCAGAGGATGTGATCAGCATGTGCATGTCACACATAAAGATATTGGTGGAGACAGACAGCACTGATGGCGTTGTGTTCTAAGCAGCAGTTCACTTGTGTGCTTAGATAGAGTTAGCTTTCACATTTGATTTGAACCACATTGTACATTTTAATGTGTACTTAGGAACTGTACACTGATTTATGCTAGAGAACAGTATGTAGTGATCACATTACGCAAACATACCAAACTTTGAGGTTGGGTATTCTCGGGTCCAGGCCAGAGCCCGTAGTGTGAAAGCACCCTAGGCCTTCTTCTTGTTTGAAAACACAGCTGTCCTAATTATGTTACTCACACTCATGGTGCATTGTTAGCTATGGTGAGTCATTCTCTGTACCTGCTTTATCCTGGTCAGGGTAATGGTGGATCCTCAGTATGTCAGAGGGAAGTGAGAGTGGATCGGGAGTCAGAGGGAAGTGAGAATGGATTGGGAATCCACCCTGGATGGGATGTCAGTCCAGTTCAAGACACCAATCATGCACACACAAGAAGAATTTAACACCTCCTGGGACAAAATCCACTTATCTACATTTGGAAGGAAACCAGTAGAAATCCACACAGACAAACCCAAGCTCGGGTTTGAACCAAGGAACCTGAAGCTGTGGCAATGCTGCCCACTGCGCCACCCTGCCAACTGTCTAGCAATGTTATTAAAGTTGTTATGTTTAATTGCAAATATAAAGACCTACAGAGCTTTGGTCAATATTAAATATCTTAAAACCTTCATGATTTAGCCAATAAATTGGCAAGAGCTTGTCCTCAGAGAACATATTGAATGTCCTCATATTAAACTAGATAGCAGATGGCATGGACTGTGACTGGTTCACTACAGAAGTCTTTAGAGTGTCAGCACTACACGTAAGTATTGATCACAATACGATACTGCTGAGTGGGTCTGGTCTGCATACTGCCAATCAGCACAACTTCTATCCTTTCACAAAGCAAATCAAATATACATCCCCATCTAATCCAGCTGGCTCTGTTACTAAGCAGCCATACACACACACGTTCATGTGACAGTAGATCCTGCAGAGCACATCTGCCCATATCCCCAGATCTTAAAGTGTTATGAGTACTCAAAAGTACATAATAGTCACCCCTCCTGTGTGAATGTACACAGCATAAAACACTATTTATCCCCACAATCCCTGAATCAAAATCTCCTATATCCTCTCTATATCCCATCTTTCCTTAACCCTGAATAACACGCAGACAGGAAAGGGAAAAAAAACCACCATCCCCCATACTGAGCTTGTGCTTTTTTCCAAGTTACAGTCAGAGATGACACACGACACCAGAAATGATGAGAAAACAGTGGGGTGGCTTCCACTAGATTGATTCCCCTATCCTCTCATTCTTTTCTAGTTAGTCTTTTATTGACTACAAAGGTAGAGGCGAGACTTGGTGAGAGCGGCGGCCTGGCCTGGTTAATCCCGGGGGCGTCGGAGGAAGGTGATCACATCTAAAGGACGTTCAGGCCTACAAGGAAATCAGCAACTCAGAGGATAGACTAAGCTACTTAAACACAAGATGGGCAGGGATGAGCTCTAGCCCGGATAGAAGAGTGACAGAGAGGGAAGGAATGAGACCCTCAGAAGAAAGACAGAATAATTGCAGAAGGCTTTGGAGGCAGGCAGTCGTGCGACTCTTGATCAGAAAAAGAAGTGTCTGTTGGGATAATAGCCTGGTGAGCTAGGAAAGGAAGAGGACAGAGACATACAGACACTGAGATTAAAGTGTCCTTGATATTAATAATAACAGTTTATACTGCTATTTCTTCAACTGAAAGCACGATAGATGTTGGAATTAAGTGATTTTCGATATTATATTTAGTCTGTAACGCTGCGGCCATTCTTTTCATTTAAAGAATGAATCTACCTACTCTTATTTACTGTCCACCAGCAAGACATTTGGTGTTGTTTAGAAAATATCCAAAAACTGTTGAATATTGTATCAGTTGATTAATTAGAAATGCTAAAATGATATTAAGTTATGTATTAGAATTTATTATTACTATTATTATTATTATTATTATTATTATTATTAGTAGTAGTAGTAGTAGTAATAGTAGTAGTTTTATTAATATTCAAAATTACAACAATATGACTGGTTAGTATTATCAGCAGCCACTCATCACATGTTCATATCTTTTGTGAGAATGATATAAATCAGGTAGTGAAGATAGAGATCTTAATATATGGGTGAATCAAATTAAGATAACCTGTAACCTAATGTATATATTCACATCTTTAATAAGCTTCCAATGGCAATAAGTTTAAATTGGATTAGATTTCTGAAATTGAAGGGAATGATAGTGGTGCAGCAGGTAGGTTTGTGAGTTTCCTCACAACCTCAGCAGTCTTCAGATTTACTAGTAGGTGGAATGCCTAGTTTGGTGGTTCTCAACTCTAGATGACTACCTGACCTGAACATTTGATTGTTTTCCCTGCTCTATCACACTCATTTCAATTAAGGAAAGTCTGTTAATTAGCTGATTAGTTAAGTCAGGTGTACTGGGAGCTGAGAAAATGCTAAAACATGCAGGGCAGGCGGTCCTCCAGAACCAGAGTTAAGAACCACGGGCCTATTCTAGATTGTCTATAGATGTGTGAACCAGGTGTACTCAGGGTTGTATTTCCGCTTCATGCCCATTGTTCCTGAAATGGGTTCTGGTTCCATCGCAGCTCTAGCCAGGATAAAACGATTTATGAGGATAAATGAGTTGAGTGGAATTAAACAGTTGCATTATGTAAACTGAAACTTTGATTGGTTCTCTTTACCAAATCTTAGTTCGTCAGGTTATCTTTGTAATGCATGAGGCTGTATACTCTATATAAATCAACACTATAATAAGGTTCTAAAGACCAGGCAAACAAATGTGACCCATTTCTAACCATTATGAAATGCTCAGGATGATTGAAACATTTGTGTTTCGATTAACATGTTAAGTTAAAAAAGCAGTTCAAAACTGTTAAACATTTTTTTTTGTTCACTTCCTTGAACATTAGGAAAGACTACACCAAAGGCCATAAATACAACTGTCTATGGCCCGTCAACGCCTTCAGCAGCAAAATCACAAAGCATTTGCTGCATTAACCTCCTCACCTCAGTATGTTTCCATCATGGAGGGTTTTGGAGGAGCCTCCCACACAACAAAAGGTCTGAGATCACATCATTCAAACACACCTCTTTTCTTTCCACAGAAACACCAATTAAACAGTGTCAGTTATAGCATAAGTGAAAACTGGTAAAAACCTAAGTTTTATATGCAGCTGCATGCAAGGGGCCACATCAGCATGCATAAAATGCAAAATTTAAAGGGTGATATAGAAAATTGTGGTGAAGTGGAAGACCAAAAAGTAAAGTGTGTCTCAAGCTGAAAGGTTAGCCATAGCTGTCATGTTTGAAAATGATGAGTGGCGCTAAGAGAATGTCTGTGGGGTAGCAGGTTTCTCCATGAGGCCATGCCGAGATGGAGAAAAGAGCCACCTGTCCGAACACATTTCCAAGTCTGAGAGAGTGACTTTAAAATTAATGAAGGACGAACTCTGACTTTTAGTCAATGTAAAAATTTCATTAATGTTATTATTCAGTTGTCTGCATGGTGCTGAATTTCTATCACTTTGGCTTCTGCTCTTTGAATTTTTATGTCTCCTATCTTGAAATCCCTCTGTGTCAAGGATGTGCTTAGACGTATATAATGAGAAAAGCCAGATGGAGAAAAAAGAAAAGAAAAGACAAAAATCTTTTACAAGCTAAAAGACTTTGGTATGATGAGCATTATATTTATAGTTTTGCCAGGACTGCTGAACAGAGCCACATTTCCTTCATTTAATATCTTTAGTAGTGTGGATCCAATATAGAAGTAATTTAAATGACAGTTTACTTTTAAATCGATATAAGTAATAGGCTTAAATTTGACATTTTAATATGTATTTTGATACAATCTGACCTTACATGAGCTGAATACATACAAACATTGTAGCTGAATTTTGACCAGTGCAAAATAGGAAGTAGAGCATTAACACTATCCATCAAGACAGTCACTAGCTCTTCTGACTCACTATGCCATCTCTACGACAATGTTGAGTGCTGTAAATTGATGGGAAATCTTACAAAATATAAGCAAAAAACAAAAACACACTCTTGTTATTCTGAATTAATTCTCTGTGGCATTGAGGATAACGGTGAAGCCCCTGAAGAGGCTGTAAGCTCTTGGGAGGTAAATGGTTTTCTGTCGATAGCTTTGAAATGGTATCCTTGTCTCAAGTAGTGCTTCACTTTGCTACTTCATTGTGTAAAGCTTCCAATAACAACTCACTTCAGTGTTTGGCAAAACAGGATATTTACCCCAAAGTGTGTCAAAGTTAGGAGAGCAAACGCTTCACAAGGCCTGCTGCTACCAGCTTCAAATACTCTACAGAATGTAATTTCACTGGCACGAGTAAGAGTTGAGGGGGTTTACAATAACATCTTATAAAACTACAGGCTTCAAAGAGCATACTACTACTACTACCAATAATAATAATAATAATAATAATAATTATAATTATTATTATTATTATTATTATTATTATTATTATATATAATAATATTTGATTGGACCTACCAGGTTATAAAGTTTTAAATAAATCAAGTAATAATTAAACTATTAGTAAATAACTACATTCTACATTAAAATATTTATTATATTTAAATACATTTAAATTCAGAGTTGAGAACCATATTTCATGCATCACAAAGGAAGTTTACACAGTTGCCATTCCTATTCCAAGAGCTGTTTGAAAACACAGTAACACAAATCCACACCACGCTGATGTGGCCTTGTTTCCATATCCCTCCCTCTCTCCCTCACTCCTCACTCTTCTTTGATCCCATCTACTTATCTCTTCTCATAACTTATATTTTTCTTTCTCCTCACAACTGTTCCTCTCACCTCTTCCCTCTGCTCTCCTCATCATACTTCTCACATTTCTTTCTATCTCCACCTGTCCTCTTTCTCACACACCTCCATATTTGTCTCCTTGATGGTCCTCTCTACTCATCTAACCTGTATATTCTTAGAAATCTTAAATACTTTCTTTGTGGTTTTTGAATAATTAAGCAAGTTTTTAGCTTCCTAAAAGGTCTTTACCTAAAAACCCTTCCTGGGAAGAAAGCACTCACTTTTTGGTTATGCGCAACCTACAGTATATGGCTTCAGAGGGAGAGCCTATAGAGTGGGTCTGTGTACTTTTTTTTCAAACCTCCTGTCAAAGCTTTTCTTTTCTTTTATTGCATTGTATTTGATTTATTTTTATGTTATCTACATTTCTTCTTTCTACTCCTGTCCCAACTCTTCCCTTTTTGTCTTATTTTCACTCGCCCTCCCGAATATTTTCTTCTCCTTTTTTATTTTTTCTGTTCCCTTTTCATTGCTAAATCTCTCCTCTTCACTTTTCTTTTCCTCTCTTTACTTGTCTCCCCTTTTGTTTTTTTGTAGGCTTTCGTTTTCCACATTTATCTTATTTTTGATCTCTGTCTGTCTCGCTTTCTCTTCCCTCATACCTTATCACCTCTACTCATCTCTTCATTCTACTTCTTTTTCCTCTCCTCTCCTTTCCTCTCCACATTTCTCCCCTTTACTTCACTCAGCTATACCCTCTTATCTCTACCGCTTTCCCCTTCATACTCCATTCCTTTACCTCTTTCTCATTCTCCTGCACTTACAGTATCTCTTTATCATGCCACTCTTTTTTACTTGTTTTGATAATGCCTTTCTCTAATGTCCACAATAATAAGCCAATACTCAAATAATGCAATAACCTTTAGTCCATTAGGATATAATGAAGTGTTTACATTCACAGACATTTTTATAACATTCAACCAATACAGGGGTTTGAGAGTAAACAGCTCTCAAAGTAACTTCTCAGTGGGGTTTGATTTAAATGACCAAATAAATAAATAGGTAATGCTTTACATTAAGATATCTTTACCTAACATTACCAAATTATGCACTTTGGCATTTATTTAATATAACTAATGTTAAAGTAACCAAATAATTTAACTTGCTTAAACTGACATTTGCTTTAAAGGTTAATGAAGTTCAGTGGAATTATATTTATTCAATCTGTGGCAAAAATAAATCCACATTAATTTAATTACAGCATGTTGATAACTTACTAACCTATGGTCTAGATCTTAATATTGGCTTACTATTTATTCCGACTTTTGTAGTTAAACAATTGCAAATGTGGCAATTAATAAACCATGATGTTGGTTTATATTGTGGAATGAATTTTACGTATTGATGGAATAAAAGATGTGTTGATTATTTGACTTATTTAGTTTATTATTAATGTGTGTACTGTATGTTACTGTACTTTGCATAATGTCACTTAAGGCTTATTAATACTGAAGGTCAAGGTTTGTACATTATAACATACATTAAATAATGCATGGTAAGTGAACCTTAATAGGCATTTTATTAAGCATTACCAGTTATTAGAATATACTTAAACTGTCCTAAATTACCTAAATTCACTCTAGTAGTTTTAAGACTAAACTTAGAGTTATTTATGAAGAGCAGGACAATCTGATTTATTCTTATACAAATTGCCTAATATTTTGTTCCCTCATGGCAAAAATATCTCTATCATAATTTATCATACTATAGGGTAAAAATAGGAGCAGTTTGTATTCCTTAGTACATAGGGTGCATTAAAAAGTGTCCCAGTTTACTTGGTCTAGGTCAACCTACATTATTAAAAAGATTTATATAATTGTAAAGGATTGAATAATACTGTCAGTCATAGTACACAAATCAATTTATTTTAGCCTTTACAAATTGCTATTATGTTTTTAAATAATTGAGTTTGTTGATGTACTTAATTCAATTTGTTTACTTTAACTTAAATATGGCCATTTTTACTGATATTTATTTTTGTTTAACTTGTATATTTCTGAGGGAAAGTGGGAATTCTGCTGTGAATTTGAATATGTTGATATGTGATTAATTCTTTTATTACTTATCAGTTCTTAATTACACTTATTAATGGGTATTTATTAATTAATTCCCTATTTTAAATTAAATATTTAGTTAAACATTAATATATGTTTATTTGTGATCCTTAGCCTTGATTCTGTTCCTCTGCCTAGTCTCTCACTCTCTATTTGGTTACCTGATTATCTGCTTTTTAGGCCTCATTCAGAAAAATCTACAAATACTAAACGTCTATAACTAAAATATGAACAGCTGCAAAACACCCAGGCATTTAAGGGTTAAACTTTCTGACCCTGATATTGCCCCATGATCCTGCTTACACCAACTTCCCCTCAATCTGAGGGATCAAAGATAAGTCAATATGAGTCAGCTTTAGATCTTGTGCTGAAGGGTAAAGCATATTTGCTTTAATACTAATTGGAGAACATCAGATTCATTTGAAAGAATGAGCTTATTTAAATCCAAATATGCGTTTCAGTGGTTGACTGCTGCCGTGTGCCTTACTGGAAACTAGTGGCTGTTATGATATGCAGTATGAGAAGAGAGCAATTGTTTCTTTGACAAATGTAAATATATCTTTATATATATATTATACTGTATATATATATATATATATATAGGTAGTTTCACAATTCACCATGAAATCAATGGATTTAATCTTAAATGAGGAATTACAAATAACACTAATCTGTATTAGGATTATATTCAATAAGCCTAATCCTGCTAGCAGAGGATCTGAAAACAATGTATAAATCTCTGAGAGGAAAACATGAGACAAATAATTTCAGAATAAAATGCAGTGTCTGGACTGTCTTAAGAATCAGGAGCCAAGTAAAAGCAGAAAAGAAGTTTAGTCACAGTACATATCATCTAAATACAAAAAAAAAAGAAGGAAAGAAAGATTATTTAAATACAGTTACATCAGGTTTTCATAATGTTTGTATGGACACACACACACATAGTCTTTGCCCTGCTCTCTTTCTGTCACATGCTTGGTTGACGAATCGTCTCAGGACTGAGCGAGTGGTTGCAGGGTCAGAGTTTATTGCTTTGCAGAAAGAGAAGTCGGACGCCGATATTGATGAAGGCCATTTTGATCTTGTCTGGCTGGATATTTGACAATTTAACAAAACTTCTTACTTTTTGCCACATGGTAAATGAGTATGTTGTATGACCCTCAGCCTGCAATGTCATGGATCACTCACTGTGCTGATTGTATGTGTGTGCATTTGTTTCAGCAGAATCCGTCTAATAGCACCATATGTTGACCATAAAACTCGATGATGAAGTTTACCTTGATGATTTACACACTAATATCTGTCATATAAATCTGTAGACTGTCATTGTTGAGATTGGGGATAAAATTCAATCTTTTTTTGTGGCTTGCAATACACATAACTGTATAAATGAGAGATGTGACTGAAGTAAAGTGTAACAAAATATGGGTGCAGTATGTACCATATATATTTTGGGTTTAGTATTTTATCTCTTTTTCACACCAGCAACATTTGCTTTTTGTCTGGCTGGACCTAGGAGGGTGGAAGATATAAATGGACTATTTCTAAAATAAGAATAAGAATAAGAAGCAGATATGGCATGAGCATTATATGTAATTTAAGCAAAAGTATTAGCAGCTTCATTGTTACAGTGGCGTTATGGCGCACTTTGGTAAAAAAAAAAAATACAAATAAATAAACAAACAAACAAATAAATAAATGCACTTTCCTAAAAAATAAAATCGATTAAAAAATGTTCTTGTCTTGAGTCAGTTGATATTTGTATCCTTTTCAAATTCACTTTAAATTTCGAGTTGACAAATCGCATTGCTCGGGTCGAATGAAATGTACAATGTCATGTATAAGCCTAAGACACTTCTTTTCAGTAATGAATTACACAAAAATTGCTCAGGTAATGAAAGTGACAACAGGTCTTTCACACGTTGCTGAAAGCCACATCAATCCTTATTGACAGAAAAACACGGTGCGGCGCCATAAAGCGGCTCTGCTGCGTCCACCGTAGTGTCTAAGGGCAGTAATTACAAAGCTCATTTCAGAGGCGGCACACAGCCTGGCCATTAGCCCTGTGCGAAAAGCCATGAATGCAGCATATCTGTAGCTGAACACAGCACAGTAGTCAGGCCAAACATGCTTTGTGTTGCCGTATACTGCAAGGGGGGGGACTTACTCACCCTGCTGTCTAAAAGCTGCAGGCCGCAGGGGTCACGGCCATTCTGCCTGTGTCCACATCAGAGAAGAAACCCACAGATCTCTCCCTCCCTCCCTCTCTCTCTCTTCTCTTTTTCTCTTTCTCTCTCTTTTTCTGTTTCCTTTCCTTTCTCTCTCGCTGGCCGGAGGAACATGCACACACAGTAGGCTGGACCTCTCTTAGATGTATCAATAGGCCGATATGCACCAAGGTCAAAAACAAATTTTTTGAATTCAGCAGCGATCAGAATAATATCCAGAGGTGGTGGTGGGGGGGGGGGGACACAGAATGTTTACAAAGCCAAAACATCAGCTTCTGCCAGATCTTTAATGGAAAAGAAGCATTAATGCAGCTACACCTGCTCCGGTACTTTTGTGCTACTGCGCAGAGGAGCATCTGGACAGACGAATTGAACTTGGATTCAATTAAGTCGTCCTGTAAGAAGGAGCGAAGTGGGAGAGTTAGCTATACAAGCTGGAGGAGCCAAGATATGCTTGGGGTTAGCCTTGATTCAACCCACACACGGAAGCCAAGTGCAGTGTAAACAAACAAAGTAGCGAGTGTTTGCTAAATGTTCACAGTAAAAGCAAGACAGCTTTTTAAGCACAAGTTCTATTTGTACTTTAAAAATGTACAGAGATAACAGCAGACAGGGAGGATTAAGCATCAGCCGAACCGACTGTTGGAGCTGACATTGGGGACAGGCCCATATTGTGTTATTGCGGATAGATCTAACAAGTCAGAGACCTGAACCATAAATCAACCAAGTGAAGGACATTCTGCTGCCAGCCAGGGAGAGGAAAGAGAAAGAGAGTGTGTGTAAGAGAGAGAGAAAGAGAGAGAGGCGAGAAGGGAAAGAGAGAAATCATAAAGAGATAAAAACAAGAAGTCTTAATGAGGGTTGTGTAGAGTAATAAGTGGCTGCTCAGTAGTTGCAGTCTCTGCATGTGCAGATAAGCTGTCAGCCTTGTTTTTAGCTCTGTATAAACACTCCGAAAGTAAACGGTTTAAGAGCGAGTGGTTTGGATGCTGCTGAGGATTGATGCATAGGGAAGAAAAGACTTGCAGGGGGTTTGGCGAGGATAGTGCTTTTTATCTGTGCAAAGCTGAACGACACCATGTCACATCCTGTCTGGAACCTTTCATGTTTCACTTGGCTGCACACTTCACAATCCTTCCCTATCCCTCAGCTTCCACCGAATATATTAGCATTGTTGTCCCGGTAGTTGTCATGTTTTGGAGACATGGAAGTAAAATGCAGAATATGAGCAATAACTTAGATAAAGCTTAATACCCCATAGGGACACGTTAGAGCAGGAAAGAAACGGTTGGAGCCTTTGTCAAACATATAAATTTATACAGCGGTAATTCTTAATAATAAAATATTTTTGCTTTTATTGAAATGGTAAGATTGAGATCATGCTTTGCCATCATTTATTATATATATGAGATATTATACTTATTTATACTTATCAACTAGAGAAAATGTGAGTAGTAGTAGTTGTAATAGTAGTACTAGTAGTAGTAGATTTTTTTTTACAATTTACATTAAAAACATTTAATAATTTTAAGGGTGTGTGTGTGGGGCGGGGGTGGGGGGGTTGGTGGGGGTTGATCATTTCTGCAT
>JAOVVA010000051.1:18520802-18537212 GCA_028565275.1 Leiocassis micropogon
TAACAACAGTGAAAGGGAGCCAAGTGAAAAGGAGAGAATGAGAGAAAGGGAAGAAAGAAAGAAAGAAAGAAAGAAAGGCTTTCCCAAGCAAAGCAACACAAAGCAAGCCTTTGTCTCATTTTGTCTATGTGCTACGCTATTCTAATTTCTCAACAGTCAATAACTGGCATAGACACACAAAAGAGACAGAGATTGACAGACCTGAGGACATAAAAAGAGAGATGAATGCAACAGGCAAAAAGCAGCCAGTTTTAATATGTGCAGCAGAAATATGTTTTTTTTTTTTGTTTTTTTTTAAGTAATCAAATGCAAAGATGAGGGGTAGACGCAGAGCTGCTTTGTGCACCCGGACAGTATTAGTTAGTAGAGAGCGGGGCTCCTCTTACGTGGCTCACAACAACCCTTTGTTGGGAAAAAAGGAAAAAGGGAAGGAGGGCCACACTGGTTGGCATGGCACCTAGCAGGTATAAGCTTCACCTGTGGTGAGTGGGAAGGGTTCAGACACTGGCACAGCCCCAGGATCTGCCGCAGACAATCCTGCCCGACCAGTTCTAGCCAGCCGAGGGCCACAATGCCGTGCTGTTCGATCTAACCGTCACATCTAACAGCAGGACTGCAGGAGATTAGTGCTTGAATGAGGGTGCTTTGAAATGATCTGTCGCAGGCTTATCAAACCAAGCTCTGTCCGTCACTTATATTTGTTTCAGACTGGATAAGCTAGAAGTGATTTAAGTAAGTAATGTTATTAGCCTCTAGATCCCAAGTGGTAAGATCAAGTGGTGCAATACATGATTAGAATTAAGAGCTGCAGGTATTATATACCTTTATAGAGTAGAAGACGTTCAACCAACTTACTCTTAGCTATGTATTTCAGTGTCATATATGAAAGGGAGTCAGAGTGATTGTTATGTAAAATTACAGATTATTGTGTTGTTGTTTTTTTTTTCTTCTATTACCTTTGATGTGCCCTTATTGGAAAAATACAGCCCAGACCTTCTCAACACAAAATAGAACTTCTTCCAGGACTTCCTGCCCTGCTCTTTTGAGTAGAGAAAGCCGTGGATCTCAGGACATGTGCTGGAGTTGAGAAATGTCTAAGAGCAAACAGACCCCAAAACAGCACAAATCAGACATGTTTTAAATCGACAGTCTTTCACATAATTTCACATAATAGTACAATGATAAAAAACACCCAAGTTCCTAAAACTTGTGTTCAAATTCCCATGTTAACCCCTTAAACTTCAAGACTTTCAATCCGTAACCTGGAATACAGTATAACTTGTTTGTTACTGTAGTTCTGCTGTATTTACTGAACAATGTAGTGATTCCACAATTGGAGTACCACTTCACACCTTAAAAAGTAACTAATTAAAAAATAAAAAACTTTATTTTCAACCCTGAATCTAAAATATATATTTTTTAAATGCAGTATTTGCTCTTAAATGAATAAAGGTTAAGATATTTAGTAGGGATACGCATCACCATGGACCTCCCAATATGATATCACAATACCTAGGTGTTAAGTTGATTGATTATGGTTGATTATGTTCTAGACGTTCCCAGGTTCAAACCCCACCTCTACCAAGTTTCCCCTGTTGTACAATGCAATAAAAATGTAAGTTGCTCTTGATATGGCCGTTTGACAAATGTGTAAATGTATTTCGATTCTGTTAGTATCACTATTTCATAAATGTCCTGAATCGCCAAATCTTTGGAGAGTGTGTTACGAATTGTCACATAAAAGAATCACGCTATGTAACAGAATTATAAAGACATCCTATGATTTACATAAAATAAATTGTTATACTTAAAATTTAATCTAGAATTTGAGTAACAGTGGTATACTTCAAAGTGACCTCATCAGTTACACATTAGTCTGAAAATAAGTAAAAATGTGAGATTAATTTCTTCTTACCATGGCTTTTAGGAAAGGTAAAAAAGCAGCTTCCTGTTTAACTGTGACTTGTGCTATATTCTAAATACTTCATGAAGTGTACATATTTAGGTGACAGGGTTAAGTTAATGTTTCTTGGATGATCAGATAAATGATTCATGGAAATTGATGCTTCAAGCATGAGATGTTAAATGGATTCCCACAGTACTGCAGAAAATATAGTATTTTTTTATTAATTTAAAGTACTGTAATGGGTTAGGATGGGGGGGAAACTGTTTTCTAGTGCTGTTCTCTTTAGAGGGGGATTTTATTGAAGTTTTAATGTTGTGACTTAAATATGTTTAGTGCTGTCAATCGATTACAATTTTTAAAATCTAGTTAATTATAGTCACATAATATAAATTTTTTTAAATACTCAGATTTACTTGTATTATAAACATGCAATGTTGGAATAAAGAACCTTCCATTCCCACATCTCACATGTAGTCTTGATTCTAGGAGTCTAGTTCCCCTTGAAGGTAGCTCGAGCACACAATTTTGGTTTTATCCAAACTTCCATCTAGAACCTTTTTATAATGGAACCAGCCGTTCAGCACACCTGGTGATGTTTCCTCAGTCATCTTATTATCCACGCTAAACATGCCATTGTCACACACAGCCAAGTAACCACGCTGCGATTACGGGAAGCCATTAGGCTCAAACTTTATAATATAATTAATCTGCGTTAAAACAAGTAGTAAGGCTTTAACATTTCTAGATTAATCAACATGCATTAACGTGATAATATTGACAGCCCTAGTTAAAACAGAAGGTGAGAATGAGACTGCTAGAAGGTAATACCTGGATAAGCTGCGAGTGGTTCATGAGTCCATTTGCTTCACTCGATATAGACACCATGCTTTCTGGAAAAAAATCCTGTTAACATGAGAAAAACATCAATCGGTACCAACAGACACCAGCCATCATGATTACTAAAGACTCTGAGGGCAAAACAGATTTTCACAGTTTGTGCCCTAAAATGTCAGTCACCTCTATAACTCATCATTTCATTTAAACCTGCTGGAAAGAAATAATCCTCTCTAAGTCGATTGATCATAGTCAGATGCAAGTCAAACTGATCTTTAAAAACTCCCTACCAGTCTTTGAACTCCATCAAAACCTATAAACGGATCTCTCCTAATAAGAATAATAAGACTAGTAATTGAGTCGAGTCTCTGTTTGTCATAAGAACAAAAGCCCCAAAAGGCTTGATGATTGGGACTTCAGAGTATATAAAATGTTGATTTGCATTTTTGCTACTCCGCCAATCTGTTATACATTACCTAGGCAGCACAGACGTTTTTTTTTCCAAGAACAACACACATACACAAAAAACACTACACACCAGAGGTTTCTTGAAGAACTCATATTTGGCATAATTCTTCCTGAAATACAGGCGGCTGTCTGAGTCCATGCCCCAGTTAGACTGGACTTCCAAGACTGATTCATGGTCTTCTATGATTCTTTCTGAAAGCAATACAAGAAAAGAGAAGTCAGTGAAAAAACAATGAAAAACTAACATACACCTATGTCCATGTGCATATTTATTTCTACACACACAATTCAAGAGCACTGTATTTTAAGAGCACCTTCAGTATCTGGATTTTGTCTTACTCCTTACGCTCTCTTTTGTTGTCCCAACCATCAGCTAATATGAGATTTAAAAATATATTAACTAAGTTTTCCTTTTTTAAAATATGTTTCATCAATGAGTAATCTTTGATTATACCATGTGTGAGGTGCAGGGAGTCAGGGAAGGCTGACTGACTCAACTGCATTGCTTCATTTTTCTCATTAAACATTATTCAGCTCCTGGAAACCCAAACGAATGTTTAATGAATGAATGGAAAGCGTCTATTTAGAGCAGGCCATCTGGAAGAGTGAGAATGATTATATTCAAGACTAATTAATTCCCATAGCATAACTGCAATCAGGGCTGGCGAGCCTCATCAAAATGCATTGGCATGCTGGGTGTTTCTCTGGGTATCTGTGATCTCCTGCTGTGAGGCACCGGGTATTTCTAGTCGTCGCTGATCTGTGGACAGTTACAAGCTTCTGCCAGTAGCTGGCTATGGAATCTCCGATCCGCATTTTATGCATTCTGGATAAGTTGTGTGTGAATATACTTGTAGCTCTTGCAAAAACAATTAGGAGAATAAGAATAATGCTAGCCCTAAAGTAAGTTGAAGCTCTTGAAGTATGGGTAAGGTTACAGTACATGAGTCCATCACTCTGGCCATATAAGCTCAAGTTAAATGCTACCTAGAGGGAAAACTATAAAATTAATATACAGTACAAGGTGAAACTTTATATTTACTGTAGCTATTTACATTGTCTTAAAACCATAAATAAATAAATAAATAAATGTGAGTCATTCATTAATAAATAATAATGCAATAAATTTTACATCTAAGATGGATTTTGCATCAACACAAAATTGAGCATGAGTAGGCCTCCTTCCTTATCGTGAAACTGATTTGACAAAGTAACAAATTTCCCATTGAAGTCTACAGTTACTAAACCTTCATTCAGGTTTTTTTTCACTATCTAGCAGCACAGAGCCTAATAGCAGTCAGCATGGTTCACTGGGCTTATTGTGTATTTTTTAGTGTCCTTTACATGTTAAACATTTGCCAGAAATGTGCAGCCTTATAAACTTTTACTTACGCACTAAATTATTTAAACCCCAACTTCTGCAGCTTTGCCAAGTAAAAAAAAATTCATTATTACATTATTACTAGAAGATAGGTTGTTTGCTCTAATTCTAATGGTTAGACCTGCGTTTTTAAAATTTCATGGTAACAAATTAGAACAACTTAGTTGGAGGTTGGGAAATTTAATCATCCTCGTTAAAACCTCTCCTAGGAATTAAATTTTTCATCAGATGATAAAGGTAATCAGTAAGAAGAACGTCGTATTGGGTGACCTCAAAGTGAAAAAGTGAAGCTTAATTCCCCCACAGCACAACAGTGACACTAGCTTTTCCCTTTGCTACTCATCTTCATAGATTTGGCCATCCTTTAGAATTTATTGTTATTTAGGCCTTCAGTTCAGATAAAGAGCAATGGATGGTACTATTGTCTCACGGGTTAAAAATATTATGGATAAGCAGTATTGCTTAGGCTTCACCCAACAGACCATCAGGGAATCTATCCAAGCAATTAATTGTTCCATGTGTGCATCATGAGAAGAGGAGTCCCATTGGTTAGATAAATTACTTCCTGATTATTGTGCAACATTAAGATAAATATTAAACATCATAAACTGAATACTAATTTTAAACTAATTTCAATATCAAACTCCTTCAGACAAAAGCCTGTTGGCCACAGATGGGCTCATTTTAGCACTAATCATACATTTAAGGGAACAAATTAGGGGTAATTTGTGGGTGCAGGTTTAGATTCAATAATTTAAACAGAGATACGTTTTAGGAAAAGTCCTGTTTCAATGATCTGTGCAGCATTCAATTAGGTCTGTTTAGTGACTGGAGGTCCTTCCACGGTCATACAAATTGGGAATAAATACAGTGGTCACCATTGGCCTCCTCAGTCCCTAGTTGGACTACAGACATTCCTACGTATATGGATGGATGGACACCTGTTTAGTATATGTGCTACAGTAGGTAAGGCTCACTGGTTCCTTCTCTAAAAATAGATCCAGGAGGGGATAAAATGTGGTGAAGAAGAAATGTGTAATCATTCTAAAGGAGCAAAAATGATAGATGTATAATAGGGATGCATAAAGGTAAGAAATACATAGATTGAATAAGAGGATGAAGGAACAGATGGTTGAATTATGCAATGGTGTGAAGAATTGTGTTATTCCTGCGTGGAAGGTAGCTGCCAGAGATGCCAGAGATGTTAACCACTTCCTGTCCAGTGGAGATTAACATTACTTACGGTATGATTCCAAAGAAAGACCACAGTTAGAAGTCCTCTTAGTTATGTCATATACTCACCACAAACATTTCATATTCCACATCTGTTACTCCATTTACCCATTCATTCACACCATTTGCCTGAACCCCAGCCTGACTTTCTGATGACATCCATTTCTCGATTATTCCAAGTGTCATCCGCATGACTTTAGCTTCCCCTCAGGTTTCATAGTAATGCTCACTTTCCCTCTACTACCTCTCGCTCTACCTCTGTATTGGCCAGAGATGAACCTGAGGGCTTTGATATTCCTTTTTACTGTGTTAAACTCTTTTACTTGTAAATTCCGAAGCACAAGCACACATTTGAATTCCCTTCTCCTCTTGGCTCAACTACTTCCTCTATAATCAACCATTCCTGACTTTCACTTCAGTTTGTGACCGCAAAAATGTAAACCATGTACAAATGGACAGAGCTTTTTCTTACCATTTAACTCAGAAACCATGCCCTGTGATGAACTGGCATGCCAATCAGGGTGTATTCCTACCTCGTGCCCAATGCAAACGCAAACAAAATGCATCTGAACTGCCCAGTTGTACTTGAGTACAGCTTTGGATGTAAAAAAAAAATGAATGCATCAAACGTAGTTCATCAGAACTGCCCAGCTGTACTTAAAATCAGCTTTGGATGTTCAACTTTAGAGGGTTAAGTTGTAGCTCCATAACTAATTTCTTTGGGCAGATTTCTATCCTCTCAATCTCCATTCAATTAAACTGTCCTAGAAAAAAATATTTAGTAAAAACTGAAATTTCTGAGAAGATGAAATTGAAAATTTCCTTCTCCAAATAAATATATTCATCCCTATTTCTTCTCTGTGTTGTTACTATCTTCTTGTCTCATTCCTGTTTGCCATAAATCCTGCACTCCTCACTTACTGTACATCGTCATTAATCAGCCTTCCAGCACACAGCAAAAGCTGCTCAGTACTAGAGCCAGAGTTCTTTGGCCTTTCTACATTTTGCTACTCAAACTACAATCGATTAATTGAAGGTAAGGTCTGCACTCCCAGACACTACATTAAACTGTTGGTGTCTGCTTCAGACTTCAAAAGCATTAACCCCATAAAGTCTGTTTTTCCTTCCGCTTGTCACACAAAGGGGGATTTTATAAGAGGTTTTCTGCTTGGGCAAGTTTTCTCACAGTCATCTTCAGTCTTGCTGTAAGAGAAGTCTGAGGATGGTGGTTTCCCCGCTGTATGTTAAGCAAGGATTCTTGCCTGACATGTAAAAGATGTTTATCGAGGACTTTTCATTCTGATACACGCTGCCACATAAATTGCATAAAATAACATATTTTGTCGAGTGTTGAGACAGTTCTCTAACTCTAACACCATCTGTGAATTAGTATGATTTCATTACAAATGTCAGCACTTTTCAAGAATAAACTGCAATGCAAGTGGTTTTCAGACTTTTAAATTATCCACGGCATGCAAAGCATTACAGTACAATGCTGGAGTCACCCTGAGAGCCGAACTCAAAATTTGATGCTTTAATGTAACATATGAGGACACATATCGTATGGATAAAGTTAAAAACATGAACATGCCAGTGGTGTTTTATGTGGTACATCTGTTTAAACTGTAACTCTAAAACAAATTAAGCCTAGTTGCAAAAATGTCTGCTGATGTCATGAAAAGAGATTCAATGCACAATCACCATTCATTGTGTTTTGTTTAAAACTAGATAAGATCAGTGTCTACTTGGCATTCCACAGCATGTGACTAAATTGCAAGATTAGAGCTAGATCACAGTGAGGCCATATTTCTTATAGCGAGTTCTGTTACATTACAGCTATTGCCAAGGGGTGATGGTGCACGCATGCCTGAATATCAAGACTCATAAAACAATGCATGAAACAGTGATACCATTATGCTCCATTAAAGCTAAATTAGTTTTTGGGCATTATGGGGGCACAGATGGATGCACTTACCAATACCCAGATGAGCAAGGTGCTCAATCAATGTCCAGCTGTGGTCATCAATGCAGTGGTTCTTCAGAATGAACAGCTGGCAGATATCCCGGGCAGTGATGTCACTGGGAACCTCCACGGCTCGACTGCTGTTGTCCTCACTGTATACTTTGATCACCTTCCACAAAGGAACCCATTTATTAGCCAGTGAAAAGTGAAAAAGTTTTGAGTCATTTTGCAGTGACTGTGAAATCATATGACATTTTCTATACAGTACAATTATGACTACTGATCCAAAATCAGAAATGTCAAAATAAATATATGAACCTAATACTCGATTATATGCCTTTTGTGCAAGGGCAGAGAATCGTGTCATTAATGGAGCTCATTTGATACTGCAAGCTACCTCACACCTCACGCCCTCCACACTCAACACTCCATTCATTTCGAATGACAGTGTAGCAGTGAGAACCAGGCCAGCAAACTGGGAGCAGATCATGAATGTTCCCTTTCACTTGCTTCTCAGTTCCTAGTCTCGCACTCGCCAAACGGAACAGCAGAACGAGCAGTGCGTATTATCGCCAAATCGGAGTCCCTTCGGTCCGGATTAAGTTTAGAACAGCTATCAACGATAGCTCGAATTATCCCTTACAGAAAGAGAGGAAGGTTTTAGCCTCTTCTGCAAGGCATCAACCAGATACAAACACTCATGCATAAAAACAAATATTTTAGCATAACTTACCACCGTATTAGACGGCAAGCAGAGCTGTGATTTGGGGCTAGCTCTGCAGTTTAGGTAAGGCTGAGTACACAGCATTGTAGGAGCAGGATTTTAGGTGAAACATAGAAACATGCATGTACTGAGGGAGCAGTAGCTCTCTCCCTCTATTTTTTCCTCTCGCTGTCTCTCTTGTTCTTCTCCTCTTCTGTCTCTTACTCTCTCCTCTCTGTCTTTCCCAGACGTTCTGCTTCTTCTTCTCTCTCTCTCTCTTTCTCTCTCTCTGGCTCTTTCTTTCTGCAGCTGAACTGAAATGAGGTAATTAAGAGAACAGGCTCCGAGCTCCAGTACTTCCTGCCTCTCCTGCTGTATGTCACCCAAACTCTGCCCAATCACCTGCCATCTCTCACTAACTGCAGCTTCCAGGGGTAAGCCCTGCCCACCCCATACCAGCACAAGCTCCACCCTCACCACCACCAGAAAGAGAGGGGAGTAGAGGAAGATAGTGAAGAGAGAAGGGAGCTGGGGAGAAGGA
Organism: Leiocassis micropogon; assembly: GCA_028565275.1. NCBI lineage: Eukaryota > Metazoa > Chordata > Actinopteri > Siluriformes > Bagridae > Leiocassis > Leiocassis micropogon. Next base: position 18,529,832 of record JAOVVA010000051.1, read on the forward strand.
GGTGGAGTAGAGAAGGGGTAGAAAAAGTCACAAGGCTCGTTTCACCTAGCTTTTCCCATGGCAGAGATCAACCCCATCTGTCCTCTCTATAATGTTCAGCATAGGTGCTGCACCCTTTTTGACCATTTTGTTTAAATATCATTTTAATTTAGATCAACTTCATGTAAAGTTTTTTTTATTTAAAAAGTGGTTAGGAAAAGATGGGGGAAGGGAAGTAAAGGAAGGAGAAGGGTCAAGAGACATGAGACGAAATGTGAGGAGAGAAAGCATGGGGGAGGGAGAGAGAGAGAGAGAGAGAGAGAGAGAGAGAGAGGGAAAAGACAGCCAGAGAGAGAGAGAGAGAGAGAGAGAGAGAGAGAGAGAGAGAGAGAGAAAGAAAGAAAGAAAGAGTCCAATCAAGGTTTAGTTAAAGCCTATTTATTATTTATGCTTTGTACAGTGATGAGGTGAAAATAAACTGGTCTCATGTATTCAGGCTTATAACGTTTAACATGCAGATGTGCTACTGTTGCTCTGATATTCTTAACCTTCAAAAAACTCTTCATTTTATCAGCTGTGGTAGAACTAAAATGACCAAAAGACTAGGAAGTCATGGTTTCCAGTTATTGTATGGCTTAATCAAAAGGATCAATAGAACTTTTAAAGGAAGCCTACATTGTCCTACACATCCCACAATCCTATACAGCTATAGTCAAAACAGAAAAAAAAACATCACCAACACAGCAGGGAACATGGAGCAGTTTGTGCACAAATGTCTTAAGAACTTATATCTGACAATAAACAGATTGTGCAGTCACAGAACATTAGGTCTATTACCTCCAATGATTATGTAATTATTTAATTCCCTCCAGTCTTACTCCCACTAGTCAGTTGAATCTAGAAAACATTAACATTGTCAGTATCTTTGGTGAATCTTTGTTTTTGCCTCATCACTGGGAGTTCATAACTTTAAATCCTGGTGAAGTGAGAGAGTTGAAGAGAACCTGCTTTTTGAGTGGGAGGAACGGCCTTCACTTCTGCCCATCAATCAGATCCAATCGAGAGGATCTGTTACATCCTGTATAGGGCATGGGAACGTGTAGTCTTGATGCAGTGTCTTATGGTTGAGCTGTTATTTTAGCAGGGTTAGTCAGTCATTAAACAGATAGCTAGTCTAACTAGTGTTTGAGTCATTATGGTAAGAAGATATTGCTGTGTTATAAACTACCTCAGAAGCACCCATGACCGCTGTCATAAAAATATGCTACGGCCATTACAATGACTTCATATGTGGTGATTAAACAAGGAAAGGTTATATATGATTATATGCTAATTTTAACTGTCAAAATAGCTGTGGAGAACAATGACGACACTCTAACATTAGCTTAAGAGACTTTTGTGCAGATTATTCCAGTCTCTCTAGGATGTTACATGGTCCCATGCCTTCAAAGAGACAGATTTGATCCATATATCACTGCTACGCATTCCTCTGGAGTTTGCTGAGATTCATCCCCTTCTCCTTCATTTAAAACGGATAGTTTTTAAACTCATACAATGTCTGTGAACGTTGCATGTAAACAATGAATTGACCTCACCAATGATCCCATAATATATGCTGTCTATTCCCGAGCCCTGTGCAGAATGGTACAATTAACCCTCCCATCTAAACAGACTGAACTATGTTGACAGCTTGTTTACTGCAACATTCATAGTTCACAAACATCTGCCTTGTAAAGAACTAAGGCTGGATCAGAAGAGTTGTTAACCCTTAATCAGGCAAAGATCAGCATTTGGTACTTTATCAGTTGCCTTTATCAGTACCTCAAGACCTACCCATTTGTAGAATATTTCTTATAATTTTTCCATATTTTTATGTTTAAATAAATAAATAAAATAAAATAAATAAATAAAAAAATGACTTCAACTTTATCTGTGTCCTTTTGTTTAATAATGTAAACAGGTTTGCCCGGAAAAAGTCCAGCCATTGATAATATAACACGAACGATTCAACAGATTCAACAAAAACTGGCAGCCAGGGAGAATGAAATGGAATGCGCATGCGGGAACAATGATGACTTCGATGTACTAGTCAGTGGGCCGCTAGATGCCATTGAGTGAGCATGTGTACTGTGTGGACATTGCATTCAAAATGACCGAATGAGTAGAGCAACGAATCTGCATCAAATTTTGCATTAAGCTTGAACAAACAGAGAGAGAGAAAGATGCAGTGTCACAAAAGTGTGGAACAGACCCTTCCAAGATGACCAAGAATCTGTTGAATAGATCCATGTTCTGTAAGATCTGCAACAAGCAGAACACCTGAGAATGTTGATTGTGTATGAGCAGCAATCAAGAAAGGTCAGTATAATGTATAATGTATAATGGCAGCTTACTACCAAAAATAAATAAATAAATAGCTGGGACATGCAAAGAATAAAGAATTCCGCTGTGAAGTAATGTGTATGTGAGAATTTCAAAGTAATTCAATGTGTGCCCTATAAATGCTTAAGGCAGATACTTTGTTTTTGTACTTGCCTTTAGAAAAATGCTAAAATTGAAAAGAGAAACATTTTTGAAGTGATCAGCTTTTTACAGCACACTGTAAGACTTTACACCACTGTTCTAAAGTTTATTAGTGTTCCTTCATTAAAGTAAAGAAAAATCTGCAAGGTGTCGAGAAAGTGTTAGCACCCACCAGTCATCATCACCTGTAATCATATCTCTAAATGAAATCTAATTTTTAAATAGTACTGTACAGTATGTGGTGTGTTGTGTTGAAACCCTTATGGACAGGGTATCATTTGATTTGTGTGAATACATTTCCTTCAGAGGCTGTCAGAGCTTCCAATCAGTGCTGACTTGATAAAGTCCCAAAAGTGCCTTTGGTTCCTTTGCAGCCTGCGGAGGAGGGACTCTTTTCAGACTCAATCGCTGCACAGGTGCCGCTTTGCACTTGTATCAAACAGAGCTTCAAAGCAAACACACAATCCATACACAAAATTCAGACTGAAGTAAATCATAATTTTCCTATTCTTTGTAGAGTCACATTAAGCTGCAGTACTTCCAGGTTTGTGTGCATAACATTATGATCGCCTGGGTGGTTATTTACAGTATGTGCATGAGTGCAAACTCTTACATTAGAAAAAATCATTAGCAGTGAATTTCAGAATTATAAAGAGTACTGCTTTCCTTAGCTGGAATCAAAGCTAATTTTAAAGTTGTCTTCTTTGAACATTTTGGGTACTGTATGCGGAACTCCAATGGCCATTTCTGAGAACATGAAGAACACGCACATTTGTGGCAGTGGCTTACTCTTCTTTGATTAGATACTTAAATATACATGCAGCATCATACAGAGGCTGAGCGTTCTGACTGTTTCCTATTTGGCATCCCTGAGCTGTGAGCTGTCCTCAGAATTTTGAGGGAGGAAAAAAAAAAAAAACTAACTGAAAAAGACACAGTCCATAGATGTCCTCAAATGCTCTTGTTAGAGAACATATTTGTCTGATGCAATGCTAAAACGTTTTATTTAGTGACTTACTAAAAATCTGTGTGTGATAAAAGCTCAGCGCAGAGTGCAGATAAAACATATGTAAGGGTAGTTCAAGCTTTGCTTGAGTGCCATCACTGGACACAAAGACCTGCATTCAGAAGCATCTACTGTTTTCTCTCTCGCTCTCTCTCTCACACACACCCATATACACAGAGGCCCTTTTAACAATTTGACTTTAGTTGTTCTTCCCTTATTCTGTAATACAGAATTCTCATACGACCCATATCATAAATTCTCTCGCTCACTAACAATTTCTGATGTTACCAGTCTTTCAAAGTTCACCACTTTCAAATATATTTCAAATTTAATCAGAGATCAATGAATTTTCCTGTTTAAGCATGTAAAAGCAAGTAAAAGCATGTCTGAAATCTGTTTCTAAGTGTCTTCAGTTTTACTCTCTTTGAAAGGTAAGTGGGAATGAAAAGTGGGTGCAGATCGGGTTGGGCCACCCACTCTTGCATCCACTACTGGCGTGCCCCAAATGCATACAATCATATACATTTAGGCATTTGGCAGACGCCCTTATATAGAACGACTTCAATTTTAATCTCATTATACATCTGAGCAGTAGATGGTATGGTAAGTAGTAAGGTAGTAGTAAGAGCCATGCTCAAGAGCCCAACAGGGACAACTTGGTGGTCGTAGAATTTGAACCTGGCCCCTCCTGGACCGTAGTCCAATGCCTTAACCACTGAGCTACCCCTGACAATCACACACTTCAAGCACGCATGGAGAGGCACATGCACAACTCACTTGGCTACTTCATTCGGTATATTCTAAACCCTGAGAGGATAGAGGAAGTCCACAAGTCATGCGTTAAAATGTGTGTGTATAATGTGTGTCTGGCTCTCCGTGTTCAGAGATAAGCTTTGAAGCAGAGCATGCTTGGGGAGAGTAGAACACTGGGAGACTGTCTCCCTCCAGCTATCACTCAGTTAAACAAGGAAATAAGATTAGCAGTAAACTGATTACACCCATGACAGCTTTATGCACCCACTGTCGGATTCTGATCGTACGACACAATTAAGAAACTGCATTGATGAAAATTTGGTTCTTTCCAGTTTCTAATTCCAGTGGAGGTACTGCCGTTTTATGAACCTTTTATTATGTATTTATGAAAAGGGATCCTTGCCTAATGAGTGTATTGGGCCTTAACAAAATGAAAACACGGCATAAGCTTTCCGTTCTTTAGAAAATATTGAAAAAAAGAGCTTACATTTTTTGGTCATTTTATAGTGTTTTTCTATCATACAGTAAGCCTCACTTTTCCTGATGAACACTAGTGTGTTATTTAACATCATCTGATCATTTTGTAAAAGAGAACTTTAGTACTATATTTTCAATGGAGGATTGATGTATTCTCAGCTGTTTTTGTTTGAAACAATAAAAATGTTGCCTTTTTTAAGCCGTGATAGACGACTGTTTTTGTGTCCTCTAGGTTCCTACTTTTCCATCCTGAACCTGACTGCACACCCTAAGTACTAAATTGTTTGGAGAATAACATTTAGCTAGCTTCAATTTGTTTGTTCAGATCATGATTAGAAACCGTTGATCCAGTTTATTTTTGTTTTAGGAATGAGAAAAGTAAGTCTGAAAGTTAAACGGATTACAAACTGAGTATGCGTAGTCACTTGAAAAAAGTGTTACAATTGATATATAAACCTGCAGACTGCAGAACTGTGTGTTCAGAACTGGTGAACAGACCATAGTACTGTACGTGTTATTCAGGTTAGCACTATTGTGGCCTTTAGAGATGCTTAACAGTCTTCAACTCAAGGACAGGACAGTATAGACCAGTTGACTAAAGTCTGTCCTTCTGTATTCATGACCTCTCACTCCACAGCTGCATCTTTATCTGAGAATCAGACAACTGGCCTTGGCCTGACTGGTACTTATCCAGTGCTCCCTCAGCCTCTCGTCATCCATCCATCTCTTGCTCTCGACATGAATGGCAGGCTCCCAAACAGCTCTGACATCTCTGAACAGCTGTGACATCTTACATGCACTCAAGAAATAGTTTAAAATCGTTAGTTCAATTCTACGTGAATTGTCCGTTACACAAATATTCAAAACCTATTTTATGGATGTGCTTTCTCACAGTATTCTCCACATGATTTTAACCCTTTCTACCTCATTATTCTGTTATTTATCTCATTAATTTTTACTGATCACTTATAGTATGAACTATAATGAAACAAAATTGGAAATGTTTCATGTTCACAAAATGTAGTAATAAAAAAAAGTTCAGGTAAAATATTTGACACTAAAAATCCCTGTAAAATAAAGGTTTTAACCCTTTGCTATTTTTTTACATGCACTTGACACTTTTGAAACTCTTATAAAACTCACTTTTTTAAACGTGTGCTTCTCGTAGCCTGTCCCACTGCAAGACATTAGTGTGAATTGAACCCTTTCCTCTGCACCTTGTCTTATTGTATTACTTTCTACTCTGCACAGTTGATTCTTCATAAAGAGAGACTGTAAAATTAACAAGTTTTCCAGTCGAAACACAGCGTTTGGCTAAGTAGTTGCACGCGGATGCATAACTTGTAATCAATGACCTGTAATAATGTAGCCTACAGTGCCTCATGATACTACAAAAGCGCATCTCAAACACACTAAAAATGACAAATCGGTACATTTCAATGACTTGAGGAATACAGATTAATCAAAGAAACACGAGGAAATAAATTAAATCTTTCTGTTCCCAAACATCCTGCATAGTCAGGCTTTCCATCATGGGAAAATCTATGGAGGAAATAATTGTCTATGGTTTCCACCACAAGACCAGCCTTCCAAACATGCCACAATACAGGAAAACCAAAGTCTAAACCATGTCTAACATTAGAGAACGATGAAACAAGCACATGTAAGCAGTCAAAGAAATGTTAGATAGTGTTTTGCTATACTTTTTTTATCCAAAGAAGAGAATGCAAATGTTAGTCAATTGTTTGAGCTTAAAAGAAAGTTTCTGTGTTCCTACCCGCTTCTGCAGACAAAGCGGAGTGATGGCGGGGAGCGTGACTCGTCTGGCTTGGAAATTCATACTGCTCTCTTCAGTAGGCTGCTGGGCAGAAAACGTCCATCCAATTTTTTTTTTTTTATGTAAATGTAGTTCGCTCACTCACTCATCGTCTATACCGCTTTATCCTGTGTTCAGGGTCGCGGGGACCTGAAAGCCTATCCCAGGAGACTTAGGGCACAAGGCGGGGTACACCCTGGACAGGGTGTAAATGTAGTTGCTCGGTTAAATATATTTGAAGATCTAAATAGCTGAAAATGCCCGTGGCGAAGTCTGGAGTTGTACCACGGACAATGTCTATATGAGACTGAATGTCAGACTCCTCCTGTGGCCTTGGAAACATGCCGTGTTTTTTTTCTTGTAAGAAAAGCTTTCCCTTCTAATAAAATCTCCTGATAAAGCACAGAGGAGCTAAGCTTGAATTGTGAAGGTCAGGGAAAAGACCTACAATGAGTTTATCTGCTGACAACTTGTAAACCTTCCCTCTAAAAGGCACCAAAAGATGGTGTGACTTCCATACTTCATTTTTCTCTGAAAAACTGAAATAGATGTTTACTTTTGTTCCGGAGCACTAAGTACTCTTTCTTATATTATAAATAAAAAAAGAAAACAGTAATTTGACCACATCTCCTGGGACAAAGACATTTAAATAGCATTATAATTCCAATTAGAATTTAAATCATATCGAAGTCATACATATATAGTGGGGGAAATAAGTATTTGATCCCCTACAAATTTTCTAAGTTTGCGCACTTACAAAGAAATGAAGGGTCTATAATTTTTATCATAGGTTTATGGTAAAGGATTGAGACAGAATATCAACCAAA
>JAOVVA010000051.1:18537312-18547340 GCA_028565275.1 Leiocassis micropogon
TTCTGTCTCAATCCTTTACCATAAACCTATGATAAAAATTATAGACCCTTCATTTCTTTGTAAGTGGGCAAACTTGGAAAATCTGTATGGGATCAAATACTTATTTCCCCCACTGTATTGCCAGCAATTACATCTGCACAATATATATATATAATATAATTACAAAAAAAAACTTTTTATTTTTCAGTAAACTACAGGTAGAGGTGTCTAAATAAATTGATGAGGCATGGCAAAGGCATCATCTGTCCCCAGAGGAAAGAGCACTTTAACTGAGGCTCACAGGAGACATGCATACTTGAGCTGATAAAAGTGATGAGAAAGGGAGAGTAGAGAGTTAGCAGTAAAGGGATGAGTAGTCGTGAGAAAAAAAACAGACAGAGGAAAAGTGTATGAGAGACGTGACGATACGCAGTTTTAAAATGGAAAAACATGATTTCTACATTTATACAAAAAACTGTCCTTGAGAGATGAAAATTATGTGTGAGATATACAAATGATTTTAAATACCTAAATATTTAAGCATGTACTAACATTCAGTTTCCATTGCTCTTCTAAAAGAAATTTGGGGTTAATAACTTACTATAGTGGGCAAAACTTTTCAAGAAATAAAATAAAAATAGCAAAAATAACCAGTTCTCCCCAGCAAGAGTATGAATAGCAAATTCATACTCTTGCTGGGGAGATGCAATAACTGTTGTACCTAGCTAACTTCAGGGTAATTCAGGAAGTGTCCACACACACACACACACACACACACACACACACACACACACACACACACACACACAAACAAGCGTCCACAAACACACACAAACGTCCACAAACACACACAAGCGTCCACAAACACAATAGATGCATATCTTAGTCTGAGCCTGAGTGGGGAAAAAGGGATTAAAGAATTTATATTAATAATTTACTTTACACCTTAGAGGAAATGTGTAAGTGTGAAGCCCACTCTGCTTTAGGACGTTTTTTTAGGCTGTTTTTTACAGTTTGACATGATTTTCTTGAAGGTCCATCACATGTGTAATGGCCATGATTATTCTTTAAATATCTGTCTGTCTGTCTCTCTTTCTGCCTGTCGGTCAGTTCAGTGTCTCTTTGTAAATATACTATATGTCTATGAATCTTACATTAAGTAGAACACTGCTAGGATAATTTTCTCTGCACCAATAATTCCACAGTTCACAGGAATTACAGTATCAGGAATGGGAACACAGACAGGCAGACGCTAATACTTATCACAGCTAGCAAGAAATACACTGAAATAAATAGAACACTTTGATAAGAAAGTCTCAGCCATTCCCAAAACATAAGCAGCCTTAGAGACATTGGCCTTGACCGACCACAAAAGAAAAACACCATACAACACTTACTGTAGGCCAAGAAAGACAGTGCAGAGCTCTAACAACCATGCCACAGTGTGGGAATATAGAAATATACATATACACTATATATCAAACATACAGTACACATTTACTATACACAAAATATACACATATCTTAAATGTTTATGTAATAGTGTTTTCTGTATTTCGCTGCAATATCATGAGCCATACAACTATAGAGCAATAGGGCTTTATTTATTATGTGCAATCAGTTATAGATTAGGGTTTAATTGTAAGCTTTTTAAATTAATGAATATGTGTTTATTAAAATAATTTCTATATTCTATATCTAAAGTATTTAATCAGTGGCACAGTTTTGATGAGATCACACAGTTACTGATTGTTGTATTAAAACAAATACAAGAGGAAAAAATAAAACAGGCTTTTAGTAGAATTTAAATCTGGGCTCTGACTAGGCCATTTCAAAACCTTCTGAAGCCATTCCTTTGTTGACTTGGGTTTGTGCTTTTGGTTGTTATTGTTCTGTAACATGACATTTTTCTTTATATTCAGCTGTTTAACAAAGGACTGCATTCAGCAATTTATGCTAAATAGACCAGATGCCTTTCCATGAAAACTGTGTTTTGATTGTCTTGTTTTTGCACCAAAATATCTTTATTTAATTTAAATGCCCAATAAGTTCTATCTTGGTCTTATGAGTCCACATGTTTTGCCTGTTGTTACAAACCATGGCTTCAGCAGTTAGTAAAAACCAAGAAGATGTAAAAAAAAATAAATAAATCATACAGAAACATCCCATTCCCAAATGGAGGGGAAGGGGCTCTGCTTGTGTGAAATCTGAAATTGTGTTTTGCAGACTATTTCTGTGACTGAAGTTACTATGGTGGTCTTTTCTTACATAAACACTGGAGTACTGCGACTCAAGCCTAGGAGCTCTGCCCAATGCTGGTGTGTGACCCTTACAACAGATCCAGAATTCATCTATGTTACTTGTTTTTAATCTTCCCCAGCCCTCCCGCATCACCCCAATTGCTGCATTCCTTCCACTTGCTTCCTGTAGTGGCCCACATCAGATTTAAACACTGATGTGTCCCTACAAAGGCACAAACAGACCAGCCCTCTCCTATAGTACATGAAGGCACTTACCACACCCTGCTCTGCACCACAATCGCTTTAAGCAGTTTGCATTGGCTCATCCATCCATCAAGGAAGACATGCACCAAACTCTTCTCTCTCCTGGCACCCAGATGGTGAAATTATCTTCCTCAAGCAGTCCAAACAGCTGAGTCACTGGCCATCATCTACCAAAGACTAGAGATTTCTTTTCTCCATGTGAATTTTAGAACTTATTTTATTTTTAACACCATGAATTTTGTGTTTAATTCTTTTTCTTCCAGCATTAATTTATAAGCAGAAAGAAATGTCAAAACACTGTTGTAAGTTAAGGTAAATGTGTCATTAAGGTAAATGTGGTGAGACATTTCCTATGCGATTGGATGAGATTCACCTAAAGATGTTGAAGGTACTGAAAGGCTGAAACTCATCTCTGTTGCAAAAAAAGCTGGGACAGTGACTTTGGACAGGCAAAATGAACTGTCCATATTTTTTAATATAGACCATTAGAGTAGTCTCAGAGTATACTCAGACTAATAGTTTAAACTAGGACTCAGCAAGATCAATTTTCAGCTTTTTACTCTTTCACAGCTTTCTGAGGACCTGCACCATGCACTTGAGATTCTTCTGATTTTCTTTGCCAAGTTTGAAGTGGCCATTGGGCTTATCAATTAGGAAGCCCTTTTACCCAAACTATATAAGGAAATGGAACATAGATTGCAATGCACTAAGTAGCTAAACTAATTTATATGTTGCTTCTAGTGTCAGTGTACTTATCTAACTTGAATCACAGGTAGTAACCACAGATTTCTGTTTAAAATATGGAATAAGTCTATTATCCAACTTGATATTAAGTCCATGAGTATGAAAACGGATATGGAATTATTGAAAGAATTTTTGATGAAAGAAAGATTTCTTTAAAAAAAAAATTTCAATAACAAATAAAGAATTCATATCACATATGGCATGAAAGTCAAATGTAATTTTCACTTTTTTATACATTACAAAAAAGAAAAAAAGAAAATACAAATTGCAAATACAAATTTGCACAGGGAGGAATTTGACTGTAAAATGTGATAAATAGATTTTGCCATTGTTTTTTTTTTAAAGCAGTTTCAAAAGATATAAGTATTACAAACGATTGATTTTAAATACTATTAGGGACTATTCATGTTTGATTCACAAAAGTGATTTAAACTACAAATGGCAAAATACTATGTCAAAACTGTTATGGTCATATCATTGTGAATGCTCTAACTACACCACCCACAGTTTTGTCATAATTCAGAAGCATGCAGTTTTGTTCATAGCAATGAAAATATACAATTTAGCATCAATAACATATGTAGAGCAATAAAAAAATATAGCCAGCACATGTTTTAATTGTGATTTTGCAGTGATGTAGAAAAATGAGCCAAGAAAAATAGTGTTGGGGTTTGAGGCTCAAAAACCTTTTAAATTCCAAACAAAAAAAAAGGCCAAAATTGTGTATGTTCTAAGCTTCTTAAATTAGGTTAGAATACTGTGTGGAAATACTGTAAGTGCCAGAGGATAATAAGTTGCCAAAATAAGTGACATAAAATGTGTTTATTGAGATTTATGGTCAAACAATTCTAGTGTACAATGTGCAATATGCTGTGCTTTAATGGGGTTAGTTGGGTGGTGGTGATTTCTTTGGAAGTGTTGACCGAACACATGAATGCTGACCTGTGCGTGTCTCTCTCTCTCTCTCTCTCACACACACACGCACATTCTTACCCATGTGCTTAAATGCAACACCAGAAGACCTGTGACTGCTGTGTCTATGACTGCTAAGAATCCAGATCAGGCTCTCGTGCTTTCTGTAACCCACCACCACACACACACACAAACACACACACACACACACACACACACACACACACACACACACACACACACACACACAGACAGAGAGCCTGCCAGAGACTTACTATCTTTTATACACACACACACACACACACACACACACACATACACACTGTCTGTGCCCTGTTATAAACGTCTAAGCCAGCAGAAATAAACTCCAACAACTTATTCATAATAGCTCACAGTCTGGGTATATATAACCAATGTAATTTTCTTAGTAACCCTTCATAACAATTTGCGACCTTAAGTTTATTACCCTTTATCCACTTTCCAATGTAAAGATATGGGGTCAATTAAATGACTTTATGCTTAGTAAATATTGCTAGTTATTATTGCCTATTTTATTATATTTTTTTATTCTTTCTTTCTTTTAACCTAATTTGAACTGAGTAGATGGAAATTTTTCTTTTGGTCTCAAAATATGTGTACATCTCACTCACTATATTTTTAATAATAATACATTCTATTTATAATGCACTTTATATTTGAAGCGAATCTCAAAGTGCTACAAATTAATTCGACCCGAAAGCTCTGATAAAAAGATAAGTTTTAAGACCAGATTTAAACCAGATTTGCTTTTAGAAGACTTGCAGTTTCGTACTTAAAGCAGCTAGTGCCAAGAGTTAAGTAAGGTTTAATGTCTCTTTTATATTTACTTCATTTGTAAAATATAATGTCTTTTTATAAATCTTTTGATTGCTTTTATATGCAAAAATGTATATATATGTTTATAGTGTTGGAAATTGGTAATTTTGGTAATATTTTTTGGTGGCAGGAGTAGATTATCTGCATTTACATTATTCCTTATGGAAAATGTGATTTGCAATACAAAATTACCTTAAAAATACACCTCCAGAACAAATTTAATTCCTATGCTGAGGTACCACTGGTTTTGCTTCATTTGGCAGCCATGAGCCACTTTTGAGGATGCATTTCTGAAAGTTATATTAACGAAAGACAATTTGGCAGCAAGATTATGCTACAATTCCAAAGAGTCACTTGATTGTGTACCTGAGTCATGACATAGATGTGTTGTGTGTGGAAGCTGTTTTTTTGTACACCTACAGTACTGTAGTTACTTCTGCTACATTCCCCGATCATAATTTCTAACTATTATACTAAACTAAGACAACCACAAATTTATTTGTAGTCAGTTGATTGCCAATTGGACCTTATACAGTATAACACATCACATTGTTTTTAATTTCTCATGATCCTCAACAACACTTTTACTTAAAAATATTTTGTGTGTAAAAAACTCAACACTTTTTTCCTTGCTCCAAGTTCCCTGCCAGTTACTCACTACAAAACACAATCAAAGCATGAGTTTGCTGTATTTTTTTATTAAAGCTCAACGGAGAATGTTATTGATACTAAACTGCATATTTACATTGCTAAAAATGCAATCGCAGGATTATTTATCCATTAGGAAACAAGTGTGTCAGGTGGAGTTTTGGAACTTTTGCAAAATCAGCTAAATAGACTAAATACTCACTGATATAACCAAAACACTTTTGATGAAAAACAATGCACCAAATATTTTCCAACAGCTTGTAAGCTTTTTTGCTTCTTTCAAAAAATAAAATAGATAAATAAATAAATAAACATCTTGTTCGGAGATGTCTCATTTTGCTGTAAAACTGTTCATTTTACTTTTATTATAACACTTCTAAGTGATGAGGAACTGTAACTTTGTGATTGCTATCTAAAGAGAAACAGATCTGGTAAAGACGATAGTATACCAAATATCTTCAGCTTGGGCTGTATAAGACGCTTAACTTGTAGCATAAATTACAACTACTAGATTAAATTGTGTTTATTTTGGCTGTAGTTTGATTAATGGCATTTGTTCTCTTGGTAAGCGAAGTATGGCAGAACAGCCAAAGATCTCCCTGTTATCAATATGGCATACACACTGAAATATATAAGACTCACACCAAATTTACAATGAGCAAGATAACTCCTTATCCTTGTTCTCATGATTTGCAGCCTTGACAACAAAAGCATGCCCCAACTTAATTAACAACATACTGTACATGCAAAATCTATGGCTGTCTCTATAGTATGTGCACTGTCTGGCAGTATTTTGGAAAACATAAAAGATGTCAAAGCCCTAAAGAGAACAAAGAAGACACGAAACTGAAAGGTTGCCGATTTGAAATCTAAACGATTATGGCAAGGAAATAAACAGAGAAAAAAATAGGCAAGCTGTTTGTTGATTTTCCATGCCATAAGATCATGTTAAAAAAAGCTGTGCAAGCTGCTGTGTGGAGCAGGGGGTTTTGGGTCTCTGTGGGGATGGCTGGGACTGAGGTCACAATCCAAAGAGCAGCAGGATTTTATTTCACAATTCATCAACCAAACACTTCTTACACTGGCACAAACACACACAGACAGGTTGGCATGTTAAGGTACTTACGTGAAGATAACATGTACATACAAACACTTCGATTATTATATTCTGGGTGAATGCATATGTTAATACACACTTTAAGCTATGTAGGATGTGTGCAGCACCCTGAACAGACATTCTGACATTTTAAAGTTCACTGAAAAGTTATTTTGGACATACAGTAGACATACTATCACGTACACAGTAAAGCTTGGCAATGTTCATACTAAAACTTAGAAACTGTATGTCTGAGTGCTGAGCTGCTATAAATAAATTATATATTTCATCTGAACAAGTGAAAAGCCTAATTTATATGTATGCATTCTTTACATGATATATAGTGGTGCAGTATATGGGTCATTTCTATGTAACCCTTCACTCTGTGTTTGTGGAATCAGAGCTACTGCTTGCAGACATAAAGACAAGCTCAAGGGAAGGGGATACACAAAGCCAAATCTACTCTTGGGGGAACAAATTTAGCATGCTCAGCAAATAAAGAAAGGACAAACCATGGTACAGGGAAAGAGTATGAGTGTTTAGGCTAATAATACCTTCTCTCTTGCCTTGAAATATTGCAGCATGTTCTTAGTCTGTGCCGAGGGAGAAGGATAACCTGCAGCAGTCCTTGAACTATAAAGCATGATGTCAAGATGTGTTTAGAGCTATAATTTTCTCCATAAATACACTGGCGGTCATGGTCAAAACTTACATAATTACTATGAGACCATATGTATAGGGATGATTACATAAGTAAATGCAGCAGTATGGGGTTGAGATAAGATACTTATTTGAGACAAACGTAAACACAAAAAACCCTGGCTGTAGCAACAGAGGAAACGTCAATCATAAATTCTTTTTAAACTGAGTAAGGTTTGTACAAACTACAAAATGTTCATAGTTTCATAATAAGACATTATGGAGCTTTTAGGCTTGCATATGTGTGTCTATGTGCGTGCGTAGAGAGGGCGAATTGTAAATAATACAGGAGATGAATATGGGAGATGCCCTTTTGTTGAAAATGAATTTATTGAAGTGTTAAAGCGGATCAAGGCAGGAGTCTGAGGTCAGCGGCACTGCTTATTCAAATAATACAAGGGTTGCGGCTCTCGCATTCAATAGAGATTTGAGACAGCAGGTCTACCACGCTGCCTTTGTCATGAAAATCTATCATGACACTGCAAATGTGGGGCCTGGGAGAAGCAATTTCTCATGACTGAAATAGCTCCTTAAAACCACAGCTAAAACAATGGCATGTCAGCAGCCAGGGCCTTTCCACTTTTCGTGGCTCCACTCTAACAAACCTGCTGACAACTCACCCGTCACTCAAATTCCACCTTGTACTCCTTTTACTCGTATTACTAAAAGTCAAAAAGGGAAAGACACATTCAGTAGGTTCCTTCCTTAAATAGCACAGAAATAATCAGCATTGTTATAAACCAGGACACATTTCTTTTAGTGTCTACATATATGCAATAAGCGAGGACTGATGTTCTTTGTATTAATGTTCTGTATTATTTCATTTCTGGAGAACAGTGCCCTCTTGTTGATAATCATAACACTGTCCAGAAAAACAGACATCCATTTCTGCTCTAACTGTTAAATGAGAATGCCAAGAGAATGTACTATTTCTCAAATAAATTGCACAACCGTGAGATAAAACAAACATAAATACTATTGTAAGATCAAAGTAAGGTGAGTTATCATGCCCAAGTAAAGTTCCTATTTCCCTATGCTAGAAAACTTTTTCTACCAAAGATTAGAAAATACTGAGTGATGCAATGCTTGCTTGCTCTATTCAACAGTAAGATGGGGGAGGTGATGATGTCAAGGCTGTGTGAAGCAGGAGCATACAAACCTTATATATCTACAAGGTAGGGACAGACAAACAGCTGTCACGCTCCTTTTGTTCTGGCCACTGCAGTCGCTCAATGAAAGGCCTGTTAGGCCAATAAGATTGCAAAGACACCCTTCACACAGGCCAGCAAGGAGCAGAAGGTCACAGAGGTACCAACCTGCTTCTATAGCTGTGGCTTCACAGCTTTACTCCTTCCAATCACTGAAAAACAAAAGCTGAAAGCCTGACTGAATCGTCCCACAGCTCCTGAACAATAGTGGAGCAGGCATTAGAGAACTGCTATAGTTTTTTGCTAGGACTGAGACGTCAACACTGGGGTCAAGTGTGAGCCAAATCAGATAGCAGAGGATTGTTTGACCTTATATGTTGTGTTAGGTAAAAGCCCCTCTAAAGGTATTTGGAGTTATATAAACATAAGAAATAAAATCTAGAAGTCTCCTATGCTGAACACATACTGTAAATTAATTTTACACAAGGGAGACACAATGCCAGATTTTCTGCCTACAACAACAAACTGTAACCAATTAAAAACGTTCATAAAGGTAAAAAGTAAAAAAAAAATTCTAATTACCAAAATTAACCAACCAGGAAGTGCTTTCCTAAAAAATTAATAAAACAGTTCTGTTTTGGATATATAGACAGACCAAAGCAAAAAGTATATGTTACAACCCACACTTAACACTCCAATGATAAAACATAAAATATTTAGTGTAATATATTGGCAGAGCCCAATGTAGTTGTCCCATCTTTAAACAAGAATCTCAAAAAAATTGTAATGTGTTTAATGTTTGAGAAATTTAATGGCCTGGAGAAATATGTCATCAATGTTAAATATTGTAAAAAAAATACTACAATGTTAAATGAATAAAAGTGTTTAAAAAAAAAAGTAAATTGAGCATACATCGTTAGTAAAATACAGTGATTTTGCTAGTTTTCAACTATGAATTCGAACAGCAAATCTGCCATAATAGCTATCAACTTCCATAATATAAAGAATGCACAGTAGCCCAGAATCCTTTCTTTCACTTACTCTCTCAACTGCAAAACAGCATGAAAAATATACTGGCTTTAACATATTCACTTGGAAGTGACCTTGTTACAGCAACACAACGGTATTTTCTGCTAAATATTTGAAATTTAATAACACTACTAGGGAATATCGTCATGTACTGTATATGAGGGACTCCACCTTGAATGCAATTTTTCAAGACACAGTCTACCTTGGATTTCAGCTTTTAACAGACATGCACACTCTTTGCACATATTTAGTTGGTCCAAGCACTTTCAGCTCATGTGGATTTTACTCAAAAGAGTTCTTAGGGCAAAAAGCAATATGATTGCTTAATTGTGTGGACCAATAAAATTAAACGGCAAGCAGGACATAAAATAGTAGGTGGGAAGAAAACAGAACTTATGCATACAGTATAAGTTG
>JAOVVA010000051.1:18547440-18564057 GCA_028565275.1 Leiocassis micropogon
TTGTTGACAAGTGGGGCTTGAAAATTCGCCCACCCCCTTAAGTGGGGAATGACAGAAAATGTTTGAGAACCACTGCTCTAAAGTAAATAATTGTCAACATTTGATTCGCTGTCTCACACTTTCTCAGTCACTTACGCACGTCTTGCTCTGTGTGTGTGTGTGTGTGTCTCTCTGTGACAAAATAAAAAACTCAAATGGACAATTATGCAAATTAGGCAATAACATCATTTAACGACTTCTAGCGATTTTAAAACAGCCAATAGCTACTTTCTGAATGAGTGTGTGTATGTGTGTGTGCCCTGCGATGGATTGGCACCCTGTGCAGGGTGTACCTCGCCTCATGCCTTAAGGATAAAGCGGTATAGACGATGAGTGAGTGAGTGAGTGAGAATAGCTACTTTCCTTACTGAGGAGTTGGCAACACTGGTTGTCCTTCGGTTACTAAGATTTTGGTTTGCCTGAGATTCTGATTGTTGGTTACCTGATCATCTATTGATTTTTTTTTTAGGCTAGGGACCACTCAGTTTCACATTAAATGAAGTGTGTGCTACCTAGTTAAACTGAAATAAATTCACAGCTGTTTTTGATGCGCATTCAAGTAACTATTCAAATAGCATATGCTCTTTCCTAAATATGATAACTGATTACTCCGTAAATAAGTAAACCTGCAGTAAAGGCACAAAAAATATCATTTTTGTATCTTAAACTCCTGACCTATAGTTCAGTTATGCACCTTAAAATATATTACTCAGTAATTTCCATAAATTATCCAGTAACCGCAGTGAAGCAGTATGTGGTTATGTGAGTTAGATATGTTAAGTCTAGACCCATCTACAATGTTTAGAGATAATTCAAGAGTTATTTAATGGCAATAGAATGGGTATTCAATATGTGTCAATTTACTGTATAGGTGAATGTTTTTGTTGAATTGGTTTCTTAAAGTTTAAGCAAGTGTGTGAGACTTACAAAAGTCATCCCATGTTACTATGGCCCTCATCACTTAACTGAAAATTGTTCAGAAACCTATAACCTATGTATGCACAACCAGCTCTGATACTGCCTCTAAGCACCCCTGTTCTCCTGCGTACTGCTCCAATTTCAGCCTTTGCACAAGTCCGAGCTAGCCATTCTGACACGCGCACACACACACACACACACACACACACACACACACACACACACACACACACACACACACACACACACACACACACTGCATAGTGCCTGCTGATCTGGCCTTTCTCTACATCACACACCCCTACACACAACTAATGGTAATTATACAGCCACATGGTCATCATGTCTGCATGAGAATGAGTCTGGGTCAGCCTCTCAAACTGTATCACTCGGCAGATCACTTAAAATAGCACTCAAGGAACTTTCCATTTTACCTGTCTTTCTTTAATCCACTGATTTCAGACACTCACTTAGCCATTTATTAACTCACTTCACCTCCTGCCTGAAGGTGAAGTCACACTATATTTAACATACATGCCATAATGGGCATAGCTGGGGCTGAATACACGATCCAAAGTAATCAATCTCCATAGCACTTTATTCATATTTAAATGATACATTAAAAATGAGCACATGAGTACTGAAAAATCACAAGTTCTTCATGTGCCATGTTTGTTACATAAAATTGCTAAAGGGTATAAGGATTCCAGTACAGTAAATTATAACTACTTTATATAGGTTTACATACTTATAATTGTAATTATTTTAATCCAGGATATAAGCCAGATGTGGTACGAACCACCTGAATAATTTCTTGTATCAAGATACCAAGATTTTCCGATAAGGTCAAGGAGATTTACCTAAAATAACTTAATTAGTCAGCAATACTTCCCTAGAACCTTCTCATACTAAAATACAGTACAAAACAATCTGGTGGTTATATTGGGGTCACAGAAACACAGTTACATATGTCATTAGCATATTTCACCCCTTCAGCCAGGAATGGTGTGTAACATCTGGATAATGTCTGCTGTAAAGAGGCGAAGTTTTTCTTTAAAATCTGGTGACAACCAGGAAGCAGCAGCATAGAGGTTCACCTCTAAATAAAGTCCATGGTGAGGAGACACTCCACAAAGAGTGGCATGTCACGCAAGGGACTTGAAGTCCAGCCTGTCTATTAGTCAAGCTGACGACATTCTTTGCCCAGTGGTGCCTTTACATACAAGGCTCATATAGAGGATCTTTGAGGGACTTCTACACAAAGTGGACATTTCTCACAGGGCTCCTAGGGGACCACGGATTAAGAAGGTACCTCACCCTAAGGAAATGTCATCCACAGTGCTGTAGAACATCGCCATAATTCTTATGTGGCAAGTTGCAAGGAATCTGATTGTGTATGGGAACCATGGGACAATAAGACACAATTAAGGGTATGCATGGCCTGTGTGGTTGGGGCTCTTAAATTGAGATGTGTTTCGTGAACTGCTAGATTACAGTCTTTACTGAGTAATGTAGTACAAGGGGTCAGACACACAGGCACAGACCGAGGCTGCCAAATCTTACCATGCATCTGTAACAGTAGATTTGTTTATGGAGGAAGCTACCTGGATGTTCTGACTAAGGATTTCAATTAACTTACTTCACTTGTTGAACATCTTGGGGCCAAAAGTAGAACTCTCTAGTAGTTGAATAAGATCAAATGTGTACAACTCAGTTAGGGGTTCTCTCTCTCTCTCTGCAGAGTAGATAAGGTATACTCAAAAACCTATCAAAAGCATGAGGGTAAGTCCCACTACTCAAAGGCCGTGCAAGACAGACAGGCACTCTAGAGACAGGAGAAGAGACAGGTTCAGCATTTTCTGGCTTAAAGGCACCATTTGGCAAAGCTGACTTCAAATTTCTGAAACCTCAGACTTTCTTACCTAGGCATGGTCCAGGTTCCCCACCATTAGAAGTGAAATATTGACCTTTACAAAATGGTCAATGTCTGCAACATTAGTTAGTGTGGCACTGCAACCTTTGGCATCCCAATGAAAGGTGCATTTGATGTTGTACAACAATCATCTTTAAAGCTTGCTGCATGTGAATATGCATGTACAACCACCCCTGGCCAGACACTGCTGAGAATGGACGAGCTAAACACAGAAACTTAACTGCTAAGTCATTATCAGCTGGAGGAACCTCCCAGGTGCAGCTGAAATGGATGACTGACCATGGAGATGTAAGAAGAGCTCTGTTGAGAAATGCAGGTCTCTGTGTTACATACTTAGTTTCTGAATCATTATTTCAACAGAGCCATATCTGCTGCTGTTACTAGCTGCTTTAATTATTTAATTTTATGAACTTTTTCATTTTAATTTCGCCATTATATAAAACAATAACGCATAATACACAATACTCAAAGTAGTTTAAATAAAGTGGCCTTGTTTGGGAATTACAGACCAGCATTATCAGAGACTATTTAACAGTTAAAACGTTGCAAAAGGAAACTCATAATATACCAGTATCTTATATATATAAATGCAATGAAAATAGTAATCATGACTAAAGCAAGTTTAATTGCATATCCACAATAACGATACTAATCTACAGTACCACTGCTTTTTTGTCACACACACAAGTCTGGGTCAGCATTTTTACCACCCTTCATCTAAGTGACAAATTACAATGACAACAAGCAAACTTTTGGATTATCAGAAGAATTAATTATTGCTCATCTACCATAATTTTTATTTGATTTCCATAGAAGCAGTGTAAATAAAAGGATATGGTCTGAATCTTGTTCATCAGCACAGTGTATGTGATAAGTGTCTATGGAATAGGAGTGCTAATCAGCTTGTTTAACATGGCAAACAAAATTTAATGCATTGAAAAATGGTTGCCATGGCATTAAAACAGTGTAAACAGTAGAGAGATAAGTTGACATACTGACCATGTTTACTTTTCACTGATAGCCTACCATGGCTGCTTGTGGAGAGTGTACAGTATGTGTGTGTTGGAGAAAGGGGGGGGGGGGTTCTAAATACCAGTATCAGTATAGCCAGAGGATTAACCATATTGTCAGTCTGCCTCTTTACTGTAGCTTTATTGTAGCATAAGGTCTTTTATATTATTTATTTTATATATAAAAATTGTCTTTACAGTATAATTAAACGTAGCCTTAGCCGCTAAGGCTACGTTTAATTATACTGTAAAGACAATTTTTGACCTTCTCAAATCTTGCCTTTGCAGGAGAGTGAATTTTCACCTTTCACAATACTACAGCACACAATGGTGTTGCTTTTAGATATGATTTTGTTAGCTGTTGAAGGTAACTTTTCTCATTTAAACATATTTAAACTATCAGATATAAGTTTGGTTTTATTTTAAAAGTTAATACTTCTATGTTTTTTTTTAGCATAGTTAGCTAGCTACTAACTTCATATAGTCAGTGCTTAGAGTTAATAGACATACTTATTCATGAGAGTGAGAGTAACTGAAAGTATTATAATGTTACTGGAACTATGTACTGTATTTATATGTAAGCAAATGTTGTGTTTGTTTACTTAATGAATGCACCTTGAAGTTTTAAACAAAACATTACATAGCAAAAGTGTGGACTTGAGCTAGGCCATAGGGTATGGGTCACCATTTGCGACAGGACCAAAAACCTTGTGCTAGCCTATTCTGACCATAACCATAGTGAAATTCAGAAAATGTCTAATAACGAACATGCCTTTTTTGCTGCCTGTGAGTCAAAATAGAATATTTTGTTTGTAGTCTATTTGTTTCCCAATGGAGCAGATATTCACTTTGTATTGTAAGGAACTGCAGTGCTCTCTAGAACATTCTGTTTTGATCTGGTGTGATCTAAAGCGTCACATTCCTCTCTCACATGCAATAAGGCTAATAAACCAATACAGCCAATGTCCCAGTAACCCTATTCACAAATACAGTTGTTCACTTTTGGCCAAAAAGTTATGCAAATCATAGTATGGGATCACAAGGAGAAAAAAAAAACAAGCATCTTAGTTAAAATTATGCCAAAACCTATTGTAGCCAGATGCCTCTAACTGTAACTCTAGCTCCCCTCATTAGATATTTATTTTGCAAACATTATCAAACTATTCTAGTATTAGTCACATTTTAAAATGTGTATAGAAATACACTCAATGAGGTAAGGACTCTGTTTAGGCTATTTGAGTTTTTCCATTCCAAACTTGGCAAACCTTGTCTTTGTGGACTTGCTTTGTACAGAGTGGTATTGTCAAGCTGGAACAGGTATGATCCCCTTAGTTCCAGTAAAGATAAATTCTCAATAATTGTGTTAACTGTGCCTTAATGTTTGTGGCAAAAGTTTGGGGAAGGCTCACATTTGGTGTGAGGGCCCAGACCCTAGCTTAAGAACCATGGGGATAGCATATGAAATCACTAGGTAACGTATGTGCCTGTATTTACCCAGCTAATGTTGAAGCTTTGTCTAAAATGTCTATTTATCTCTTTAATTAGAAAATTTGCCACTACACGTACATAATGTTTGGTTGAAAACTTTGAAACCACTATGACCACTATGAATAGTTGAAAACAATTTGATCTATGAACAGTGTCTACTGTACCATTAAAGCTGAAATGAAACCTAAGCCATTGTGTAAAGTTAAGTAATGATGGCCCACTGGCCCCCATTCGTTTTCTGCTAATTTAAAACTAATTAAATACAGTTTGTTTTATTAAGGTCGAACTGATGATTTTAACCATAACATTTTGGACATTTAGGACATTTAGGACTAGGGGAGCTTTTTTTTTACCTGAGTTGAACTGTTTTTGGTCCAGGGTAACAAACACTCTGAGAGAAACAGGTCTGAGAAGGTGTTTTGGACCATATTAAGCTGCATCTCCTCTGCCTGTTGACATTTCCTAGCAAGAAAGAGAGAAAACCAGACATTTTCAAGGCATTATTACATGATAAGCCGTCATATCATATGAACTATTAAAAAGAAATCATCTTGAGACAGTTTGTTTTTCTTAATGCACAGAGCTGTTGAGAGGCTATGCTGCAGGGCAGGAGGCAGAGGTGAGGTCATTTTGATGGTGGGCCAGCTGAGTGAAACGCTGTCTCCCTGGAGACACGCTCTCTTAAGCCAGGGATGACATCACCGTGTCTACCTGAGACATCTAATTTCTCATGCAGCTTGGAGAGCAGCGGGCTGGAGTGGTGAGCTCATCCTTAATAACGGGCCGCATGTTGTCGATAAACCTCAAGCAATTTTATTGGTAATGATGAATGAAATGAATGCATGGGCTCAAATGAAACAGTAAATCTGCATATGTAGGATAAAATATATTTAAAAAAATTACAATGTAAATATCCCAGGAAGCAAAAGAAAAAGAAATAGGGTTAATGAAGAAAGAGAAAGCGGGTAGAAGAAGTGCAATAAAGGAGAAGAACTGGTCTGAACACATAATTGGTTCTCAAACAGCTTCCAGCTCTTCTCTAACACCTTTAAGAAAGTTTTACAGATGTCAACATGTCAGAGCAACAAGGTATTAACATAAACTGTAAAGCTGTGTGTTTGTATGTAACCCTGGCATGTGTCTTGCTGGGGTGTGTCTATGATATGAAGAAGCATGTCAGCCATTTTGGTTGTTTTGGTTGCTGTTTATGCCACAAACAAGCAGAACATGTTTGTGTAACTGAATAATCCTGTAGTGTCCAGAAAAAGCAAACAAAAATTGGCGTGTCTATGGGAAAATGGCATGGGGCGAGGTTGCAAATTTGGAATTTAAACACACTTTACACAGAGGCCTTGCATTCCCAGTTCAGGCCATCTCTTAACTTCTGTTAACACCACTCTTACTGAGTTACTGAGCACAGCCTGGAAAGTAGCAGGTGCTTGATTTGAGTCCAGTTCGCTGTCTGGTTTTGAAGTGCAGCCTGAACATTGAGACGATGTTTACAGGGACAAAGTCTACTGCACTTTTCAGCCAAACTTGTGCGAGAGCACAAAGGCTGCTCTGTGTCTCGTTGGGACGTTCTTACCGATTACATATGTTAAAGATTAACTGCTTAAAAGTGAGTTACACAGACAGACACACATCCGTACAAAAAAAGGGAAACAGTGTGCAAATAAGGGTTGCTTATTTGCACACATACACTTATGTATACGCTCAGTCACACTTATAGATCTGCACTTGTCCCACATTCATTTCCACAAGGCAGGACTTGTTTAAACATCATAATCAATAAGTCAAACAGAGCCCATTAATGGAAAAGACATGATTACAGGTACAAGAAGAGAAATCTGTAGGAGGGAGGGAGGAAAGCAGTCCTACCTATTCGCCCTGCAGAGAGCTGCTGCAGCGGCGGCAGTCCTGTTGTGCACAGCACTGGGCGGCTGGTAGGGTGAGTGCAGAGCGATTAGGGCATGGTCGGTGCCACTGAGTGTGCTTACATTGCCCTTCCCTTCACGAAATATGGCTGCTTTCTCGCCGAGGCTGCCTGGAGTGTCTAGCTCACCCAAAGAGTCACTCATAGCACTCATGGAGCCCAGCTTTATATCCACCGCATCATCTAAAGCACAGGACACACAGCGTCAGGGTAGTAGAGGAACAGCACAAAGGGGTGTGTGAATGTGTGTTGAGCAGAGCACAGCATTCACTCCTCTTCTGTCAGCGTGCACACACCCGCACGCACAAACACACATGCATACTGCTCCCTTGCCCAACGGGCTGTCCTAGCATGGAAAGCAGGTCCCTCCTACCAAAACATGATCTACCACAATAAAGTTATTTTTAACTCGATGACTTTCGAACGAACACTGCTCACACTGGCACACTGCCTCCCAGCTCAAAATCCCCTCCACTGCTTCATTCCTTCCACTTAGTTCTGCTTCAAAGAACATTACTACTCATCTTCTCTCTTGTTTTTTCTTCTTACTTTTAGGCAACATTAATTTAGCATTTCTGCTCAGAATCTTCTCTTTCCTACAAAAAGGTTTCTCCTCTATTAGTACAATATATGTGGCTTAGTGTAATAATGAGCCCTGGAGGTCAGCCAGACAGTAAAACCTACTGTTCCTTTGTCACAGACTTTGCATTTTGCCCCTCCACCCCTCTTCTTCTCTATTCCTCTTGTCTGTTACTACAAGGACAGCTTTGGATCAGCTGCATCCAAAGTTCTGAGGGCAGTGTGTGTGTGTGTGTGTGTGTGTGTGTGTGTGTGTGTGTGTGTGTATCACTGTCTTATATATAAAAACAGCTAATGATGACAACACCAGACTTTGGCAGTCAGAGAGAAAAAGAGATATGTTATCAGCTAAAAAAAACAACAGCCTGGTACCAATATAATTTGATGCAGTAATGCACAGAAGTCAGTTTTAAGCCCTTATTATTTAGTTATTCATTTTAGACATATATTTCAACAACATTAACTATGATGATTGTAATGACAAATCTGTAGATTTGTAGAGATTTAGTTACAAAGTGAGTCTGAACCTGTTGAATGTTCGGATTTAAAGAGAAATATTTAAAGTGAAAATCTTTTTTTTTTAAGAAAAAAAATGCATGTGTATTCCAGTTTGGCATTTCTCACATTAATGATAAGGATTAGACATAATTTAGAAATCTCTATACCACATGATTCATTTTAGAGACCAGCCATAAACATAAACTGCAAAAAGCAGCCTGTAGTGTAAAAGCAGAAAAGGAAAATCCATAGATAAACATAAAGTAGCCCATACTGATGCTGAACATGTGTGTATAGCCTACCATGTCTAAGACCAGGACAAGTAGCCAAGTTGACGCCAAAAATAACACTCACCCGAGTCACATTCTTCTTTAATCAGTCAATGCAAATGCTTTCTAATTACATTAGCTGGAGAGCACAGCCAAATCAGGAGCCATCATCACACTGGCTACATGACAGCAGAAACACTAGCACAAATGTTTATACAATGAGCACAGACACATACAGATGGGTCTAAGAGGAGTATTGGGTGATAAGCAGTTAAAGATACATTAATGAAATTTAGTATTTCAATCAAATTTTGTGCAAATTATTAACGAGGACTGAGTAACTGATCTGTAAACTCATAACATTCATAAATAAAATGTATACTCACTCACTCATTGTCTATCCTGTACACAGGGTCGTCAGGGGCCTGGTGCCTATCCCAGGAGACTTGGGGCGCAAGGTGGGGTACAACCTGGATGGGATGCTGGGCACACCCACATACACACACTCAGACGCTTATTCACACACTTCAGGGTTTTTGGGAATACCAATTAACCTAATCTGTATGTTTTTGGACTGTGGGAGGATACCAGGAGCACCCGGAAGAAACCCATCACGCACAGGGAGAACATGTTTTTGGTGTCTAGAGAAACAGGTTTAATAATGATCATATGATAAGCAGATGTTTTAGTGTCATCAATTTTGTAAAAAAGCTTATCTTGATCCAATTTGCAGACGTAGGCGAGTTAACACTGACATAAAATAAATAAGAGAGGGAAATAAGTGCATGTACTGTAGGGCAGGCAGTGTTTCCATTATGTGTACTTCAAGAAATTTCTTGATGATGCTTAAAGGCATTGTATGTGTCTTAACCTTTTTCTGTTGCTTAATGACTTTTTCATGTGGTAGGCAGTAGTGGCTCAGGTGGCTGAGGTTCTGAGTTGCTGATTGGAGGAATCAAGCACCACTGACGCTGACACTGTAGGGCCTTTGGGCAATGCCCTCAGCCCTCTACTCATATATAATACCCAACCACTGAGATGCGGGTCATCCTTAGTGCTAGTCCCAAGCCTGGAGAAATGGGTGAGTTGCAACAGGAAGGGAATCTAGTCTAATACCTATGCCAATAAGTTTTATGGAAAGGAAAAAAAGCCTTATGGGAAAACAATACTTTTTTTTGCAGCAAACTGTTAAAACACACTGGAGCAACTATAATATACAGTGGTGGCCAAAAACATTAAGACAACATATGCCATGTTCTACCTGTGCACAAAACAGGCAATGTCATTAATCAGTTCTCGTCTAACTGGACGAGGAGTTTTAGAAATGGATGAAACAAATATGTGGAAATCCAATGTAAATACCTTCAAACATACACTATATTGGCAAAAGTATTTTGTCTGGCTTTGCATGCATGTGAACTTGAGTAACGTCCAATTTGACTCTGTGCAGGCCAGTCAAGTTCTTTCACACCCAACTCACTCATCCATGTCTTTATGGACCTTGCTTTGCACTGGTGCACTAGTGCTCTGTCATGTTGGAACAGGAAGGGGCCATCCCCAAACTGTTCCCACAAATGTGGAAGCATGAAATCGTCCAAAATATCTTGGTATGCTGAAGCATTAAGAGTTCCTTTCACGGAAACTAAGAAAAACGACGCCACACCAGATGTTATACCTGTAATCCCCCCTCCACCAAACTTTACACTTGGCACAATGAAGTCAGACAAGTACCGTTCTCCTGTGGCGGTGTGCTTTGACTTTAGTTTATTTGTCATATGCAAATCAACAAGGGGTCAACAGTACAATGAAATGCTTAGGACGAAAAGAGCCAGTGAACTTGTATGTGTAATACATTTAAAGGTGTCCTAGTGCAGCCATTCCTTTAAAACAAGTTTTTTTACTGTCTGAAACATGGTGTTATGTAATTATTATATCACTCAGCCTATCAATTCGGGTTAAGAATCATGATAGCCTGGTGATAGAAACTGTTTTTCAGTCTCAGATAGAAAATGTCTTGGTGTGTGTGGACAGGCTCCTGTACCGCCTGCCAGATGGCAGCAGAGAGAAAAGTCTGCGTGCGGGGTGGTTGTGGTTTTGGATGATTCTATGTGCTTTCTGCAGGCATCGTCTGTAATATATATCTCAGATGAACGGGAGCGTGCTTCCAGTGATATTCTGGCCACTTTTTGCAGTGCTATTCAGCTTCAGCTGGAACAGTACTCATACAGTACCACACTGTGATACATCCTGTCAACAGGCTCTTGGTGGTGCCCCTGTAGAAATGTGTGATAGTGCTGGTCTTCATGCCGAACTTCCTCAGCCTCCTCAGGAAATAGAGCCGCTGGCAAGCTTTCTTTACCACGGTGTCATTGTGTAATGTCCAGGAAAAGTAATTTAAGATACGGGCACCAAGGAATTTGAAGTTGTTTACCCTTTCAACCTCGGCGCCATCCTAAAGTCCACTATCATCTTTGTTTTGGTGACATTCAGTAGAAGGTTATTGTCCTTGAACCAGCATGAGGACTCATGTAAGTGCCACTGGTCAATAATCGTTGAGCTAAGAGATATTTTGTTTTTTATGAATAGGAACAATAGGAACACCACCGCATCCGATGTTTTGCATTGCACTTGGTGATGTAAGGCTTGGATGCAGCTGCTCAGCCATTGAAACCCATTCCCACTAACAGATGGGTCACTCCTGCAAGTTGATAAGTTATCCATCGGTTTTCTGCTTGCTGAATGTTCATGGGAATAACTGCAGTGGCCTCCTTAGCCACCTCAGGAAGGATCGTCATTCATGGATGTAAACCTTTTTTAAAACATTTGCACCATTGTGCGGCATAAAGTCTCATCACCATACTGTGTTTAAAGTCGTTAAACATCGATTAGTTTTATGTCTTAATTCAAGACAAATTCCATCACGGTTTGACTTGAACGCCCTGCATATTATCACCCAAGAAGAAATTTTGAAGCAAGCTCTCCAACAGAGTGGAAGTGGCTTAATATACGATTCTGGCCAACAAACAGAAGCACACTGTCATAATGTAGTAGTTACTACGCACATACTAAGATACATAATTCTAAAACCTTTTTCTCTTTCCATTCACACTACAACAATGTTTTCTTAATGGCCTGTGTTAGTGTGGACTAGGCCTATATGAAGTCTAGTGTCTAGCTACGTTTAGTTTTGCTTTGACACTTCTGCAAGCTGTAAAAATCTGAATCAGATACAGCTATCAAGAACAACTAGAACACTCAAACCACACTCACTCCGTGTAAACATTTCACGCATAACCTGCAAATGATTTGGGATCGAATTAAATGAGGGCCATTTTAGAGGGTGCTCTGAGATACAAGTGGAGAGAAAGTATTTGTGTAGACATTTCTCTGTAACAGGATAAATGTGGTACAGAGGGCTCACCCCCATGAAATGAATAGAATACAGTTTTGCATTGAAGTACTTTATTAGTTGCAGTAAACTACATTTATCTTGATTCACAATTTGAATCTTTATTTACTGTTAGAAATGTGATTAGTGGAATTATAAGTTGATGGTATTTCTAACTAATAAAAAATATCACCTGTCTTTTTCATAGTAACATGTTTAGACATTTGCGATTCTGTTGCTGAGGTAAGTAATCTCCTGATTTAGGGAACACTGTGTCATTGCTAAAATAATAGAAACCCCTTGTTTGCTCTGCCAGACAATAACCTGGCTTAAATATTTTGTGTGTATTCATCTTTATTCATCAACATTTATCCGTTGTTTCTGCCTCTGTATTTTCTTAGGTGTCAAGATCATTAAGTAGATTACAATACAATTCCTCTTCATTACACAATATCACTGTATACTTTAATACCTAATAATTATATAAGACAGTTCCCACTGAGCAAACTGATTGGACGAGAGGCATTCCCAGAGTGGTGATAATGGATGGTAAAACACATATGATATGTTATTATGAATTGCCAGCGTATGGTTTTATTTATGCATGAATCCCAAGTTCCTTTGTAACTCCTGATCAAGGACACTACTCTGTGTGTTGAACAAGAGATTGTACATGCTTGTGCACTAGCTTTCCATTTAACTCTATTTGTGATTTAACCCTGGAACCCGGACATTAACTGAGCTGATATTCTAAAACAGAATAAGTGAAAAAATAAAGAAAAACTTATGGGATTTATAGGACTGTCTACCACCTCCATGGTTTACTCTCCTCATATATTGGCTACATAGCAGTGGTAAGAATTTAACTAAATATCAGCTGTGGTAAGTTAATTCCGCCAGTCACAGAAGGACAAGTGTTGGCAAAAAATAATAATTATTGGCTAAATTAAGCAACAAATAATAATCTGTTTATATTAAATGTTTTTTGTGGAACTGTTGCATAAAAGCAATCTCACACTCGAGGTCATGCTGTTATGCTGGTTATCAGCATGGCTATAATAATCTTAAACCCTATGACTGCACCAGAGTTGTGCTTATAACCAGAACAACATTACTCTTTCTCATGTGATATTGCTTAATTATAAACTTTTCTTCTTTATAAAATGAAAGAACAGTAATATTGCAGTTGATATGAGGCAGCTCATTTGTTCAAATTATATTTTAACCAAATTAATCTATAAACAATATGAGCAAATGTCAAAAATTAACTAAGCATTACACAGCTGAGTAAAATGTAAGAAATAGTAAATGTATTGACCACTGCTACAAGACTTCTTGGTAAAATCACTAGCACTTAATTATGCACACAATGATAATTATTATTACTATTTTTTTAATAATGACAATAGGATTGTTTACTATGTTAATGTTTTTTTTTAAAAGAAGTTTTGACAAAAGCTGTATTTTTGTCAAAACATCTGCATCACATATGATATAA
Organism: Leiocassis micropogon; assembly: GCA_028565275.1. Taxonomy (NCBI): domain Eukaryota; kingdom Metazoa; phylum Chordata; class Actinopteri; order Siluriformes; family Bagridae; genus Leiocassis; species Leiocassis micropogon. The sequence continues at coordinate 18,560,994 of JAOVVA010000051.1, forward strand.
ACCTGAAATTCAGCATTATGTGCCAAAAATATCCTGAATATAGCTTAACCTACAGGGTAAGCATAAAGTGCTGGATAGAAACATAAATGTTACTGGCATAACATAGACCAATTAATAAAATACGTATATATTTATGCTTCATGCTTGCCCTATATATAACCAGCAAGTAATATGATAAGCCAAAACAGCATTTGCATGTGTTTATCTGATACAGAGTGAAGCCTGAACATAAGGAAAAAGCTCACAGTCTGCATTTTCTAATCATTAACTAATGATTAATCAAGAAACCTACGCTATACTTTATCCTGTGGGTTAGGTTTGCTCTGATTTCCCCTGAGTCTCTCTGCAGGAGAGTGGAGTTTTGAGATGAGGTCATTCATAAGCACGGCAAAAAAACCTATGCCGCTGAACTTCTGAACAGGGAGGATTAGACTTTTACAGCTGGAGGCTTTACTAAGGATTTGTGCTAATAATTACAAACCTAAATTCCAGTAGTTTTGCTTAGATGCTTATGGATGAATATATTTCTAGCTCATACTGAAGGCCTTTTAGCAGGTGAGAGGAGAAAGAGAATAGGTTGTCTAATTCTATTAAACTGAAATTCTGAACTTCTAGATGTCCCCACATACAGGGTTTGCTTTTTAAATGTACACGATTGTGTAATTCCATCCAAAACAAATCTTGAGCATTGCTTTTTGTAACAATTCCAATCCAGCATCTTCACATTAATGTTAGGCCCAGTGATGCTCCTATCCCTAAAGAACACCTGTCTTTTTAAATAAGGTGTAAGCATAGTAAGCATAATTTAGGTCCAGGGCTAGGAACCACTGGGTTAACCACAATACTATACAGCTAAAGCAGACCACTGCTGACTGCATTCTTACAACCAAGTGAGGATCAGTTCTGCTTGATAAAGCAAAACTACCGAAAGGAGGCTTATAGAACATGCTTTCTTTATACACTAATCCTCCTTTTAAAATGATTAATCCACGTGTGCTAAAACAGCTTCACTTCAAAAAGAGCAAACAATGACTCCAAATTGTGAATGTCAAGTGATAAATTCCCTCCTTTACATGGCATTGTCCTTATTGTGTGATACATATAAAAAGGGCACTTTTATAAAATAAACTAACAATCTGTGGAACCAGTTTATGGTGAATGTCGTGCATGGAACCGGTTGTAGACTTACATGCCTTTTCATTTCAGTGCATGAAGCAGGTAATGCAAAAAAGTAGGTAATTATAGCCTGAAGCATGCTCCCAGCCAAAAACACACAGCCCACTACTTGCAGCACTACAATCTCTACATTCACTCTGTTAACTGTAATGTGGCATTAACATGCAATCACTTGCAAGCAAACGCAAACACACACACACACAAACACACTTTGCTTGTCTAGCACCCAGACAAACAGAACAGTCAGCAAAGGCAGGGCTCAGCTAGAACACAAAGTACCACATAGATTCCCGCCTTCATATGCACAGCAAGGCGGGAAAACTTTGCTTGGGTTGTTATCTAAACATACCTACCCTTTGTCTCCCTAAGCAGTGTAAGGATGCAGGAGCCTTTTGGCTTTAGTCAAGCTGAATCCACTGGCACAATTAAATTTTTATATCACAGTGCACATCATAAAAGCCATTACTCATAAGTAATTTGAATGACTTTAAATATGTATAAATTAACCCACTGCAGCAAAACAAATACATATATATATATATATATAAAATCTCTTTACACTTCACATTTTGAAGTATTAAACATGCACACTAATGTTAAAAAAGTTGCATACTTGAACAACAAAAAAGTGCAGTTTGGAACCACGTATAGAAATAGCCAGTTGTATACAGTGAGAGTCAGATGCCTCAGAAAATCTTAACTTTGCCTAAATTAAACCACAGATGAACCGCGAACGTTCAAAATTCTCCAACAAAGAGTTGCAAGAACATCAAAAAACTATTACACAGAGGTTAATACAGAGGAGGTGGTGACGTCATTGCTCTCACTTTGAAATATTAATACAATGTTCTAATCTTTAGAAATCTAATTGTAGATGTGATGATCTGGCATAACGAAAATAAAAGCCTACCTGTTGTGTAATCATACCTGTTCGTACTGTATGATCCGTTCCTTGTCTTTAATCTCACATCAGAGAGAATGCGTTCGAAGTGTCAGATAAAGGAAAGACAAGAAAAAAGGATAAATATAACCTCGGTACCGGCGTCCTATCGTCTCCTTCTAACGCCTGGAATAAATGTGTCTCGCGCACTTTTTTGCTGACGCATGCATAGTGCGCGCGGAGCGGCAATCTTTCGTTATGGACAGCAGCCGTGAAGCACATTACATAAGCGATTGGGTTACATTACCAACACGATGTAGGGGGCAAAAGCTTAGAAACACCCAGTGTACACAGTAAATACGCTATAAAAATGTGCGCGTGATCTGCTTGACACCACCAGAGTGTAAACGTGTGATGGAGGTATCGTACCTGCACCGGGTCTCTTTCCCTCGTGCACCCATCACTACCCGGTAAACGGCGGCGCGCTTTTTCCCTTTTTTTTTTTTTTTAATTCATGCGCTCGCGCTGGGTTAAAGGGCCGCCTGTTATTAGTCGTGCACATGCGTTACGACACGTCGCGGTGACGTTCACCCGTAAATAAAGAGCTGTGCATGGAAATGCTGATCTGTGTTTTTGTGTGTGTGTGTGTGTGTGTGGAAAGAAACAGTGTAAAGACCAGTGTGAAGTCCTGCGAGGACGCCAAAAAATACCGCAGCTACTTATTACAGGTACATTTAACAAAATTTCTGCAGCATCAGCATACGTGCCAAAAAATACGTCGAATAAATATAGTGTAAAGGACACAAATCCGCAAGGCTGGATGTGGGCGTAAAGATTTTAATGAAAAGGATGCAAAGTAGGTTAATTGGTGTGTGTGTGTGTGTCCTGCAATGGATTGGCATCCTGCTCTAGGTCCTGGTATAGGCTCCAGGCTCCCTGAGACCGCTACACAGGATAAGCGGTATATACTTAGGATAAAAGAATGAATCCATCAATCTAGGGATCTCT
>JAOVVA010000051.1:18564157-18576538 GCA_028565275.1 Leiocassis micropogon
GCTCCCTGAGACCGCTACACAGGATAAGCGGTATATACTTAGGATAAAAGAATGAATCCATCAATCTAGGGATCTCTAGGCCAAATTTTGATTACCGTTGTATTTATTCCCACTTTTTACGACTGTGGTAGGACCCCCTGTCAAAATTCACTCACTGGCAATTTAGGAACGTCAAATAGCCTAATCTGCATGTATTTGAACTTTGGGAGGAAACTGGTGTACCCGGAGGAAACCACACACCAAGCACAGGAAGACCATGCAAACTCCATGTACACAGACTTCGAGGTGGGAATTGAACCCGGAACCTGGAGTTGCAAGGCAACAGTGCTGCCACATTCTTGTGATCCTCTAGTATAATCTAAAAATCCACACGTCACATTAGTATAGATTGAGGATAAATTTATAAACATTCTGTAGCCAATCCAGCTATTCAAACAATTCGCTCATTTTTAAAATGTGTGCAAAAATTTATCTAATTTTATTTCTGAACTTCAATCAATAACACACCCTAGGTCCAAGTTTAAGTTATTTATAGGCGCCATAGTTTTGATAAACGTATCATCAAACAATTTAAACAAACATGCTATAAAGTTCAATTCAATTAAATTTTTATAGCACTGTCAATAATGAACATCGCCACAAAGTAATATTGAATTTTGTATTTATAAATTTATCCATAATAAGCAAGCCAGAGGTGATAGTGACAAGATAAAAACTCCCTGTGACCGCATGAGGAAGAAACCTTGAAACCTTAAAGGAGCCAGACACAAAAGGGAATTCACCTTTATTTGGGTGACATTTACTGTAAGTGTGATTACAAGTAGACAATTCTCTTTCATAACTGTGTGCTATATGATCAAAAAGTGTAATCAGAAAATCCATTACAGTTTTAACAAAGTCTATATTGTTTTCATTATCATCTGTTCAGATATTTCAAGTACTTAAAAAAAACACTTATCCAGGGTCTTAAGGCAGGGCCTTATGGACTATATTGAGCCCTCTTAAAAACAAATTGCATTGGCACAAATAAAAAGTGGTGGAGCATAACCAGGTACAGTTACTTCATAACTTTCTGCATGAATTTTTACAGTGGTTGAAAGACATCTAATGTTGTTTTAACTGTCACTGCATTTAAAAAAAATTTTGCATACTGCATTAACATTTAGCATTTACTGCATGCATATAGAAGCTAATTTTAAACAATTAAACAGTCACCCTCAGTTTTTTATAAATATTAAAAATGTTTATTTTGTGTTTGATATGGGTTAAATACTGTATAAGAATAATATTGTATACCATGTTTTATATACTGTACCTACCTCATTGACGTTTGTTTATAAACGATCCACTAACATGAATGATATGAATCTAGTTAAAAAGGCATGCCATGCTCTACTATGTTACTTGCTTCTGAAAGCTTAACACAAACTGATATAACACAAACTAAAATACAACAAAAAACACAGCAGTGAAGATTTATGCATTGCACTTTAATGCACAGTTTGGAAATATATTACAGCAGAACTGTCATTGAAACAAATATGAGCAGACCAGTGTGTTTCTCTTTGTGCTCAGCTTTGTTAAAAAAAAGCTTGTTTTTTTTTTCTTTTGCAGCCATCAGACCTGTTTGTTACACATAACTACTATCTGTTTAATGCATTATTATATGTGTGCAGTTACATACCATTACATTCTGCTTACTTCATTGTGATCTATGTAATTTACAGGTATGTAATGTCCACCAGTAATGTATAGCTGCACTAAAGGTATGCATTCAGTATACATGCACACAAGTTTAAGGCAACACCAGGCTGGCATATCTGAGTACCTTATCCACATGAACTGATAAACACAGTACTCTACACACTACATCTAATAAGTTAAAGGGAAGCACACACAAATAAAACTACCCATCTTCCATAAACCTGAACATATTTGTAATTAAAGAAAAAAAAACAACAACTATAAAATATCAGGTTCAAAATCAATAGAACATTAGACATAATAAGGATTATCATATTATGCAACTGAGATAAAGGCTACAATAAATGCATCAAGTGTGATCAAGCTCGGAAAAATGGCATGCGTTGTGAATTACCTGCGAGATAATTATTTAAATTCAGTGACCTTATTCCCCATTAGGAGCATTACATATTTGCTTTGAGTACAGAGCTTGTATTAACTACTGTACCAACTGCTAAGCACAATTTTCCACACTTACTCAAAGTTGACTTGCTGTAGATAGAAAAAGGAAGCAAATGTACCCCTTAAGAGGGTATGGACATTTTAAACAGTACAGGGCACATTTCATTTTAGTTCTGTGTGCTAGCACAACTGCTTAAACTGATCCTATCAAGACCCTGACTAACACTCCCACACTGCTAGAAGCATTAAGGTCCAGACAGTGTTTTTAATGGAATACTAAAAATGTCCCAAACACTAAAGCACATGAAACATTCTCTAAAAATAATTTCTAACCAATATTTTTCAATGTATTTCCATAATGCCATGCTAGCATATGTCAGGTTTAACACTGTAAATTATCTGAGAGCAGTGAGAGTTGATTAATTTAAAATTAAATGACAATATAATAGAACAAAGGGGCCACTATCCCTTTCCACGATCGGGTTGAATGTTTGGTAATCAAGCAATAAGCTAGTTATGAATATCTCTTTTCTTTTCTCTCTTTTATAGAAGTGTTTTTTTTAGTGTTTCTTAAAAGCTGTGATTTCCTGAAGAGAAATGTAGCCAAGCAATAGAAAGCGGAAAACCTAGTGGATTGAAACAAACTTAAATGAATTTACAGTGCTGTTGTCGTCCTGTACTCTTCCTAGTTCAGGTGCACTGAGCTGGAATGTCCTCACAGTGGACAAAAGGTAAGGACAAGGTATAAAGGTGCTGAGCTGAAAAAGTGCTCATTAAGGCACTAAGGTGGGATAAAGTTTAAAGCTAAAGAAGTGTTTAAATACTCTGATGCTGTGCCAGAAAAAGCCTTCAGGACTGGAAACTTCACTGGAGACAACAATATATCCCTGCAATGTAATAAACATAAATGTCAATTAGGATTGCACAAACTGAATCCATCTTGAAAGTATTGTTAAATAATTAAATAAACTAGTGAGTGGACCGTTGCAACAATTAAAATAAAAAAAGGTTTAAAGATTATAGTAATAAAAATTTATCTAAAATGAATTATTTTATGATATGATATAATCAAATATTATTTACATTTACTGGTATTACTGAAAAAGTGATTTCAACATCTTCATAAAACAACAAAACACTTCTATATATTGCACACCTACTTTAAGTCAGCAATGATGTGCTGTGTTAAACTGTGTTAATAGCTGATTTGCATTTTCAATTTGTGCTCATTAACATTTAAATAAAAAATAAATTTCTCCCTCTTTTCCATTTACTCTTTTTTCCTGTATCTTGATAACTATAGCTTGCCAAATTCTTTTGTATGCTCAACTGTTATATTACCTGCATAAATAAATGTGTTCAATATAAATTATATTTAAATGCACCTAAACTATAAAATATAAGGTCATATGCATATATGTAAATAAAGCACACATGGGAGGGCTTTTGCTGATTCAGATATTCCTTCAGATGTAAATGAATTTGTATGCCATTCTGTGACTTTGCATTATTTTTTAAACAAATTTGAATAGTAAATACTATTATACTTACTCAGAGGCAGTGAGCAGTAGACCCACTATTTGAAGAGAGATCGGGCGTTCTTTTTTTCCACACCTCCTCGGACTCTTCAACTGGAGAGTCAATGCTGCTCTTCCTCTGTCCATGCTCACTGTCCACATCCTATACAATATACACACACACACATATATACATGCTTACCAAGATGTGGACTAACATACCTTTTTGTTCTGTTCCTCATGGAAGAATGATACAGCAGCAGATAAATCATACACCGATCAGCCATAACAGTAAAACACAAATATTATGCCAGTTTTGTGTAGGCTCCCCTTGTGCTACCAATATGGCTCTGGTCCCTCAGGACACTTAGAGAACTCCACAGGAGCTCTGGGGGTGTGCTGCAGTGTCCTTTGGGTGATGTGGGTTGCACTGTGGGGCATCCACGGAGCAGTGGATGTCCTATGGGTGCTCTATTTGATTTCGATCTGGGAAATTTTGAAGCCAGAACAACAACCTTCAACTCCTTGCATGCTAAGCCCCATATGCATCAGGCTGTGATGCACTGATTTATCTGATATCTTTTTATCAAAGCCAGCATTGGCTTTTTTCAGCAATTTGTGCTACATTGGCTTTTCTTTGGGATCGAGCCAGACAACCTAGGCTTTGGTCCTCAAATGTATAGATGAACCATGGGTGCCCATGATCCTGTCACCAGTTTACTGGTATATAACTGATAGTCAATGTTATTCAAGTCACCTGGCGGTGGTGTTAGTGTTATGCTGATGGATGTATATACAAGTGTGCACACACAAAATACAGTACGAGTGCATGAAAGAACACCCATTCCTGTCATGCTCATATACACTTATAGTATGCTGGGGATGTAATCAAATATCCATTATTCTAAATGAAAAGAAAACATAAATTCCAGATGCAGATATAAATAGGGGTTATATAATGTACTGTAGGAGACATACTTCAAGAGATATGGGAATGAGCATGAAGAGGGCAAGTACTGTATAAAGCTTTGGGAATAAGAACATGCATGAGGCTTACTCACTGCCTGTTAAAGGACATGGTAATTTAAATAATACTACAAGAACAAACTAAATACTAAACTAAATAAACACAAACACTGTTGGCAGGAAGAAACCAATTGCATGAGTAGAATTACACACATTTCTAGTTGGGACCAATTATGAGCTTGAGTAATGTAGAACTGTGGAAACAAGCTGATAATTATGACTTATCTACCTTGTTCTAATGGGAATCAATAAAATGAATGAATGAATAAATAATCCCCTTTAGTTTAGGCCACATCTAATTCAGATTTAAAATGCAAATACTCATAATGATATGTTCCAGATGCATACCAATGCAGATAGCGGCATTGAGTTACCCCCCGCGTCACATACCTCACATGCACGGACATATTGCAAGAAAGCAGAGAGAAACCAACACAGTGGCATGCACACTCTATCATGTTATCAAACAAAAGCTTTTCTTAGACATGTTGTGTTGTGATGCCAAATAGAAAAAAAATGGCACATTGTGCAGACAGAAAGAAAAGAACAGGGCTTTTCTGCATAGATGATCTCTGTCACAAAATCTCAGGAGAAAGCCACGATTTCAGCAACACACACTTCATGTACTGTATATGAAGTGCAACAAAAGTGTAACAAAAATGAGCTAAAATGGCTCTCTGTTGCTTTCATCACAAATATATTGTTTTAACTAAAAGCCTAAAACTAGTAAAAACAATTATATCTAAAATCTGAAGTTTTTCAACCTTCTTGATGTCTGCATAAACAAAAACCCAAAGAGAAAATCATACTCACCCTGAAAGAGGGTATTTCAACAAGCTCATCTGTCTCTCTGATTGTACACCGTTTAGTCATGGCCAAAGGCAACTTGTGGCCACACACAACAGGATTGTGGGTAAGCGACTGAGATCTCTTGACTGCAGAATTGACAGCCTGGGCAAATCGTGATGGTGTGGATGAGGTGTATGGCTTTGGTGCTGAAAAAGTCCGGAGCTTTTCCAGAGTCAGGCCAGCAGGTGGTAAACTCATTTGGCGTGGCAAAACTGAATGTGCGGATCCACTAAACACTTCAGTCTCACTTGGGGAAGAAGCTAGACTAGACTGTAACATTCTCTCTTGCTTTAGTGGAGATATTGGTGGAGTCTTGTGCTGTTCCTTGGTAGTCTTTTTCTCCTCCTCCCACTGGATAGGTGGTGGAGGAAGGGGGAAGACATCTTCCGTAGGCCCATTGAAATTTTCCCTTTGTGGGCTACCTAGAGGCTCCTTCTCCTCACTCAAACTCCTACTGCGCACTACTGCCGAGCTGACGTAACCTCCAGGAGTTCTTTTATGCTGTGGTATACGGAAAGAAGCTGGTTTGGGCCTGGTCGCAGGTGGAATTTTCTTCTCCTTGGGCTGAGGGATATAAGAGGAGTCTGAAGGAGAGCTTACAGTTGGGGAAGTGGATGGAAGGAGATCACTGGCACTGCCAGACCTGCACTCAACCCTGGTGGGAGATGCTGCTGCTGGTGCTGTTGGTTTTTTATTTAAAGACTCCACATTCACTTCCTGGATTCCAGGCACACTGGGAGACTCAAGCGTCAGCTCTACTTCAAAGAAGCGTAGATTGTCCAAGGATCTTGGAGGCACAATAGTGTAGGTGGTCATACCTACTTTGGGGATGTATTCGCGAGTGAGTTCATTTGAGGGCTTAGGCTTGGAGTCAGAGGCAGGAAGGTACTGTAAGCTTCCATGTTTAGTTCCTGAGGAAATCTGTGTAGATTTTTGATTTTCAGAACTGGGGGTCTGCATGGATTTTGGCCTTTCAGATAGGTGAGTATATGTGAATGCCTGTTTATTGAAGCTTTGAGTAGAGTTTGGGTAAATCTTTGGAGCTTGGGGCTCTTCTGTAGATGTGGCTATGTCTCTTTTTGGGCTTCCTAAGGTTACAGGCGTACATACAATTGACTCCGGGGGAGGGGTAGACCCATTACAGCTGTATATCTTTGTTTGAATTTCAGTCTGTGTCTGACTTGCATTGGTTCCAGTAAAAGAAATGTTTGGTGTTGTTTGTACTGCAGCTGCTGCATAACTGGGCTTAGGAGGAGCCTGTGGCTCTGCTTGCTGGGTGTGTATGACTATGTTTATGGAATCCTGAGCTGCAACCATTGGTGCAGTGCTCTTTTCCTTCATTGCTGTGGAACCTTCAGCAGTTAAACATGCCATTTCAGTCTTCTCAACACTGGCTGTATAAGAGTAAAGAAATTAAGAAACTTGAGCAGTCAGACAAAAATGACACTTTATAGCACTTACATTTAATAGAATTACTTTTTTACGTTAATTTTTTGAACATCTATGTATCTGTATTTGAGCTGTGAAAAATAAAACCCAAGATTATTTCTTTCAAGAAAATGGAAACACAACACACCATTGTTTGTTGACTGAAATAGAGCATCGGAATCAGCCTCGGGCTGCTTACTTTTCACCTCAGAGTCTGCAGCTAATCTGTCAGGACAAAATATCATGTAAAGGTTTAGAAACCCAAGCACCAACCCCACAGACAAAAATTTTAAATAGTCTTAGGCACAAAACTGTCGTACTTGCCATCTGTGGTCTGATCAGGTGATACTTCTGCTGGGTTGTCCCTAGATGGAGCTACACTTTCCATCTCTGTATCCTGAGTCAGGGAAGCAGTTTCTGCTCTGCCTGAGTCCAGAGAGACATCAACAGAGAGGTTGACACTGCTGTCGTCCTCTAGAAGCTCTGGCAGAGGACTCAAGCTTTCAGGACTGGAGTTTACATGGACAACAGGGTTGTCAGAAACCATAAAAGACTCTTGATTTTCTTGGATCTCCTCAGGAGTCGTTGGCAATCCTGCAACATTGTGGTAAATACTATTATGACATAATTCCCTAAGACATATTCAAATCCAAATGTTACCTGAAAATACCTGGGTTAAGATAATTACAGCATTGTACAGCATAAATACAAGCTGATACCAAGCTCCCACCATCACCACCTCCTCCTAAAACCTGTCACATGCTCAACTTCCTTTTATAGTCCACACTATCACACATAATAAAATGTAGCCACGTTCTCAGACATGGTCACAGGTCTTTTGTTCACTTTGCTCACCACATGCTTCAGAGCCTTGCATTGTAGGTGCCAGTCTGATTGGTTCTTGGGTATTTGCACCTCTGTACACCAGGTTGTGAAGGGAAAACAAACATTTGAACACTGACACAATGAGCTCTTTCAAATAATGTATAGAGACAGCCCTAGCGTCTTTAAAAGTTATTAGAGTTTTGATTGAGTAAACAGAGTGAGTAAACATGGGTGGGTGTCTGCAATGTCAGTCAAATGTCGCCTCTTATAAAAGTACTGCTACTGGTAAACCTTTTCTAGTGTTATAATTTATTAGATTCTCTAGCAATAGAGTTTTTTTTCCCCTCACGATTCCAGGCACTCGATCTGATCATTAAAATAGTATGAGGAGCTTCTTTCACTAAATACCGAGGCAAGGGCTACCTTTACTCTGATTTTCATTTTCTCTAGGCTCAGTGGCCATTTTCATTCATAGGTTAATAAAGAGATATGTATTCTGCTCCTCAGCGGTGTCTTGGAACAGCTTACATAATGGGCTGATGGGAGTAGTATTAGTGTGAGAGTGGAGCAGCCAGGCCAGAGTGCTGCTGTGCCACACAGTTCTTCAGAGTGAGTGGATCGCTCTTAATTAAGACATCTCACTTGCCTGCGCCAGCCGCTACATTCAGCACTTCAAGGGCTGTCATTGGGGACTGGAGTGCAGTAGCAGTATTCAAAGAGAGAGCTTCTCTCTGCAGAGTGCTCTGTGATCTCTCTCTCTCTCTCTTTCTCTTTGGAGTTGTGGATTGCCATGGAAATAGATAGCTGCAACCAGAATCTGGGCTTTACTTTCTTTACTTTTTTTTTGTTTCTTATTCTTTTTTATTTAATTTATTCCATGCTTTTTCTTCTACCATTTTAATCTCATTTTTTGTGATCAATCTCATTCTTTTTTCGGTCCATCTCCCTTAATTTTTCTTTGCCTTAGTCCATGGCTCCCTCTCCTATTCTTTGAAGCTGATTATTGCTATCAGAAGGGAATAAGACAGCCCTGGAAACACAAGCGATGAGAGACAACTGCAAACTTTGCCAATTCTTTATTATTGGGCCTTTAAATCTACTGCTGAACTACTAGAAGATAAATCATGCTCTAATACAATGGGGAAAGGATATGAAAATGTAGCACACATACAGAAGAAGTACAAATTGAGGGTACATTTTTTTTTCTGAGTACACATTGTACTGCAGAAAAAAAAATCAATAGCATTTTAAAGACAAAGACTGTTACAATCAGTAATATTCAATTAAAGTTCTAAGACCTACAGTATGTTAACTTGTTAAACAGACAGTGAAATATGGGACCTTGCAGCTATAAACCTGCCTGGCCACTTGACAATTCCCAAAATTTCTTCAAGAGCTATTGAAACTTAATTAGGACAACTGAAAAAAAACAAAAAAAAACAGTTGTACTACAAACCACCTGCAGGATGACATGAAGAATGCTCGGACTGGGGTTTCAGTGCCAAATATAAGACAAACAATGAAAAAACAAGAACTTCATGGCCAGATTTCAAGATAAACTCATCTTTTGACTATAAAAACCATCAAAGATTAGGTAGCATATGCCAAAAAGCTGAAAGATTATTCCAAATAGTCCTGCAGAGTTTTGGGAGGCAGTTCTATGAACTGATGAACCTAAACTGGAACTATTTTGACAAATGGACCCTACATGACAAAGGCTAAGTTCATGCCCAGAAGAGTACAATCCCTATAATCAAGCATGTTGGTGGGTCACTGATGATATTGGGATGTTTTTCTGCTGCAGAAATCATGAATTGCCAGAAATTCCAGGCCATTTTAAAGAATAACATGATGCCTTTTGTTGAGAAATTGAACATTAGTGATGACTAGACTCTGCAGCAAGACAATGATCCCAAGCACACCTCCAAATCAACCAAAGATTGAAATCGATCTTATATTGCCCTAGAGTGGCTTCTTGTGCCCTGGATTTAAAAAGTAAAAAAAAGGAATTTGCAGCAGAGAAGCCATCAAACATCAATGAAATGGAGACATTTGCATGTGAAGATTGAGGAAAGATTCCAATAGAGACGTACAAGAAGCTTGTCACCCCCAGCCCTCAATTTAATAAATAAATAAATAAATAAATAAATAAGCTTATTGAAAAGTACTGAAAATGTAGGTTGAATGGTGAATCGTGGCTATTGTGAAATAAATTCAAATTTTCAATATGACTAAGTTAAGTCAATGTATGTTCTCAAAATAATTCAAATGTCTATAACATTGATCATTGTTTAACAATGTTTTTGTTTAACCTAATTTTACATCACTGTAAAGTCTTTGTCATGAGAGAGGTCGAATATTTCCCTTTGCAACTGTTCATAGATGAAAGCAAACTCAGAAGCTTCTCTCATGTCTCAAGTAGCTGCCTTTTTGTGGTTATAAATGATAAGCTGAGTCTGTCTGTAAATCTCTGATTAAGGTGCAATTACTCCCTAAAAGCTAAACCCTTGCCCCATGTAGATACTTTTTGCTGAAAGGCTTGCTATCACATCTAAGCAAAACAATGCATTTTTACAAGAAATCTTTGCCACTGGGGCTCTGGATAATCAAGGCATTTTGAAAAGTAAAACATTTATGGTTACAATAAGAGCCCTTGTTAGACTCAAAGTTGTGAGCCAAACACAGGCTCTTAGACACACAATTGTGTGTTTCTCTCTAGACACACAGTTTTGTGTTTTGTAAAAAGAAAAAGGACAAATTCATATTAATAGTCAATTAAAAGACAGGGTGCAGTTTTTCTCACAGGTTGGCCGTACTACTGCAGTGCTTGTATGGATACCGATGAACATCCAATATGGCTCAACTGGATTTCATCTAACTCAAGAGACCATGCAGATACTGTATATTAACAAATTCACCTATACTATATCAAGGTTAAAGAAATGTATGATTTAAAAATTTGACAGGTAGTTTCTATGCTGTAATGTTTTGGGTAGAATAAAAATCTTTCTAAACATAATGTAAGTAAAAGCTTGTTTAATAACATTTTTGACTGAAGGAAACTGGAGAAACTGTAAGTTCAGGAATTGTAGGTTTCATGAATTTTAATGAAGCTTGAAAACTGATTTTATGATATCACAAAAAGAATATGTGAGCCATATGGTATTTTCTAACATAGACACCCTTACAAAAATAGGTGGAGGATAACAAGGTAAATATTAGCTACTTAAGTAAATATATCATGTATCAGTAATTTAATTGAGCAGTTTTATTGTCTTACTCCACTACATCATACAAAACATATTTGTACTTTCTACCTCACTACACTTCTGCATGGAGTTGTCTTACAAGGTACAGTAGCATTCAAGGGCTAATATCAATACCTGCTGCATATTATGCTTGAGAGAGAGATAGAGAGAAAGAGAGCCCTCACCTCTGCTTATAATTATAACATCACCACTAATTTTATACTGTGGGACTGAGTTATTTTATAATAGGAGTTGTATAGTTTGTTGTTGCTAATATTTGACTATGAACCCCACTCCTTAACCAACCATATAATATAAACTATACAAGCAATCAACAAAGAGTTTTCACACATAAAAATAATGAAAAAAAATTATGTCTGGAAAAAAATACAAACAAATATATGCACATATAATTAGACTCTAGTTAAATGAGAAAAATTACTTTACACTATCATTTTCATCTTATTATATGCAAAATTATACATTTAATAATATATGAGTAGTGGTAAGAACAGATTGTATTTTAGAGTACAGTATAAAATTACATGAGTAATTATTTTTAAGTATTATTTTAAGTATTTTTGACAACGATCAGTCATAAAATTAGCACCACTGCCAGTTGAATTATAACCATCGGTTATTCACAGTCATGCACTAAAGCACTATAATTTAGCTAATACACTTTAAATTTACCTTTTTTTGACTAGCATCACCAAAGTTCATTGCAGCCATAGTACATGGACCTGCCTAAAATAGCCAGGTCACTATAGCCATACGAGTCAGTTCTTTGCCAGAGTGCTCCAGGAGAAATGGCATGTACTTTTAAAAATCTTCACCTTGACCCAGTTTCTGAACCTGTTTTGAATGTGTGTGTGTGTGTGTGTGTGTGTGTGTGTGTGTGTGTGCGTGCGTGCGTGTGCATGTGTGTGCGCATGTGCGTTTGTCAAACAGTGCAGATGCACACATTCAAATCTAGGGCAAGAGTTATTCTAATACAGCCAAATTCCAGTCAACTTTATAGCGATGCTTCAAATACATTCTAGAACTTCAACAAACACACCAAAAATATAATTAACAGTCTGAATGAGGTGTACTTTCCCAAATGTACCACTAGGAGGCAGAATTTGTACAGAATTGAGCCTAAGCACACCTGCACTGTCTACAATCTCATTCACTGCTTTATGTCAAGCTGTGTTTACATGCAGGACAAAGTATGACTGTTTATCTCTGTCCAAGCAAGAACCCCAAAATTGCTTACAGACTAGTTAGATACCATGAAAAAAATTAGGTATGGGACTCACCAGTTACCACCAGATATAATATTAACATGATACCTAGTTGAC
>JAOVVA010000051.1:18583264-18603184 GCA_028565275.1 Leiocassis micropogon
GATTGTGTAAAGCTGCTTTGCGACAATGACAATTGTTAAAAGCGCTATACAAATAAAATTGAATTGAATTGAATTAACTTATAATTATTTTTTTTTTGTAAGACCATAGTATTGATATTAATATTGATATTTACGTTTTTTTATTATTAATATTATAGGAATTATTATATAGTTGTTTACAGGCTATAAAATTAGTAATAAAATCGTTGCTTCAAAACACAATTGATTTATTATTGATTGGTATAATCTTGAAGACTTAATCATTAATCAGATGATTCTATCCAAAAGGGAAAACCAGTATCACTCAAGCCAAGTACAGGAATACGTTATGCAGAATGCACTTTGAACAGGACCTGACTCAACATCTACACTACGACAACTGTGTGCAGAAATCTCTCCACTCATGGTGACAAACCATTCAAAGCTATAATGAAGCAAGCAATAATGAAGAGAACTTAATCTTAAGCAGAACTTAAGTAGCTCAACACCACTAAAAGTGACAGTTGCACAACCCTCCTGTTGTCATATCATAATTTTAGCCTTGAGAACTTTACCTATCATACAGCACTAACAGAAGGTCTGAGGAGAAACTACCCAATAGTTATATGTCTCACAAAATTTGCACTTCACCAAGTGGTATGCAGATGCTACGTGGGGTTGCTGCATTGGGCTCGTGGCTCGTCAATGACCTGACAACGTCGTTCGTCAATGACAACTTCAAATACTGGACTGTTGGATTCACTCACCTGCCGTGCACCATTGTGGTCTTTTCCACTCCTTCAGGCAGCACGACTGTCAGTAGCAGCTCTTGCTCCGAAAGATTCTCCTTCTGTTCCATGGTGGTGTGTGTTAATGCAGGCACATGAGATGACACACATGGACCATGCACCACTGCTGGAGGCAGGGGGGCCTTGTTTTTAGATGACCTCCTACAAAAGATAAAGAGCAAACAATGTGATTTAGGCCAGAGATAGGCAAGAGTATGAACACACTGATCTGATTATTTAGATACACACTTCCTAAGGATTTCTTGTGTCTTGGCTCACAGCTATGATTAAGTGTGTTTAAACTATTACGTCATATGGAACTAAACTTATGCAGAGGTCTGGCCTCTGTTAGTGTCCACTTCAAGCGAATGATAGTAATCAAGCATCGAGTGCTGGCCTGGACTCCACCACTGAGCTGTCATTTGGAGAAAAGGAGAGTGTATATCAAGCAATACTTTCGATCATTCTGCTTCTAAAAATAAACAGGGATCTAATTCAGTTAAGGGAAGTACTCGTCATTTTTAAAACCTCAGTATCAGCCATAGGCGACTATATCTGGGCGCTATGCATTGGACAAATAGTAAATACTAAATTACTGTATATATACTGTAAAAGAGCAAAGAGACCATAGAGGAACTGTTTTTTCAGGTTTTGAATCCCCTGAAGTCTTTCTGGTTGGAGCAGTACTAAAGGGTACTTTATAACGGACCATGTGACAGACAGTAACCCAATAATATAATTCCAGAAAACACAAACATTATTTTTACATTGGCGTACCTTGGTATACACAATAAACCCAAATCTTATCTTGCAGATCTTAACTCCTGTCTCTGTGGAGCTTTAAGGTATTAAAACAAAGCTATCATGAACACCAGCCTAATCAGACTAAACTCTGTGGGAAATGGACTGTAAGTGATCCTTTATTTAAGACTCAAAGCAAACTGCTATTAAATTTGGGAGCCTGGATTCACTTTACACGCAAGTCACAAGACATTTGAATGAAATGCTTTATTCACGGAGATGAAGGATAAAAGGGGGAAGCAATAGATGAAAGCACAACAAACCAGATCCATGCAAACCTCTTTAAGACCACACAGACAAGATTTAGTGATGTAACACAACGATAGATGACAGTACACTATGTGATACTGCAATAATATGTAGATTAAAGGTTGAACATTTCAGATTTTATCAGTCAGTGGGGAACAGAAAAGTTGGTTTAAATGCCTAAATAATCTAAGCTTGACAATTATTCGACAACAACGACAACAAAAAAAGATCGATAGTATACAGATATAATTCAAATACCACAGAACCATCTGCTGATCTCCTGCAGAGCACGCTTTTGGCTAGCACATTGTATATTATTTTAATGACATGACTGTGATTTGATTTAGTGAACTCCCTGTAGAGTCCTTCACTGAGAAGTAAATATCCTCCTGCTGGGGACAGAAATCTCCAGAACATGTATACGTTTAGTCTTCATGTTATCTTTAATTTAACTAAAGCTGAGAAAAGGAGTAAGCCAAAGCAAACAGGCATTTGTTTAGGTAAGGGCAAATCAGCATACCATTAGTATTACCATTACCATTTCAAATTGACCTTCAGACTAGCAAGACCTAAAACAAGCAGACTTGCAGTGTTCAGGTCATGCAGACACATAGTGGCGCACATCTGTTTCATTTCCACAGATCTATTTTAGGAAGCTCAGTATACAAACCCATATAAAATTAAGCATGATGGAAGTCTTCAGCAGCTACTCACAGTAAAAATAATAACAACAACACTGTTTTAAATGTAGGAAGACAAACTGGTTGAACCTCTCACACATGACTTCCTATGAATAGCTCTTCGCATGTACCGCATTATGATCAACACCATGATTCAGTTGCTGTTATAAGTTTTGCTTTCTTTTTAATAGAACCTTCTTGTACTTTATGAACTAAGATAACCAAAACTTAAACCTTAAAGTTTAAACTTAAGTTGCACTAAACTAGGAGAAATAATGATGGGATTGTTTTAAATTCTATAAAGGAATAACGCATTAAATAAATGTTAATCTAGCCATCTAGCATTCTTTCAGATAGTATAGAACCCTCAATTATTAAACAAACACACAGGAAGCTTTTAAGAGTTTTTACATTATCTTCAGTGGGCAAAATTGAGCATGCTGTCTGGATGGAGGTATGCCAAGCCCATTCTCCTCTGTCCATCACACTGACAAAAGCTGTGAGCTGATATATGAAAAAGCGTGCAGATATAGCTTCCTTCTAAGTTTGTTACATTACCATGTGACACAGCATCAGCATCAGCTTTAAAAGTTATGATTGGTTAACTTTATGTGTTTCGGAGTTACTGTGTTCTAGGTTTATTACAGTATATTTGTTCCGCTCAGAGTGCCCTTAAAGGTTGTTTTTTTTGGAGATCCCTACAGTAATCTCTGAGAGTGCTAAAGAGAAGTGAGAAAAGGAAATCCCTGAACTACCTTAGAAGAACCCTTTTTTCTAAGGGCATGTACCAAAGTTGTTAAAGTCCCTGGCAACACAGTTTCAAATACAAGTATCTACAAGGGGCGTTCAAGTCAACCTGCGACTTGTAATGAAATTTCTCAAAAAATTAAGCCAGAAAACCAATTGGGATTGAGTACAGTGCTGTGATGAGACTCTTAGCCGCAGTAAAACATTTAAATGGTGCAATGTTTTAAAGAAGGTGTGAATAGGGATCCCGGGCGAGGTGACTCGGAGCCCACTGCAGTCGTTCGTGTGAACATTTAGCAAGTAGAACACCTGATGCTGAACATGTCGCCAACTTGCAAAAGAGACGCATCTGTCAGTGGGAATTGTACATGCAATCATTTACAAACACCACAATTGCACATAGAGAAATATATAGAGAAATAAAGGTAGGTTTTTATTTTGATAACCTGGTTCTGTTATCCTGTGCAATCAAAAGTCCTGGACTGACTTGAATGGCCCTTGTTTAAAAAACAATTGTGGTATTAACAAGCCATTTAACAAGGATTTAAATATAACATACGGTATATTGGAAACATACCATATCCACATGACTCCTATTTCTTTGTTACAAAAAGCTACCTGTACAAAAAACCCTTTTTCTCTACCTGATCAGAACTGAGCGTGTCAGATCACATAGTATCTGACAGCAGCATCTCCCTGGTAATGTATGGTAAACAAGTTGGGAACGGTTCTAGCACTAGAAAAGCACGTAGGAATGACAAAGCAAAGTTTTCACAATTGTTTTGCTTTTACACAAGTTGTGAGTCACTATGTGTATTTTGTACACATTTCTAGTGAATATAAAAAATACTCTAATAAAACAGCAAACTTAGGTAAACACTTGTTTTAATAAAATCTATTAAAATTGGCCTTTTACACTGCCTACTATTAAACTGTGGCAGGAGTTATTAACCATAATGGCTGTAAGTTTTTTTTCCATTGAAACTCATTATTTATTACATTTTGAGATTTTACCAGAAGAATCATGAAATCCTTCTCAGAATTCGTCTTGTGCCCAGTGAGAATTAATGAAATTTAAAATAATTAAGCAAAAAAAGTAGAAAAAAGGAATAAATAAATAAACAGCTTGCCAACCTTTTACAGTTCTTTAGAAAATATCAATCCGTATCCCAGGGAACAAGGCAAGGTGCCTTGGAAACACCAATCAGCCTACACTGCATGTCTTTGCACTGTGGGAGGAAACCACAGAAACTGGGGGAACCGACCAAACAACATGCAATCTTCACACACACAGACAAAAGGCGAGATTTAAACCCATCCTATCCTGGAGCTACCACTAACCCATTGTGCCATCACTTTATAAACTATCTCAATTTTCATGCAGACTCTGATAATTCATTAGTAATAACAAAAAAAAATACTACTTTAAATTGGTCTATATATTAAGCTATAAAATAATATCAATTCTAGCAAATTGTCTTCTGAACTTGGGGTAAAGAGGGTAGCTGATGTAAGTTAATTCAACTGGTCCAGTGGTAGATGGTGACTCAAGGAACTTGGGATGTTCACAAACGTCTACCAATGCACTGAGAGCATTCTGAATGGCTGCATTACTGTTTGGTTTGGCAACTTTAAGTATCTGAAATGTCACATTTATGGCACTTGAGACATTTCCTACATTCAAAGAGATGTACAGAACTGCTTACAGTAATATACTGTAGTAAGAAAAGCACACACATAAAAGAGTTAAGTACTTATATTAAGTAATTACATTAAACACTTCAGGAAAAGTGTAGGGCTTTAGATGTCATTTGTAGACTGCCAGTAAAACAACAGTATAGACATCTATGGTATAGTATGTCATTTTACCAACATCTGCCAGGAGTTTTGATGCATGCATTCCATGGACCCTGAGAGATGGTGGGACCAGTCGAACAGTGGTAGTGGGTTTGAGGGATCATTAAGGACAGTGTGATGTGTCAGAGCATGGCAAAGGCTTGTTGTTCATATCACTTTTTTTTTTTTTAGCTAAGCTGATGCTTGTCCATTTTTTGGCACTGTAGGCAAGTGTTCTAAATCTGATGCAGAAAACAACAGTAAGCCAGTGGAGAGTCTGAGTGTGGCAGATGTGGACCCTCTCTATGAGATGTGATATGACCAACAAGCCTTTGCCATGCTCTGCCACAAACTCTAAGACGTATGAGTCTTGTTGACTGTATCAAACACAGCTAAAAAAAATGGAGGGGGAGGGGATCAGATGACATTTTGGCTGATCAAGCAGTATGTAGCTTCTCAGTGATTGCCAAAAGATGGAATGTGCTGTTTTAAAGCCAGACTTGGTATGATCTTGAAGGCTGTTCTGTAAGATATAGAGACAGTTGATTGTAGACGGTGTGAGGATATTAGAAAGAAATAAGAGAAATGATACCAGTTGGTTGTTGCTGATGTCTGAGTGTTTCAGGGAATAAGAATAACCCTTCAAAACAGTTGGCACATCCCCACATGTTAGGGAGTCATTAATGATAAAGAGGTGGAGGTCTGGTGAGATGGCCTGGAGAATTATAGATTATATCTAATAAACAGGGGGTAGGATTTCAGAACAAGATGACTTAGAGGATATCTTCTGTTGATTTGTTAGAAAAATGTGCCAGTGAAAGAGAAATTGAATCCTGAGTGTGTAATGTAGGAGGTGGGGTAGGAGTTAAGTACCGGAAGATTTTCTTTTAAATCTTATCATAAAAGGTGGCCCTAGCAGTCACATAGGGCCAAAAAAAGAAGAGCTGGCATTTTAAGTGGTAAAGATGCTTTGGAGTGTGCGAGAATCATGCCAAAACCTGCCAGATTTAACTTTAATGATTAGATTTCTATAGAGCATGGTAATAGACAAGATCTTTGTCAAATTGTGAAATCTTTTCCACTTTTTTCTCTAGTGGTTTTAATTCTATCCAGTTGCAGAACAACAAATCTTTGAAAGTACATTACTCATTCTCATCCTTTGATGCTCTGCAGACTGAATAATCATTTAGTTTAAAGGCAAATATTGCACTCAGTCACATTGCAATACTCATTGTAATACTCATTGCAATTTTCTGTTTATTCGATTAATATTAATTGAAATTATTGTGAGACAGTTATTTTAAATGCGCTTTGCATATTATCTTCTAATAAATATTATCATATTTATGACCAAACACCATTACAGAGCCTTACCATAGTTCTCTTCTATCTTTCCAATATGTGTTAAAGTCACCAAAGAAGCAAAATCTATCAGTTAGCTTATTAATTTGTAATATAATTATAAATAATAAGTTGTCAGTGCGTGTACAAAATAATGAAAGTACATAAATACAGATTCTAAGATATCTAAATAATGATTGTGAAAAGGGGTTACAATATCATAAACTCTGATGGCTAATTGGCTAAACACTAATGTACACAAGCAATTGTAGATAGACACAATGCAAACACAGGTTTAGACAAACAGTTCCAAAGTCCAACAATGTTTTTCCCCCCAGTCATCACCCTCTTCATTGCAGAAAGGGCATTAAACTACTGTATAATGAAGTACTCTGTTGTTTTACGTCATTCGAAAGCCTGATCTCATAATCACTCGTGTGTCCCCCCCAGACACGTACACACAGCTATCCTTATTAATAAACGGTAACTATCAAAGAGCAGAAATATTTGCTTCCATGTGAGTGAAAGAAACACTGATGAACTGAAGAAAAGTGATCTAGACTTTGAATGGTAAATGTTTACTTTTAAGAAATGCCTCTGAAAGACATGGAAGCTTCCCGGTAGTGCTTGGTAAATGAGTTCAGTTTGTTTGGTGAAAGAGCTCTGTTTACCCCTCTGGCTCTAATATTCAGACAGGCATGTAAGCGCAATACGCATGTGACGGGGTGCCTCACACAAAGCCCTATTTGCACACAGTGGCATTGTGCTTTTTCAACACCTGACATGTTCCAGCCTGACCTGCCAGAGGCCTCCTCCTGCTTCAACTGGCTAACACCAAGATTTGATCACTCCATACTCATTCATCAAAGACACACCTAATTTCACAGTACTCCTAACCGAAAATTGGCATAAACACCCTACTGGGAGAAAAAAAACATGCCACCGTGACAAATACGTTTTCCACAGTACACTAATCTATACTTCAGATCAATGTGAAGAGCAATTGTACATTTAGCTGTGATACTGACAAAGTACAATCAGGTTGCTGACATTTCCTTCTGCCCAAGAGTGTCTGACTATTTAATGGTGTTAACAGACTGTACGAGTGCCAACTCAGCAAGTCGACCAGTGCCACAGCAACATATGGGAACAGATGTTCAGTGGGCATTTGGCCTGCTTCGTTTCAAGAACACCTGGTGTTAGGAGAAGTATGCAGTACAGCTGCAGATGGTTTGCATGCCCTAAAAAGAAGGGCTCAAGAGCACAGACAGCAGGCAGAAAATTGTGAAGAGCACATGGTACTGTATTCAGATAGCAATAAACCCAAATAAACAAGTGCTGATTCTAAAGTTTTAGGGTGCTGATGATTCTACTTCTGCAACAATCTCAGCAGTCATAAAGTAAAATGACACTAGAGGATACTGTACCCCAAAATACTGGGGAACAAACTATTAAATTATTGCTTTATTTATTAGAACTCAGTGAACTAAAATTGCACTTGAAAAGGAGTTTTCCAACAGAACACTAACTTAGCAGGATGTAAAACTTTTACGCATTGACTCATAAATAATATAAATGAGTTGTAAAATGTTACCCCATTCTTTTTAGACGAGGCACAGGATCAATCTTAGGTTGAAGATTATAGAGTTATAGAGCTATATACTTTAGTGACCAGAGACAAGTGTGCAATTCAACATCTTTTTTATTTTTATAATGCCAATCAAGATAAGAATAATTTATTTTCTGCAATGAAATAGCTATATAACAATTAATACTTAGCATGAAGTCTTTTCTTCTACAAACCTTGCTGGATCCGACTGGGCATAGAGTCAAAAAGACGTCTGCAGTAAGTACTCTGGGGTGTTTTGCTCAATCCATGCCTGCTTAATTACTGATAATGTACATAAATTTGCCAGAAAATCACAATTTACTTGAGAATTCCAGAGTTCCAGACATTTTTTGTCCAGAGGTGAACTCCGCTGCTTTAGAAAGTAAGAGTGCTGCCCCATATTTGTTCCATCCGTTAACTAAACTAGCTGATTCTAATTAGCACAACTCTTCATCCGGATAGGCAAGAACTAATTAGTGACATCACCTGTTTTGTGCACAGTGAGAACTGTAATACATGGCATATGTTGTCTTAATACCTTCGGCCATCACTACAGGGATGTATGATATTTGCATAGCAAATATCATGTGACGAGGCAGAAATTTACTCTCATAGATCAGAATGAATGAATACTGAGCTCCAGGCCTCACTATAGGACATAGCAGTCAAGATAATAAATTACACAAACAGCAGTTGGGGTCAGAATGCAGTGCAGAATGCATGCTTGACTATTTAATGAAGTTCTAAAGCTTGTACTACTGTTTCTTCATTTTTATCTGGAGTAGGGTTTGCTAATCACACATGAATAGTAGAAATAATAATATGGACAATAATTTTTTCACTAGTTCTTAAAATCCCTGATAATGATTTCATTCACCATGAAGGGGAAAAAATGTACATTACATTTATCAGGTTCATTACTTTTTCTGTTCATTCCTCTGTTCATAAACCAAAGCGTGCAACCAGTAAATCTGATTTTAGACACTAGCTATGCGTAACAGGGCTGCGTGCCCATTTTCAGCAGTGTTAATATAGTGGGTGAGGACTGAGGGAGGCTGAGGAGTGACTCTCATGAGCTTGATTAATGTTTTTATTACTTACTCAGCAAAGGTGACTTGGCCTTTCGAATCTTATGTGATTACATATTATTTTAACCGCATAGAATTGAGGTCAATACATGGAGGTGACAAAAAAGTATGTCATGCTATACAGAGTTACATTTTGTTTAGATTCCATGCATTCCAGTTCTCATTATTACAGAAATAAATACCGTTACATCATGCCACTGTAGGAAGACATTATGAAGAGAAAGATTGATTCAAAAATATGCCTAGACCGTCAATAACAAAAGTATCTAAATTCCGAGCTAGCCAAGGTCGTGACCAAGAATTTGTGCAATACTCTGGGCAAAAAAATGCTGTAATACAGCTGGCTATTAAAGTGCTTCTGGGAGTGTGCAATCCAGTGCTCTACTGAGGAAAGGTGGGTTTATATTGTAAGCTTTGAACAATGCACCAAAACTATCCTGCTACCTACTGGACTACACCCAGAGTATTTTAGGAACAGTTTACCGCTGCTAAGCAATCCAATGGGAATTAAAATATTCTATTCACACAACACATTAAAAAAAATGTGTTTATTAATTAAGCTTATCATATAGTAAATTCTTCATGGCATGTAAAGAAAATAATCTGCATACTTGTATAAGAGCCAAAAACGCAATATAGAGTTAATAATTTTCAAAAAGTTAAAAGTTATAAATGCTGCCTACAAAATCAAACCTGGTAAAAGAACCTATTTCATTTGGACACATTTTCACAATTAATTGCTCTCTTACCTCCTGATGCACTTGATTAGGTTCCCCTGTTCACAAAGCTGTCATAGTTCAAAAATCCAGACAGAAGTTCACACAGAGTCAGCTTCAAACTGCCTGTACACACGAACTACCTTAATGCCACGCCTTTGCTCGTGACATCAGAAAGCTTTGCTTCGCATACCTCTCTCACTCCAGCCAGCTGTCATAGAGAACTCCTTCAATGCTGAAGAGCTATGCGCATGTGAGTGAGTGTGAGCGTGTAAGAGTAGCTGATACTACTGGTTCAGCCTTAGGCAATTATAAGCAGACTAGTAATCACTTTTGTCTCTTTGGACGGCGGATAAATGACTGTGGTGTGGCCCTTCGAGCATTAACATACTTATCCATTATACTGTGTCTGAACCTATAAGGAGGGACTTGCACTAATTCAATCAGGCTTTATCTTTATCAGTGTGGGCATGTGTATTCTTGCAACTGACATGTTCACAATACCTCCCCCTTGCCTCAAATGTAGTTGATCAGCCAAGGCATGTTAAGTGTCTGAAGTCTGGTTTTTTTTTTTAGTTTGCACTAAAGCTACAATCCTGATGTTGTTAAGAAGTGGGGAAAGTTTACTGCTACCAGTTCTCAGTTCTAACCATATTAGGTTTTAAACAATACACTTCACCTAGCACACAAATACTTATGCAAAAATTTCATGTGGGATAAAATTATTATGAAAAGAAAAATTGGAAAACAATTCTATCTGCATTTACAGTAAATAAACATATTAATAATGCATCAATAAATCTTGCAAAGCCACATAATAGAAAACAACTATTTATGTCATTTTTTAAAAACAACATTGGATTAATTCATTCATTCATTTCATTCAGTTTTCCACTAGCAAACCTATGACATGCAAAATAAAGTGCTCTTGCCACAGTTGATCCCTGTAAATTGAAACCAATACTTAATTTGCAAATTTATTAAATATCATATAACTATCAAACTTGACATGGTATACCCAAACACAAGAAACATAAAATAAAGCAAAAGTGTTCATTTTAATTTTATCTAACTGAAAATCTACAATGTTCACTGCATGGCAACAGCATGATGTATGTACTCACATTCCTGTACAGGCATGTTGGCCCTGATGGAGTAATTAAATCATGTGACAAAAAGCTGAATTTGCCAAACCTTGAAGCATGAAGTTAGCCTAAAATACCTGTGATAAGAAAGCTTCATATCTGAAACAATAGCTCATCAACACACAACAGCTGCTGATTAGATTAATTTCCTTCAGTATCACTGACTGATTTAGTCATTAACATTAACACAAGACAAGACTGCCAACATATGAGCCAAATAGTTATTATAGTCAGTCACTCTTCTCTGTATTTAGATACAGATGTTGTGGCTCATCACACATGGAAGATTTGTACTCTGCTTAGAAACATTTTTCATTTTCATTTTACCCTTTCTTTTATAAATAATATAATCAGCATACTGTAAATTTGTGCCTGTTAAGAACTGCTGCTGTAATCGTAAAGACTTTCCTGTACTTATCCCAGGCCACTTGATCACAATATGATACTAAGCATCCTTTCAACACCCACATAATACTCTTTGTCTGTACTTTTATACAACTGTATACTGTAATTATCTATGATTCCACTATCTGATGCAACCCAGAAAGGATAGGTTCCCACTTGCATCTGGTTCCACTATATGTGTCTTCCTTCTGCTGTCTCAACAAGTGATGTTTCTGGGTTGCTCATTATGAATCTACAGCTATGTCTGGATTTCTGAAAAGCTGCTTTTTGACAATGTCTAGTGATAAAAACACTTTGCAAATCAAATGGAATTATATCTCCCAACCATAATGTTAAAACATTCCTCTCCTGGCCTCTCAGAGCATGACTCCACAGGTCCTATCGGGGGACGCTGTGGTGTCTGGCACAGTGACTTTGGCGGTGGATCCTTTGGGTGCTGTTGGGTTGTGGGGGTGGGGCCTTTGAAGATGAGACTTGTTTGGTGTATCCCATGGATGCTCAGTCAGATTGAGATCTGGGCAATTTAAAGGATCAACAATCTTAAACGCTTTGCCTGCTAAGCTCCATACATGGCAGGCTGTGATGAACTTTCAATCATGTCAGCATTACCTTTTTTATAACAATTTGTGCTACATTTTCTTTTCCGTTGGATTGAACCAGAAGGCTGGGCTTTGTGCTGTGGGTGTGTTGTGGTCTCTGGCACCAGGATGTTAGGGGTCGATCTTCTGGGTGATGTGGGTCGTCCAGTCGGGCCTCTATGGAGTGGACTTGTTTGTCTGGCACATCCCATGGGTGCTTCGTCAAATTAAGATCTGGGAAATTTGGCAGCTGGATCGACAACCTTGAACTCTTTGTCTGCTAAGCCCCAATATGCATCAGGCTGAGATGCACCAAGTTTTCTGATAGCTTTCTATCAGTACTGTCTTTTTCTTCAGCAATTTGTGCTATAGTGGCTTTTCTGTGGGATCAGGACGGCTTAACGGACGGCTTAATCATAGTCCTTGTTTAAAAACTTCCAGCATTTGCATAAAATACTTTGCAAAGACATATTTTCATGAGTATGACATGAAGTTACAAATTACCGGGACTTGTTTAGCAGTTTCACAAAACCATAATTCTGGTTTCAATATGCTGTAATTATAATCTAAAGGCATAATAAAATATCTGACCCATACTGGTGCTCAAAAAGGTTGAAGAACTGGCTGTGTGGGTAAGGGGGGCGGGGTTGTCTTATCCTGGTTATTTGGAAAATATATTGCTAAATTACACGTTTGGAACCTTTTGGTTTTGATTTCCAGAGTGGCTTTCCATTAGTGTCACAAATCTCCATAGAACAATAGGTCTGTTTTAAGCATGTTCAGTAAATATCTGCATTTGTGACGTGTTCTGGATGACAAGATGATGCTGAGACTTTAGCCAAGCCAGCTGTAGCACTTTAAACCTGTAGGCAGATGGTCTGTTGACACATTGATCATGAAAGCAATCAGGCAGAGAGGAACTGTGAGAGAGTATAAACAGCCAGCCACATCATCTTCGGTTCACTCAGCTGCTGTTAGCATTCATTATATTTTGTAAAACCGAAAGCATCCAGAGTTTGGCCAAATGAGCTAATGTCTGCACCAGTCAGCAACGCCCACTTTGCTTTATTCCATATACTGCAAACAAGAATAAAAAAAATAATAATACAGCTGTATCCGTATACTGTAACCTTTGTCAAATGCAGAGTCAACAATGGGATTTACCTAATATACAGTCCGGCTACACACAGAGGACCCCTAATGCCCCTAATCTCCTTGTCTCTCTGAGAGTGTAACAATTAAGTATCTAATATGTTTCCTTTGTTCACTTTGTATAGATTGTAATATGGACCTTGGTTTTTCAAGTGAAACCCTAATTTTCTGTAAATACAGATGTAATTCTGGTTGAGAATGTGCTGTAATAAGAACAATAAAAGCACAGAACAAATGTTACTGAAATAATCAATTAACCAAAAAGGGAGAGGCCTAGAAAATTCTTATCCTCTTAACACTCTTATCCTTTAAGAGGAGATTACACCCGCATGTTCAAACATGACCCATAATCTCATTGACGTTTACACAAAAAATAACTCTCAGGCTGTCTAGCGTACTTCAGAAAGCAGGTTACTTAGACTTCTGAATCATTGTTTGCAGTGTGGAAAGTTTTATTCAGCGAGCTGCAAAGAGAGCGGGAAAGCATAAAGGCAGGAAGACGTGACCTTGGGATCACAGTGGGAGCTCTTTTATACAGAGTTTGAGTAAAGCACGGCTACATGGTGAGAGGGGTCTGTCTTTTTGTTGTTCGTCAATTTCGAGTCCCCCTTGTCCCAGTCTACAGGACAATGTGGATCTTGCCAGTTTTCCTGTCTCCTTTTAAAAATGCCCGCAATGTTAAAAACACACTGTGCTGATAAAAACTGCCTGGAAGGTATTCTGACCACAAATGAAAGCATTATAATACTTGTTCGGATTGCAAAACATGGCTGCATGTTGAAACAAAAGCAATTCTCTCTACGTTCAAGTGAAGTCTTACCTTTCATGAGTGCCAGAAAAGTGTCAGATGGTAGGGCAGGTTTCATTTGATTTGAGTTTAAAACAGGTGTGCTTTGAGGCCTTCAGAAGAATTGTTATAAGGCAGGATATTTGACAGGAGGCAAGACAGCAAAGAAGTATGTGCAATGAAGACAGAGAACAAGAGTTATTCCCAATGGAAAGACAAAGCCCAGAGCCAGGGCCACAGCTGGTAATATTGTAAGAGAGGTCACTAACAGTAAACAGAGGCTTCTTAGGAAAGGTCTGGGAAGACTATTACTCCAATAACTCGGTGTGTGCTTGTGTGTGTAGTGGGGGAGAATGAGAGAGAGAGAGAGAGAGAGAGAGAGAGAGAGAGGGAGAGAGGGAGAGAGAGCACTATGTCCTCTGTGCATCCGTCCCTGATTAAAACAAAAACAAAATGTTTTTCCCACACTGCACCCCTCTGCTGCCCCATTCAAACCCCACTA
Source organism: Leiocassis micropogon (assembly GCA_028565275.1). Lineage (NCBI taxonomy): Eukaryota > Metazoa > Chordata > Actinopteri > Siluriformes > Bagridae > Leiocassis > Leiocassis micropogon. The sequence goes on from JAOVVA010000051.1 coordinate 18,597,668, forward strand.
GCACTCTCACTTGCTCACTGAAGATGATAACCCTCTCAGACAGATTACAAAATGCACACATTTATAGCCATGATCCTACCCAAAAACAGCTCTGCGATATAAATCACCCCATTCCACCATTCCACCCAGTGAACAATGCAACAAAAATTAGGGCAATGAGGGCAGAGATCTAAGGTTGTTAGAATTTTCAAAGCGATACATGGGATTTACAGTACATCTAAAGTTGCAAATAGAGTTCACTGAAAGAGCAAGTTGTGTTACGCAGAGAAACTGGCATCTGTGAACAAATTTTTTATATAATTTCAAACAGATATTCACTTGACAAAAGTGCAGTCAGAGGACATTACACTCTAATTCCGAAGTCATGTATTTAATATATTTTGTAGTATAAGCCTTACATTAAGGCTTTCATTTGTTGGCTAGGAATACAATAGCAAACTTTAACATTGCTACCCCAGAGAGCTCTGTTCATGTTCATGTTCATTTTAACAGGAAGTTTCTATGAATTTACAATTTCAATGTAGCATCCGGCAAAAGGTTAAAAAAAAGGTCTCTCCCTGATGGGACAGCCACCCTGTCATTCACCCATGACTTCTCCTGGGCCCAATATGTCCTGAACACAAAGTTCCCAGCACATGCACAGACACAGATACAACAAGCCAAGGCCAGTCGCTCTCTCGCTCACTCTTTCTCTCTCTCACACACACACAATCATGAATTTAAAAACTCTTTCTCTCTAGATGCTAGTCAGAGGTTTTGACAAGGCTTTAAGATAACGAAGCTGCAAGGATCTGGTTCCAATCAGAAATGTACTTGAATATCATGAACTGTTTATAAGATAAGCCGGCTGCGATTAGGAGTTTCACTACACTAAAGGCTCCCAACAAGCACATGCCTAACTACAACAGTGTGTCGGTCACTAATGTGTGTGAACATGTGGAAATAAATGTACATTATTAAAGAGCCAACATTTACATAAATGGAAAAAAAAGGATTTTTTTTCTGGAGTCATAATTATAGCCATTACACAGCATGCTTTCTTTAAAGACAAAGGTGCATTGTCTGAGTGGAGATATGTGCCAAAAAAACAGAAGCTAGTAGCAGATCACATGCTTAGTTGCTTCAAAAAAAAAAAAAAATTGAAAAAAAAAAATCGACCCCTTACTAGTACTTAACTTTTTGTCCTAAAACACCATTTCTATATATTTATATAACGTTTAGACATACCTTCTCCTTCAGTGTTTTTTTTTATTTTATTTTTTCAGCATGGTACAATAATACTGAACATATCTAAACTAGGAAATAATATAAATGGAACTATGTAGTGTTAAACAGCCCAGAATATGTTTTATATTTTAGATTTGTCCAAAGTAGCTACATTTAGCTTTAATGACAGGTTGGCACACACATGGCATTCTCTCATCAGATTCACAAGGTAGTCAACTGGAACAGTTTTCAGTTCACAGGTGTGCCTTGTCAAGAGTTAATTTGTGAGGCAATTCTTGCCTTCTTAATGTGCTTTAGACCATCAGTTGCCTTGTGCAGAGGAAGGGTGGGTACAGAGTCAATAGCCATATTAGTGCTACTACAACTACTGCACAAATCCATATTACGACAAGAAACACTCAGTTAAGTAAAGAGAACAGACCGTCCATAATTTCTTTGAGAAATGACGGTTAGTTAATCCAAAAAATCTATGACCAGCCTCAGAAACTGATGCCAATTTACAGCACCTCAGATTAGGGCTCACATAAATGCTTTTTAGAGTTCAAGTGGCAGGCATATTTCAACACCCACTGTTCAAAGGAAAATAAGTAAGACAGGCCTTTATGGACGAATTGCCGCACAATCTTGAAACCTTAGTCAAAATTGAGGGCATGCTTAACCAGCATGGCTACCACAGTATTTTGCATCGCCATGCCATTCCTTTTTGTCAGCACTTAGTGGGACCATCATTTGTTTCCCAACCGGACAATATCCCCAAACACACCTCTAGGTTATGTAAGAGTTATTTGTCTAGGAAAGAGAGTGATGGAGTGCTGCTTCAGATGATCTGGCCTCCACAATCACCCAATCTAAATAAAATAGAGTTGATTGGGATGAGTTAGATTGATGAGTGAAGGAGCTGCAGCAAAAGGTGACTACATTGAAAAGATTAAAATATAAATAATATTCTGTGTTATTTAACATAGTACATTATACATTAGCAGTCAAACGTTTGGATTCATTTTCTACATTCTAGAACAATACTGAATTTTTTTCAATACCATGAAATGACACATGGCATCAGGTACAGTAAGTAAGTAACAACAACAACAACAACAACAGTCAGTGGTTATTTTAAGACACGAAGGTCAGCAGTTCTGGAACAGTTCTTGCACGAAAAGTATTGTCAAGTGCATTTGCAAAACCCATCAAACACAATAATGTAACTGGTTCTCATGAAGACCATGCCAGGAAAGGAACACCAAAACTTACCTTGGGTGCAGAAGAGAAGTTCATTTAGAGTTACCTGCCTCAAAAAACACCAAATTATGAAGGCTTTACAGAGCATAAGTGGCAGACACATCTTAATATCCCCTGTTCAAAGGAGATTACTGAATATTTTGGATCCCTTCACCATTGCATTACTATGTTGAAAGAAATAAAAAGCGGTAAAACGTTGCCGTTTCTTTAGAATCCTACAGGTGGTACACTCTGTACTATTCCCATACATTGGCATCCCATGTGGAAGAAGTTGAAAGAAAAAAAAAAATCGACCCCTCACTAGTAGCCTACTTAGCTTTTTGTCCTAAAACAACATTTATATATATTTATATAAAGTTTGGATGTGTCTTCTCCTTCAGTGGTTTTTCTTAGTTTTTTTTTCAGCATTTGTATAATAATACTGAACATATCCAAACAAGGAAAGAATGTGTATGGAATTATGTAGTAAACAAAAAAGTGTTAAACAACCCACAATATGTTTTATATTTTAATATGGAAAGTCCAAAGTAGTTACATTTAGCTTTGATGACAGGTTGGCACATACTTTAAGAATAAAAAAAATAAAATGCGGTAAAACGTTGCCGTTTCTTTAGAATCAGACAGGTGGTACATTCTGTACTATTCCCATACATTGGCATCCCATGTTTGCTAACTTTATTTAGAAATACTATCTACGTATATGTTTACAGTTTAAACTCTTGTATTTGAAGTAATTTTGCATTGTTTAAATCCTGCCCTTGGTTTTGAAGTGAAACAACCATAATAAGGAATGGGCTAATTTCTCATGTTCAATTCAGTCGTGAAGCTGCTTTATGACAACTTATTTTTAGGGTTAAAGTCTTAAAATTGTAACCAAATCAGACATTTTTTTTTTACATAAAATTGAGATATTTAAAAAATTGTGATACTTGCAAAATCACAATATTCATCAAATCAGCACCTAGTACTGTAGATATCCTAATAATAACGTATTGGGTGGTGACTCTCCAGTCCATATTGCTCCATCATGAGCTTGCACTTCCTCCTTGTATCAACATACTGTAGGGTTTATCCACGCTCTAGGTTTGCTCTAACCTCCCAAAACATTCAGGTAGGTCAACTCTCTATGCTAGAATTCCTCTAGGTGTAAAGAAGTGTATAAATGTGTGTGCATCCTGCCCTGTAGTAATACCACTTTCCATTCCAACCTCATTTCCTTAATTGCTTAGTTAATTATCCTATTAACTAGATTTGCATACTCAATTGTTATTTTTTCTACGATTCTAAGGCCATTATTTTAATATACATTTAATTAAACTATAATTTAAACATTTCATAGGTGATTTTAATGTGACAGTACTATTTTACTGGCATACTGTAATGAAAACGGTATATTTATTATATATACACTCTTGGCCCACATTAACAGGAATACAGTACCTGTACTTCTGAGATATTTAAATCAGCCAGTCATGAGGCAGCAGAACAATGCAATGTACTGTAGAATAATATTCATAACGACTGTATGTATTCACTATAGACCTCGTTTTCTTTTTCAGGTTCATCTCAGGCTCTTGTACTGTAGCCATTCCAAACATGCTTAACTGATGAATCATTTCATGCCTGCATGTTTGTTTGTTTTAATGGGTGTGTATAATTTTTAAAGCATTGAGTGTGTGTCAGAATCGGGTCTCCATGTGTTGAGAGAACATGTGTGGCTAGGCATGTGTGTGTTTCCTCTAAGGCCGGTTTTACAGATACAACAGAGATAAATCACGGCCTTTAGCACTGTTGCAGGAAAACACACGTCACAAACACAGGAATTCACACGCATGCTAAAATCACAAATGGCGCCTTCAAAAATGTAGTTACTAGCTATGTGTCTCTCTGAACCCCTATATTTTTCATCCAGGCCACTGGCAGTGCTCTTTAGGTTTATGTTCATTATTCCGCCTCCAACGGTGAAACAAAAACCAACCAGTCCAAACTGCACTGTCATCTCATTTTCTCCCTTATTACAACCTATATATTTCCTAATGAACATCTAAGATCGCCTGAAAACATCCCATTCAGTATAGCTTCATTAATCCCCGTAAATCATTCACTATATAGAACTTTGTAGTTCTGCACAGACTGGACAACGATTTAAAAACATATTGAATCTTAACACCTTGAGCAGGACAGAGCAGGACAGAATACATATGCACTTATGCTGTTTTAAGCTCCATTAGTGTTCATGGAAATGTTTTCCTTCAGACCTCAGCAAAACAGTATCAGACCTAGCGGTGTTAAATGGGGCTATTGAGTAAGAGAGAGAGGGATGGGAGTGGAAAAGTGCATGTGCATGTCTGCGTGGTATGTGGAGGAGTCATGACATGTGGTATGTACTGTAGATGTATGGCACGTGCAGACAGAGTGAGCATTATGCAGAACTCCTGGGGATATTTTATGATCGGAAAATAAATTTTCCACAATACTCAATTATTTTAGCGCACAATAAAGACCTGCAGACACTTAAGACAAACAAAAACCTAACTGAATTTCTAACTTAAATGTTTATCTTACTTGTGGATAGAAGCCCGTACGGGATTATAAAACAATTTAAAATTTCTAACTACTAGGCTTTAAGGGCTCTGCTTTTTTTAAGGTTAAGGGTTCTATATTTCTAACAAATATGTACAACATATCCTGATTCTACAGAAAAAAAAATCAGACATACAGAATAAGATGGTTAAACGATTCATGTTAAAAAAGCAAGCAAGGTCTGTCATCCTTTCACCTTGCTCCATTATCTCGGTTATTTTCACTTTTGTCTCCATCATTATTGCTTGCCGCTTCTTACTGTGATTGAACATGCATGATTGAAAGTAACTCGAATGTTTGTATGTATGGGGACTTGCTGTATACTGTGTGTATATATATATATATATATATATATACATACTCAGCAAAAAAAGAAACGTCCTCTGACTTTCTGTTTTTACTTTCAGTAAACTTAATGTGTAAATATTTGTATGAACACTAAAAGAGTCAACACCATAAGACATAAAC
>JAOVVA010000051.1:18603237-18613613 GCA_028565275.1 Leiocassis micropogon
TGTTTAAACCCTTTACAATGAAGATCTGTAAAGTTATTTGGATTTTTACAACATTATTGTTGAAATACACAGTCCTGGCGTTTCTTTTTTGCTGAGTATATATATATATATATATATATATATATACACACACACACACACATACACACCATGGTCCCACCTATTTACAGAAAGGTGGAGCAAAATAAAAGTATTCAGTAAAGCTGGGTTTAAATTTCTTGATTCTTAACAAAATGCTAAAATAATTCTTTAGTTATAAATTGATATCAGTGCTCTCACAATATAGATTAGAGTGGCTGAGTTATAGTGCAACCAGAAACAGACCGATCTGGCCACTGCTACAACATTCATTTAAAATCTACCAATAGGATGACAGCATAGAAGCCCTAATATGAAACTACAAACATGGAAGTGGCAATGCCCTAATTCATGCTGATTGATGACATAAGCAAAACATAGTAATTGTCTTTAATCATCTTTTATCTTAACACTGAGCAAATCTATTTACATTGCATGACACCTGCTCAAAAAGCAGAAGAGAGTAGGCGTCAGCTGTCTCATCTATCACTGTCAAAAATAATTGACAATAATTGCATATAGTTCACATTCACAGTAATTATGATATGTATTGTTACTGAATTAGAGATTATGTGTGAAGAACTGGAGAAAAAAAAATTTGCAAAAAAATTAAAAGAATGAAAACACTGTCCAGAATTCACAGTAACCCAATGCCCAGTGCACTCGTTTACAAATAACTGTGTCCATGGTGATCTTTTGGTACTAAGTAAAAGAATAAATGACATCATAGGTGAACAATAACCCACAATTCTGGCTTTCTCATCGGCAAATTCCAAGACCAGCTGTTGAGAAGGGATAGCCTGCCAACTCCAGCAGTGTAAAATACATTTCATTCCCAGACTCCACTCCACTTCCACCTGAAATTTCACATGCTGGACTTATATAAGTGACAGTATGGTAGTTAATCTTTCTCGGTTTTAGAAAACCCAGTCATCAAAAGGCATTACCCTGAAAGCAGCACTGAAAGTAGTGTGAGTAGGGTAGTGCAGCACAGATACAGCTGAATGACTATGGCTTGTTTGGATTTCCACACAGTTTCCCCACAGTCAGCACTGGATAGCAGTTCCAGAGTCACCAATGCTTTTGTGCCCATATTTCACAATCATCCCACTGCAGTTAGGGCTCATGTTGTATTTCAAAATGCCTTTCTCCCAAAAGAAGTCCCTTGATAATGAACATCAGATATTTCTAGAAGCAAAAGTATGCTCTTACAAAAACATTCAAACTCTGCAACTTACTTGAATTAAAGTGGACAGATAGAGACTCACAAATGGAAAATGACAGACAAAGCATACAAGGATAGGTTGCACTAAAAAAGTAAACCATATCTGACACCAGATATAATTAACAATTCATATGCCTAATAGCAAAACTAAAATAGCATTTCTGGTATTTCTGGATAAACTTCATGAAGACAGCCGTTTGACAGCCACTCCCAGAGAAGACGCTTCCAGCTACTGGACTGCTTACAGCAGTCATTTTCAGCAAGTTGAACCTGAGCACTAATTTCAAACCTATTGGCTTATATTAAGCCTATATTCAGCCAAATTCAGCTCCATGCTTCTACATTTATTTTTTCTCCATATAGCTAAAGCATCCCGGGCTTTAATGAGTCTGTTGGAATGCTAAAGATATTATCTGTCTTATGTGATTCACTTGAATAAACATGCAATGGTGCAATTTCCAACCAGCTTTAAAGAAAGAATTCTTGATTAGATAAGATGTGTGCCTTAAAAGCTTAATTAAAGCTTAATTTCCTGAATATACAGTACACAAATTACAAGAACTATACTTGATGCAATAACATGATTTCTGCCTCTCTTCCATATGGTCTGTTTCCCACGAACCCTCTTTGCTATGCTTTTGGGCAGGAAACGGGGGAAAGTCAAAGGTTGTGTAAAAGCCTGCACAAACCAGGATGTTAATTAGGCCTAAAAAGTCACAAACAGCAACACCACCAGATAAATGTTGCAAAACAAACATGCACACCACTTTAAAGCATAATCTGTGAATGCTAATGATCCACTGACATGTTTTGTGTGTGTGTATATGTGTGTGTGTGTGTGTGAAACAAAAAGACTTGGTAATGGTGGTAGCAGACTAGCCGACAAGGGACATAAATTTACAGATTATATGATGGTGTAATTATATCTCTGCAAATTTTTCTTTATGTCTGCTATTTCAATATCTGACTTATGTCATTGATATGCAATTTCCTCAAAGCAGTCAAACTGCACTTGTAACTGCAATGTATAATATGCTTTGCAATAATGAATCATGGCTGCATCTTGCCTATTGATGGATGTGCATCAACAACTTAAATCCCAGTTTATAGGTTAGTTATTTATCATAATATTCAGTTATATACCATTAATTATTTATTACCTACAATGAAAAAGTAAAAAAAAATAATGAGAGTGAAAAATGCAAGTTTAGATTCACTGAAGGGTGCCCTGAATTTAGGGGGTAATTTTAAAACTGAATCATCTAAACACCCCAGAATCACTGCTAAAATCTATATTGTAAAGACCAATATTGCGAACTATAATATGTAAAAATTATTTGGCTCACATTCCCTCTTAAATTTTTTTTCCTGATCCATATGACGAGGATGAAGATCTGCAGAGTGATGGCCAGAAAGACAGTACACAGCATCTAACACAGAAGCACTCTATTGCCTGTCATCATAGAGCCCGATGAACAAACAGGTGAGCAAACTTGTCAGACTCAATGTCAGACACAATATACATTACTTGGAAACATTCATTCCCTCTTTCATTTTCCATACTGCTGTATAGGGTCATAGGGAGCCGGATTCTATCACACAGAATTTAGGGCACAGCGCGGTGAAAGACCCTGCATAAGGGCACAAGCACAATATCACAGCATCCATCTATCCATCTAGGAACCTCTGTAGTCCAACTAGGAACCGTGAAGGCCAATGGTGATTACCATCGTATTAATTCCCATTTAGGATATGGTAGGACCTCGGGTTAGCGTTCACATGAACCCAGAGAACATGCAAACTCCATACACACAGACCAAAGATGAGATTGGCCTTCACACCAATGTAAACTATGTGGCTGTAGACAGCTGATTACCTGGCTCAGGTGTGCTTAGAACTGAAACGAAATATCCTGGCTTGGAGTCTCTGAGGACCGGATTGAGAGGCTGTGTATTAGACTAAAATGCCCTGACAGACAGGCAATGAGACGCATTCACACACTACAAGCAATTTGGGAAAGCCATTTAGACTAATATGCATGTCTTTGGACTGTGGGAGGAAACTGAAGTACCTGGAGGAAACCCACCAAGCACAGGAAGAACATGAAAACTCATGTGTATAAACTCATGTGCACACAGACGACGACGTGGGAATCGAACCCGAACTCTGGAGGTGCAAGGCGACACTCCTAACCACTAAGCCACCGTATCGCCACAATACTCCTCATGAGGCGGGAATCGAACCCGGACTCTGGAGGTGCAAGGTGACAGTGCTAAGCACTAAGTCACAATATCATTCACATGCCCAATAATATGCTATACACCAGTCATCCTACAATGCATGTCTTTGAACTGCGAGAGGGTACTTGGAGGAAACCCAGAGAACATGCAAACTCCATACACACAGACCAAAGATGAGATTTGACCTCAACCACGGAGGTGAATGGTAAGCATGCTAACCAATGCACCATGATTTTCTGCCCTTATTTGAAAACATAGCATTAGATTTCTTCATTATAACATCATGTTAGGTATGACTTATTTGTAGTTTGATAGATGACAAACAACTCAACTGTTGCTTACATATCATACGCCTACTCTGACCATACACATATAGACGTAGCCACATCCTTTATTGTCACTCCAGGAAGGTCACTGGGCCTAACTTGGTCACACCAATGTAAACTGTGTGGCTGTAGACAGCTGATTACCTGGCTCAGGTGTGCTTAGAACTGAAACGAAATATCCTGGCTTGGAGTCTCTGAGGACCGGATTGAGAGGCTGTGTATTAGACTAAAAAGCCCTGACAGACAGGCAATGAGAGTAAAAACATAACTAATTTAGTAACGAATTCTGTAACCTACCGTTTGTGAGATGTCCTGCTGTGACGTGCGTCCTGACGAACATCTCCATCCATTCCTCTGCTCGGCTGTATGCCTCTTACACAAACCCCTGGACTGCAAAACAAAAATACTGTAAATCTAAAACCAAAAGCAAACGCGCGCGCGCGCGCACACACACACACACACACTTCCTGACTGCGCACCTTCCAATCTCACTGAAGCCACCTGGCAGGAAGAATGAGCTCAGTTCAGAGCGCAGTCTACAGTCCTGTAACAAAGCTACCCTGTTACTGATGGGGAAATTATTCTAATGAGCACAACCGGGCTCTGTAATTAATAAAGAAAATCTGTGACGAATTATGAAACTCACCCGGCTTCTCCTTGATCCTCAGCACGGTTCTCAACTCTCATCAGTCGCTCTCCCTTAAAATGTCACTTTCTCGAACCTTAAAACACATCCCTGTCCCTCTGCCTTCCACATCGTTTCCCTCCCAGGCAAGCTGCTTGTGTCCCGCTTTGCTTTGAAACTCAGAATCCTGCGACTCCTACCATTTCCCCCCCTTTTCTCTCTAGCTGTCCTGCTGCACTCAACAGTCGCTCCTCTGTTCCGGATCCCCGCCTGGCCACACTTGCTCTTTAGCTCTGCAGTGGAAGACAGCAGAGAGACTACATATTCCAGTCATGACACGATGGGCCGAGTCAGTGCCAATAAGCGCCCCCTGCGCTCCTCTTTCACACACTGCGCAGCTTTCTCAACGCGTCCACGCTGCACAGGGCTCGTACTTTCCGCCCCAGCAAAAATGAAGAGTGAATAATGTGCTGTGCCTAAAGCCCACACACAATAGGCACAATATGCGGGACACAAAGAGAAACAGTTAATGTGGCACAGTAATGTCACTGCTTGTCTGAAAAACGTCTCTTGTGACTTTTTGTCACTGCTTTTGGACATCTTTCAATTACTGTAAGTCACTGCTCCTGTGTCATTTTTTTTTTACGTCTTTTGACCTCCTCTGAATAAAGTCACTGCTAATGTTCTATTTTTCACTGCTTGTCACTGCTCCTGACTTTTTTTTTTTTACTGCTTTTGATCTTCTTTAAATAAAACACTTTTGTGCCATTTATTTTCCACTGCTTTTGATCTTGTCACAAAAAAGTCACTGCTTCTGTGTCATTTTGTCACTGCTTGTCACTGCTCCTGTGACATTTATTTTTACTGCTTTTGATCTTGTCTGAATAGAATCACTGCTCCTGTGTCATTTTGTCATTGCTTCTCATTGCTTTGTTCACTGAATAAAGTCACTGATAGTGCACATACCATAGTGTAATATGATAAAATAAAATAAAATAAAACACTAAACACACTGTAATACTAAATACGGTTTTTAAAAAAAGTGTCGTTAGAGCTGCATGGTTTGCCTCCCCAATTGCCCATAAACGAAGCTCTGGGGAATTTCTTGCCAAACAGTGACATCCTGTGGCACAAATGCTGTATAGCTCCAGAGCAAAGCTTCAGTTCTTGGAAACTCGATGTCCACAGTATATTACTGTATACATTTTTTCTTCTTTAGCACTACTGGCTAAACCATTTTAGGGATTGCTTCAAAAATTTGTACGAGGGTACAAAACAACCATTCTTATAAATCACTTAAAATATTTCTTCTAAAATTTTGTTGTAAGCACTTTAGTGCTGATACCCTGCCACTACTAAGAGTTAAGTAGTCTATGTCAGTATGGGAACTACAGTGATATACTGTTCTGTATAAAGAACATATACATGCAATCCCAACTGTGAGCATTTACAACTATTCTATTCTATTCTATTCTATTCTATTCAAATGTCATTCATCTTTACATATGTATGCTAACTTGTTACATGTTAATGTGATAAAGTCATGCTTTAAAAATAAACCTGTTACATTTAACCCTTCTAGTCATTTAAGAGCACAATGCATCCAGTCAGTAAAGAAACCTTGTAAAATGATATTCTGTACATGGATTAAATGTCCACCATGCCCACCATGTTAGACAGCAATAAATAAACTTCAATTATAGCCTACTGTAAATTTTGCATATTGTAAAAATTGGGCGATGTAGTTTTTGTGTGTGGATTATCTACTGTATGCTAAAATATTGCATCTCATTCTGACTTTCAGTGTTTACAGTTTAGACTCCAGTAACCCTGACTAGGATAATGCAGTTACTGAAAATGAATGAAAAATTGAATGAAGTTCATATGGTCTTATAAGATAGAAAGGACAACAGTACTGCCTTTTACATATACTTTAGTTTAGAGGCAAATAAGAAGAAAGTAAGCTGTAATCAAATAAGCACAGTTGATATCTCAGTGGGATTTGAAATTATCAGAAACAGGCAGAAAGTTATATTCAAGTATATAATTCATGAAAACATTGGGGCCACATAACACAGCACACCTTCGGACATCTTGAGAAGTCCATGCCTTGATCATGGTTCGGATTTCTTTGTGTGACACAGTACTGTTTGTATGTACAGTATATATAGCAGTGGGTCCCAGGTATACCCATCTACTGTTTGGACAAGTCTGGCTAGATGTGGTCTTCATTGGAGAATTGCACCCTAAAAGCCGATGTGGGAACAAGGCTAAGCAACTCATTGGCTAAGAAGAAAAACGAACTGGCTTGCAGAAAAATGCAAAATGCCCCACAAAGCCCTGATTGTAACATTTTTAGTCTGTTTGGGATTACATGAAGAAACATGGATTTGAGGCAGCCTACATCTACAGAAAATCTGTGGTTAGTTCTCCAAGATGTATGGAACAAGCTACCTGCAAAGGACTTTTATAAACTGTGTGGAAGTATAAATAAATAAATATCAGCCATACTATTTAAGTCACTGACAGGTGAAGTAAATAACATTGATTATCTCCTTATATTGACATCTGTTCTTGAAGTTTATGTCATGATTCCTCAATCAAACACTAAACATAAACACAACCGACATAAACCATAATGTATGAACAAAAGCTAGACGCCTGACTGAGCTCCAGTCAGGCTATTTATAATGAACGTAATTATCTTTTCCTCGGTTCAGGTGAATGCTTGCGTCACCTGACCGAGGTGCAGTCTGGGACACGAAGTCCAACCTAAACAAAACTACAAACAGAAAAAAACACAAACTAGACGCTTTGGCGGCCCCTGGGGGTTAACCATTACAGTTTATGTGTGAGAAGCATGAAAAATGGGCAAGCATAAGGATCTGATTTTACAAGAGCCACACTGTGATGTGCAAAAAGCAGGTTAATGTATCTCCAAAATTACAGGGCTTCTGGGGTCTTCCTGGTACGCCATCATTATTGCGCCATCATTAGTTCCTACCAAAAGACGTCTTGTGTTAAAGTCACTGGCATCTAAGGATCATTAATTTACATGAAAAACTAAAGCTAGCCTGCTTCTCAGAGAAGAGCTACTGTAGTACAATTTTCTGAAAAAGTGCATTGCAGCTTGTTGTATATGGGGTGAGTAGCCACAAACAGACCCCAGTCCACTGCTGAAAGGTTCTACATATTTGGCCGTAGCAGGAGGCAGGTTGTTTGCATATGGTCTGGAGAGTGGTATGTACAATAATAAGTGTCTGCAGTCAACAGTGAAGCATGGTGAATGTTCCTAGTAGGTTTGGAGTTCCTAGTAGGTTCCTAGGAGATTTGGTCAGGAATAATAATGTCCTCAATGTTGAGAAATACAGGCAGATTCTTATCCACTATACCATCAGGGAAACATCTTACTGGCCCCAAATTTAGTCTGGAGGACAACAAACATATAGCCAATGTCATTAAGAAGTATCTTCAGCATAGTGAATTACCTGGAGACCTGGAAGTGATTGTTTGGCCCCACACAGCCCTGATTGCAACATTTTTCTAGTCTGTCTGGGATTACCTGAAGAAACAAAGATTTGAGGCAGCCTACATCCACAGAAGATTTGGGGTTGGTTCTCCAAGATGTACCTACTGGCAAAGTCCTTCAAAAACTATGTGGAAGTATAAATAAATAAATAAATAAGTAAATAAATAAAAAGGTCACTGACAGGTGAAGTGAATAGCATTGATTATCTGCTTATATTGACACCTGTTCTTGAAGTCTACTGTATGTGTCAGAAGCGTGAAAAATGGGCAAGAGTAAGGATCAGTCCACTGCTTAAAGCTCCATCAATGGGCACATGGATATCAGAACTGGACCATGAAGCAGTGGTAAAAAAGGTGACCTAGCTTGATGGATTATGCTTTCTTTTACCTTAATTACCAGGGTAATAAATGATTCCAGGATGGGCTATGGATAGAAATCATGTCAGTGAATACAATGTGATGCTCTGGGCAATATTTTGGACCCAGGCAAAATGTGGATGTTACTTTGACACACTCAATTCAATTAAATTTTATTTATATAGCACTTTTAACAATGGTCATTGTCTCAAATGAAAAGAAAATGTAAATAAGAAAATTTATGGAAGTGTGTATGTGTGAGAAAAATGTGTCTAGATAATAATGAGATGAATGAATGAAACACATAACACCTACCGGAAATTGTTGCAGACCAAGTATTACCTGATGCAGGTGACTTCTTTCAGCAGAATAATGCACTGCAAAATATTTTATAAATGGTTTGAGGAACACAACAAAGAGTTCAAGGTGTTGATTAATCTCACTCTGATTGAACATCTGTGGGGCATATGTGCTGGATTAACAAATCTGATCTATGGGGGCATTCACCTTGCAACTTACAGCACCTAAAGGATTTGCTACTAACATGTTGGTGCCAGACAACACAGCACAGTTTCAGAAATCTTGTGGAGTCCATGCCTTAGTTAAGGTTGTTTTGGTGACACAGGAGGGACCTACACAATATTAGACAGGTGATTCTATTCTTATCATACTGTGTGTGTGTGTGTGTGTGTGTGTGTGTGTGTGTGTGTGTGTGTGTGTGTGTGTGTGTTTACAGTATGTGTGTGTGTTAGCCCAATAATATTACAGTTTACTGTATATGTGAGAATTTTACCCCACCTCATTTTACTGTGAAACCAGTGATGTGTTCAAAATAAATAGCACACTAACTAGTCTGCAGAGAAGTAATTCATTAATTTATGCTGGAACTAAAAAAAATATAAACTACTCAGTGCAGCTCAGGAATGAGGAAATAAGAAACATGGTAGATCTACTCTTTCCCATCGATGTGTGTGGGTCCTAGGTTTCACCTGTCATACATCTGATAAGGAGCACTTGATTAATGCTTTTGTGGTAGATTAATACACACGTAAGGGGCATTTCCCAATTTCTTCTCACATTTTTTCCCACACTGTTTTATGTCAATCACTGTACTATTGTTAGTTTTATGGTACACAGTTTTTGGGGCTGTCTCCTGAATTTCTTTTTATTTAATAACTCAATTCTAATGTCCTGTAGTCCTTGTTTGAAACCAAATCAAAATATGCTATCTCCCGGGAACTTTTCATCTTGCAGAATTACTTATTATCATTGTTATTAACCATAATGTTTATTTTATAGCCTTACATACTTTTAATACACTAAAGAAGAAACATGTATAGTCAGTACTGTATACAGTACTTCTCTCTGATCACAAAGGACTTGCTTTATATGTTGACAGACAAAATGCTTGAAAAGTTTTAATCAAAAGATTAAGTATCCAAGAGACCTTTGACATCAAAACCTGATAGGTCTGTGTGACTAAGAAGGCAGAAAAAATATATGAAAATATATAAACCCTATATATTTTTTATTGAGTATAAAAAATGATACTCAAGAATGCAGTGGGAAAAATGGGCCAAGCTATCAAACAATCCAACTAATTCAAATAATAACTCCTAAGAATCAGGATTTTTTTTAACTGGTTTGCAGAGGAACAAATATTATCGTCCTTTAGCTAAAATATATATGGGCAGCTTGTCTTGTCCTACTATACAGACCGGGGACTATTGAAATATGTTAGGATATACGCTACCGTTCAACAGTTTGGGGTCACTTTCTAACTCCATGATGGTTCCTGATCTTTATTTCTTTTTATATTGTAAAGGAATGCTGAAGGCGTCCAAAAAATCCATTAATCTCCTTTGAACAGTTAATGGTGAGATGTGTCTGCTACTTATGCTCTGTAAAGACTTCATAACGTCTCTAATCTGAGGTGCTGTTAATTGGTCATTTTTCAGGCTGATAACTCTAAATGAACTTCTCGTCTGCGGCAGAGG
>JAOVVA010000051.1:18613713-18632668 GCA_028565275.1 Leiocassis micropogon
TCTACGCTAAGCAGTGAGATGGTACGGAACTGCGAGATGTCACTTGCGTTTTCCTCCTTTGGTATCCACACACCTTCACCATACTTCCCTGATGATTCGCCACAGCCTCTGCAAAAGTCTTGGGCAGTGCTTGTACACTTTGTATGGCACGCCGCTCGGCCCTGGTGCTGAACTGGTCCATGCAGCCCTGACCGTGTTCTTGACCTCTGCCAGCGTTGGCTCTTTGATGTTGAATTGGCTGGATGGTAGTGGTGGTAAATTTAGTTCTCTGCAGGGGCCCAGGTCTTCCTCCCTCTGCCTTTCGCTGTATGTTTCAGAGAGATGGCGGTTGATGTCATCTTCTAGGCACATGAGGGTCCCACTCCGCTTCTGCCCAAGCAGCTTCTTCGTAAACCCGAAAGGGTTGGCTATGAAGGCAATGCACTTGCGGGCCCTCTCTCTACCCTTCCTCCTGTGCATACTAAAAAATGCTGAACATAAATCTATGACACTGTACCACTAAGTATCTTCTGGTATATTAGACAGTTGTGTGTGAGGATCAGGCACTACAGACAATTCTGCTTCTACGATTTGATTTATGGCTCGTAAGTCATGCTCAAGTCTCCATTTATCTGAGTTGGGCTTTCTGACAGGAAATATGTGAGTATTACAGGGACTTCTAGTGGGTATTAATACTCCAGCTTCTAATAACCCATTTATTGTAGGCTTAATACCTGTTATAGCTTAAAGAGTCAGTGGGTATTGTTTTTGATAAGGCAATGTTGCAGTTGGTTTTATTTTTATTAAGGCTTGTCCTATAGACTTAACTAATCCTACAACTGTAGAATTTCTTGTCCATAGTTTTTCTGGGATTGTTTTCAGCAATTCCTTCTCTAATGCTAATTCTTTTTCTTCGATCTGCCCTTTCAACTTAACTGACATTTGTGTGTACGATGACAACAGAGTGTTACACATCTCCCTCTGAGGGTGTGTTGACAACGTCATGTTCCCATCTATCTCTGTGTGTTGCCCTTATTGTATCTATTCCTGAAAAGATTATTTTCACAAACCTTTGATCTTGTGAAATATGTACAGAAGGATTAGGGGTTGGTTCCCACCAAATCACTTTAGCTGCTTGTTTGACCATCAGTCCTAATTCTTTGGATTGTGTCTTTTCCCCCACTAATACAGAAATGTGAGGTGCTGTGTTAGGTACTTGATGCCAGTGTTTCATTTGCTTAGTCAGGTGTACATTGATGGCTGCTCCTGGAGCTCCTACAATTATATCTCCTAGTAACACATCAGTGACTGTGTTCTCCATCACGTCTAACCACAATTGTGCATATTCTTCATCTTGACGTCCTTGATCGTAGTACATAGTGCAATGGCAAGCTTACTCTTTTGCAATCTGGTCGTCGTTGCATAATCTATTCTTCCCATAAACTCTGTGCACGTTGAACTCCTTTGCCTGTGCACAATAGCCAGCACACTGTATCCAAGTTGTTTTGTTTTTCAGTAATCTGTAAGAACTGTCCTATTGTTACGTACAGTCCTTTAGTATTAAATTGAATTCTTGCTTTAAGTTTACACAACAAATCTCTCCCCAGAAAATTAACTGGAGTAGTAGTTGAGAATAGAATAGTAAAGGTGCTGTTATAGTGGTGTCCTCTAATGTTATTATTTGAGGCTCTGTAAAGTGCAGTACTTGTGATAGTCCCGAGAAGCCTGTACTTTTTATCGTATTGCTTGAGAGAGGGAGCTGTGAGCCTTCACGTCCTATACATGAGTATGTAGCACCTGTGTCAATCATGAATGGAATTGGTTGTGAATTATTTAATTATTTATAGACACCATTACAGTTGGTTCTTGTTGTGGATGCAGTGTTGAGATGTACAGTACTGCATCTGCTCCCCCTCTGGCTTCTCTGGGCCTCATCAATTCCAATTCTGTGGTCCCATCCAGGGACCTGTTCACTGTTTTTGGGGTTGTCCTTGTGTCCAGGTTGTCTTGGACCAGGGGGTCCCATATTCCCTCAAGGTGCCTGTCCTGCTCCATATGGTCCCTGAGGTTAAGGTCAATTTTGAATTCCCCATGCCACCTGTAGGCAGTTTCTTCTAACATGTCCTGCTTCACCGCATTGCCAGCACAGCATGTCTTGTGCATTCGGACGCATTTCTCCAGGGGCATTCGCTCTGACCTGTGGTCTTCTTGGTTGGTATTTGTAGAGTGGCCAGAGAGTCTCATCAGACCTGAGAATTTTGTTTCCTTCAGGTGCCTTTTGGCAAACTCCATGCGGGCTGCCATGTGCCTTTTACTAAGTGGCTTCCGTCTGGCCACTCTACCGTATAGGCCTGATTGGTAGATTGCTGCAGAGATGGTTATTCTTCTGGAAGGTTCTCCTCTCTCCACAGAGGACCTCTGAAGCTCTGACAGAGTGACCATCGGGTTCATATATCATATACCTCGTCATCTGACTCCATTCGTCATCTGTACTAAGTGATTATATTTTTTCCCATTATAATTAATTTTTCTTGCAAATTACTTTCCATTATCTTTACACTTCTTTTGCTTAGTTTATAAAAAAATAACAGGTCGGTGCATATTTTTACTATACATTCCTGGTTTTTCCTCGTTTATTCTGCAGTTCTCAAGAGACTAACCATGGGTAAGCATATCTTTGGTATTATGTAGATGCACATACTAGTTTATTTTTGTGTCTTATTACTCTTATTAAACTCAGTATTCGTAAAATTGATCGGGTGTCTTTTGGTTATTCGTCTATATTTTGCTTAGACATGTGTGCGCGACTGCAGATGCACGTGTAGTACGTGTATCCAACACATGTTTCAATCCTTCGTTAAGCATGCTTGTCCGGTACCTGGCGCCTTATCTTATGCTCGTGTCTCTGTCGGGTCCGGCACCTGGTGCCTTATCTTGTCTATTTATCATACACATTACAGCTAATTATAAAATAAGTACAGTTACATGTCTGGGTCACAAAACTAGGGTTTTTCCCATATACTTTGGGTACACACTGTACACTGAGTATCACTACCCATCCCCTTACTGTTTACGTTTTATCACCTGTCTCATAGTCATCTGCTTTTCTTGTCTCACCTCTGAGTGAACCTATTATGTTTTATGTCCTGTCATACTCTGTCTGCTTTTCTTATCTCACCTCTAAGTGAACCCATTATGTTTTATGACTTTTTTATGTCCTACTCTCTACGTACTTCTATATTATTTCACTAATTTTAATATTATGTTGATTAATATTATCATATTTCTACATTGCTGCATACACAACATGCTAAAATATGTTTACAGTAGCATAAAAAGAATAAAGCACTCCAGGGCATGCTGTAATAGATTACATGTATGGTGTTAAAAGCATCATCTCACCCTGTTTTTTTTAGTTTTCTATTATAGCATACCCCATACAAGCATTCTTATACTGAATTCATTATTCTTTTAGCTTTTAACAGATTGCAGAAGAAATGCTTGGATCAAATTAGTGCATATTTGTGTAAAGACTACATGTATGAAAATATGACATAGCATTTAAGTGAAAGCAAAAACATTTATCGTGTGTGTGTGTGTGTGAGAGAGAGAGAGAGAGAGAGAGAGAGAGAACTTTTAAAAATAATAATAATATCTTAGATTCCATATTCATAATTTTCTAAAAGTCCATGGCTTATATCTGAACTTTATGTAACATCTGTTAAGTTGTGCCTGGTTATAATATCATCAACTGTCAGTGCCACGTGCCACACATGTATGCCATACAGCATTCTGAAAGATTAAACATTTTTTCTTTCTCAGTGTCTTTATGGTTGTATCACCTGGGGCATAGATACCACTACAGAATCTGCATTGATGCAGGGCTTTGCCGAACAACACTTAATGTTGCTGTTTTACTGATATGAGAACTGTTTTACTGATATGAGAACTGTTTTACTGATATGGGAAAAGCCATTTAGTCAGTGCTGCCTAATGATAAAAGCATTTACCCAGCTACTTACGTCATATCGTTTGACATTTGGTTCCCTTATTATGGCACACAAAGTGTTTTTTTTTATATTTTCAACGTGTGTATGCTAAACAATTAAGACTCATTGTTCTTAGTAAGTAACCTCTGTTTCATCCAAGAGCAGTGCTGTTATACAGTAACAATGGTTCATTCAAATTTGTCTAAATTTTCTTGCACTGTAATCAATTTTTTGAAACATGTTGATTATCACACAAACCAGTTCGGGCACATAGGTGGTGTGTTCTGTTTGTCTCAACTATAAATAGAGCAGTTTATAGTGCACAGTAATCAACCATCCGTCAGAGAGTGCCTGTGAAAGCAAGAGAAAGAGAGATAGATCTTCATTGAGCAATGACTTTTTCCTAGTGATTAGTGGCATTGAGTCCTGAAATTTTACACACACACACATATACACACACACACACATATACACACACACACTTTTCTGTTGAAAAATTACTATTATTAGGTTCATAAAAAGATAATTTATCAATCACAAAGATACATGTTGAGGTAAGCCTTACACAGTCGCTCTACTACACCAGTATGATTGAGATACAGACAGATCCTAGATGCGTGTCCTGTTTTTATTCCACACAAAAGCTGCAATAGCTATACAGAAATTCATGACAGAAATGGAATTACATCAGATGTGTTATTTGATGAAGTACCTCATTTTTCTGTCTTTCACATACCTCATATGCGTAACACACATGTATGCAATCAGTTTCATGTGTTCATTGGTTAGTGGGGAGGAGCCTGAACAGCAATAAGCTTTATCTCTTAATCCCTATACTGTTTACAGAGTGAGATGGAACAATGACAAAAAAGAGAACTTCCTCATATGTAGCGTAGATACCATGAATAAAGATAATATATTAATACAAAGTATCTAATACTAATATATTAATACAAAGTATCTAAAACTAATTGCTAAGGGTAAATACTTTATACTTAATAACTTTAATTAAGTAATTAATTTGGTTATAAAAAGTTAATGAGTTAAAAAATAATTACATGAAAATGAACCAAAATATTTAGTTTTTCTATTGCTGTGTCACAAAACAACTATTATCACCAAGTATACTGTATGTCACCAACATAAGGCTTATACGATACAGCTTTGGCTTTCAATTGTAATCATAAAATACATGCAAACTGTAATTACTTGTAATTTTTTGATTGATGCTACTGCCTCCTGAGAAGGCTAGGTACAGTACATGTGGCTGGGAAATGAATGAGTCGAGTAAACAGAATGCAGTCTGGTCACTGTTTTATCGATGAATAAGAGTAAATTTCCCTGATCTGGGTTGCAGGGTGAAAATATTCCCTAGATGTGATACCAGTCAGTCACAACATACTATATGCACACACATAATATGCACACACATACACTTTTATGAGCAAGTCAGCCTAGGCAATACATTCCAGCATGTTTTTATAGGAGGCGGGAGAAAACCAGAGAACCCAGAGAAAACCTATGAAGACATGCAAAACCCAAATCAAAGCTCAGACTGAAGCTGCAAGGTTAGAACAGTGTAAGAAGAGATGTCAGTAAGAATGTTGGAGATTATTACAAATGATTGAGTTGTCGAGTTGAAAGAATACATAATATTGATATTGCATTCAGAAAAATGGGATGCAAAGAATTTAACTGTTTAGATCTGTTTATCTATTAATAATATCTATTATCTGATTGTTATTTCTGTTACAACAGGTAGTGTTGCCACCTTACTGCTCAAGGGTCCCTGATTCAGTCCTGAATGTGAAATTTCACATGTCTGCTGTGTACATGTGGCTTTCCTCTGGGTCCTCTGGTTTTCTCCAGGATTTTTGAAAAAAATAAAAAATAAATCTCTACAGTGGGTGTGATGATTTCTTTCAGAGAACTGGGATCTCTTTAACCTGCCATCCCACACCATATGCTCAGTGTTCAAAAATCCTGAACAAAAAAAATGTGCTTGATAAAGATGACTGAGTGAGTAAGTGAATAAATGAATGAATGAATGAATGAATGAATGTTAGAGCTGCTAAATGAAACACTAACTGTTATTCATATGCTTGGATTAAATAATTTCATAAAAACTGTTTTGCCTAACAGAGCTAGCAATACTACTGATGATTAGACTTCTATAAAATCAAGACATACAAGCATGTACGTTTTGTTACACTGGAAACCAACAGTCATCTCTCCTTTCTCTTACTTACAGAGTTGTAGACAGAAGCCTAGTGCTATCTGTTTCTCATATGGGGTTCCTGTTCTGCCTTCCACTCACTGACTGCCTGTAACCTTGACCCGATTAATACAACAAAATGCAATGTGGAACTAAGATCGTCATCAGAGAAGGATAATAAAGAAAATGGTGTATATGTGTGTGTGTGTGTGTGTGTGTGTATGCTGTGTGTGTCTGTGTGTGCACTTGTTTGTCTTTCCACATCAACATGACTTGCATCATTTCAGAGCTTTAGGTTGCAGATTAAGCTGTTCCAATGACAAACCTCACCCCAATTATGAATGAATGAATAAATGAATGAATGTTAGAGCTGTTACAAGGAACAGTAACAAATATCTGAGGTTTAAACGTTAAACATGAACACTCTTCCACATTCAAAGAAATCTCAGTTTTCACCAAATGAGAGAAGCTGTTTAGAGACACAGAGAGTATGATTTAATCCATAGTGAAGAGCATTACTTTTATGTCGCCTTGCAGAACACAATACAAGGTTAGCAATAATAGATTTATTACGGATGATTGCTTTTCTGGTCTTGCAAGGTTACATAAATGATAAAGGATGTTTGGAGAAGTCGGAAACTAATATGAAGCAGTGTGGCCAACTGTTTTTTTTTTTTTTTTTTTCGTTCATGGGAGGGGGCGAGGGAGTGCTTAGAAAGGTACTAAGAAATGGGAAGCGGCTCGGGAATACAATATTTTCACATGACTTCGTGTACTGTATGTAACACGATCCTCCAATCAGTCATATAATACAGGACTTGTGTCGACGTCCTACCCGAGTGATCATGTTTCATGTTGCTGCTTTAAAGGGATAGTTGGAATAGAAACTTTAGCACAATCGAATGAATTCTGTTAGTGTAAAGCTGTGATTTTTTTTTTTTTTTCGGATCTATGCGGAGTCATGCGTGTTACAAGTCTAGAAATGTGCAAATGCGTCTTTGAGGTGAGACGCGTGCTGTTAATAAGAGGGAAGCTTAACCTTCGCCAGGTGCAGGAGAGCGCGTCACTTCAACTGCAGCACAATGAAGCTTTCAGAGATCCACCAAGCTGCACTAGCGGCTCTCATCACTTTCTCATCCTCCCACGTGAGTTATTTATTTAAATGTTTTGTAGAGTTACTGTAAATACACACACACGCGCACACACACACACACACACACACGCTATTATTAACTATTCAGTTATTAGAATATATATTACAATAACAAAATAGTCGGCAGGTTTTAAGATTAAACCAAATATTCTTTGGATAATATTCATTAATTGACATTATTAACATTTATTAATATTGTAATTCGGTGTGATCCAAGTGTCTAATGCCTCAAAGAAGCATGTTTAGGTTATGAAGTCTTATTCAGATCTTGACCAGGTAAACCCTGGTTACCACAGTCCACGTGTTTAGCATGGTTCCACTTTTTTCCCACTGTTTTAAAAAATTACAACAGGATATTTTGACCCAAATAGAAAATAAAAGTAAAAGGATCAAATTAAAAGAATTTCAAAGACAGCATCCAAAAACATTCCTGAAACAAACCATGAGATACTGGCTGAGTAAACTAATTTAGAAGAGGGTCCACATTTGCTGTGTATCACTGTAATTGTGATTATTTCATTGCTAATATCTAGGTGACACTTAAGGAACATACATACAGCCTGACTCGATTTAAACATCTTATTTTAATATTGTTATTATTATAAATGTTTTTTTTAATACTTTTATACAACATAAATGTTTGGTTTTTTTTGGTACGTGAAAGTATATTTCTAATAGCATTATTCATTATTTAACTTCAACACTGCACTTTTTTTCTGAATGAGTCAAGCTAATTAATTCTTATATTTGTTATATACCTTATTTCTACTGTTTGTCTATTACTATAGTTTGATTGTGATTTTTTTTTCCCTGCGGGCTGGTATG
Organism: Leiocassis micropogon; assembly: GCA_028565275.1. Lineage (NCBI taxonomy): Eukaryota > Metazoa > Chordata > Actinopteri > Siluriformes > Bagridae > Leiocassis > Leiocassis micropogon. Next base: position 18,621,875 of record JAOVVA010000051.1, read on the forward strand.
TTTTTGTACTTGATCTTGCAAAAGCAATGTTTGTAATTAAAACTAACTCTGTGGTACAGTATATGCACCTTGGTGACATCTAAGATATATGCAATCTGACAGCCACAAGAAACATGTACAAAATATTTTAAATATGTTATGATCCAGTGCTAATTTATTTTAAAATGCGTGGCAACTGGGTTTATAGTAGTCTTATTGTTTTTGAACGTGCAGGTAAAATCAATCCCTTTAGAGTGTGATCCGGAGTACCTATGGCTTCAGGAAGAGGAGAACTGCAAAAACATCATCCAACAAGACAACATTACACATGCTAACTCCACAGGTAATTCATACTCACGTATGTCACCTATTTTTACTGTTTAATTGCTCCTAATATTATCCAAAATGTAATATGGCCGGAGGATGGTCGAACTTCATGGGGTTATACAGTACATATTACCGTCCACAATGGTGCACTTGATATATTTTCATATCCATTTGCTTTTGTATGAGTGTGCATGTCAGTGAACAAACATCATATTTTGGAATAACCGTTGGAATATATAAACTTACATAATAGCGAATATAATGAATACCATGAACCACAAAAATGCAGCGTGGCTTGTTATCACATTAAACATGTAGCCCCGTCCATCTCAACCAGTTCTCGTACACAACCTCAGAAACAGCCCTGAATTACGTACCTCCTTAACCAAGGACATTTATTTTGTGTTAGTGCACTTTATCTTCAATGTTACCAGTGGATATTTTTAGATTATGGTCTGCATAATGTGATGCTTAACATTTAGACCTGTATGATTGCTTACTAAGACTGTCAGTAACAGCAGGCTTGCACACGCACCATAAATTCCATCCTGTCAGTACACTGACATTAAGATAACACTGAAATGCAATACAGGACTCTCTGGTATACTCAATCATAAAATATATTATCTAAGACAGTGAGATCCGCATTTGTTTTAACCTGTGTGAAACGCACTTACAATAACATGTGGCCTATGTTGACATTCATCAGCAGACCAAGATGTTACAGCACAAAAGAGAAAGGCTAAATCCTTAATGTCTGCTGTCTTCAAATGAAAACATTAATCAGCATGGGAATGGCTCCTCTCTTGTGATTGATATGCTGTGTATGCGTGTGTTTGTGTTTGCAGTTCCTGATTTCTTCTGACTGATTATATCTCCTGACTGGCTTACTCAATTACAGCAACTACAAATGAGGAGACCATTTAGATCATATTATCTATTATCACATTATTGTACATGATGTGCATGTTTAGGGCTAACTATTAAAGTGAACGGAAGAGGTGCAGAGGAGTTTTGGAGACCCAGTTGTAAGATATTTTTGGCTGATGTAGAGATTATTATATTTCCTGTAAACATTATGGACAAAAGCATTTTGTTTATCTCTCATCATTATGAAGGAAGATGTTGTTTATTTCTCATCCTTGACCTTTGAACTTAGATCTCGAAGAGAAGCAAAGTTCATCTGCCAAATGGGAACCGTTCTGTGTACATAATGCTTATAAGTAAAATAATACTAATGCCAATATAATTTCACTACATATAACCCCTGCAGGATGCAGTGCATTATGGGATGATGTGAACTGTTGGCCTCCTGCAGAGGTTGGAGATGTGATCTCTCAACAGTGCCCAACATTCCTCATGGTCAAAGGTTGGTTTGGTCATGGCTTTAAACTAGTCTTTCAGCACAGCCTTGTTATAGTATAACAGATATGGTATGAATTTATGCATCTGAACAGGAATTGTAAGGAGAAACTGTACAGAGAATGGGTGGTCAGATCCGTTCCCACCGTATGTGCTGGCCTGCAGATACTCGAATGTCATGGTGAACCCTCCCTCAGATATGGTATGATTAGCACAAACTTAAACATAATGGTTTGAAGGAATATTCCAGCATTTCTTTACTAAAAGAAAATGAAATATAATGGGAAGTCTAAGGAGTCTTTTTCTCACCAATAAAGTCCACCAATAAGCCACATTTGTTATACATCTTCTGGAACCCCTATATCCTTGTCAGAGTCATGGTGTATCCAGAGGCTATTCCATGAACAAAGGGTGTGAAAAATTGGAGCACAGAGCACCATGCATATACACATTCAATTATTTCTGAAAATGCAAGATAGTTTCATTAATTCTTTAGGCAAATTGAATCTGTATGAATCATTTCAGAGATATAATTCAGAGGAATAATTTTTCAGAAGGACAGATGTATTGCTTACTGTATGTATTGTCACCTATGTAGTTTTGTGGATCTGATGGTATTAATGCAAAAATGTAGAGAGAACTTAAATAACTGTACCTGCATCGTTCAAATGTTAGAAAGCTACATGGATAATCCTACATAAGGTTTTCGATAATATGAAATAAATTAAATTGTAAGACAAATTAAACTAAATGATCAAACTTAAAACTGCTCTTAGTCTTCTGTTTAAACTAGTTTTAAGAAAAAAAAGTGTTCATAGTTGTTTGCTGTGAATGTTGCTTTGATACTTGATCATTTCCTAATATAAAGAGGATCATCCATGTCCAATATTTGTCATCATGTCTAGACTACTGCAATTCTGTGCTTACTTGCCTTAGTCATAGAGCACTGGCTTGTCTGGATCGTGTCAGAAACAAGTAAACATACAGAGCACTTTACTCCAGTTTTGGTGTCAGTGGTATTTTCTGTAGACCCATATGGGTAGTGTCAGAAATATATTATTCCAAAACACTAGTTGATGTCATGGTTCCATTAAGCACTCAAAGGCTTGGAAATGAACTACATGGCAGATGTTTCACACATTTAATCAACCATCTGTCTGTTTCTGGCCATCTTATGATATGTTGAGATCTACGTTTTGGGAAACACCTTCTCACATTAATTTCATTTTAAATATTTCAGTTAGAAGACTTCTACATTATAAACATTTGTATTCTTTCTTAAGTGGCAGACTTGCTTAAACAGCTAAAACATCAGCTCCCATCTACGTTCACTTGATTTTCAACCATGATGTTTAGGATGAATTATAAATTGTAATCTTCTTAATAATGTACAGTCTCGCAATCTGTGGTTTCTGCCTATCCAAAAGAGTTCAAATAAAGAGTAAGAAAAGGGTAAAAAACATGCATAGTAATCATGGTTTGCTAAAGATGTGCTACACGTCAGGTTGAAAAATGTTGAAGTATTCCTTCATCTTAGGGATAATCCTAAGCTTATAGTCTTGCATTGCGGTATAGTTACTGTATAAAATCTTGTGATTTCATGACATCTGTGTGTGTGTGTGTGTGTGTGTGTGTGTGTGTGTGTGTGTGTGTGTGCATAGATGCTGGTGTCACATGAGTACTTTCTGTGGGTAAAGATCATGTACTCAGTGGGTTACAGCATCTCCCTCATCTCTCTCACCATTGCTTTCATGCTGCTGTATGTGTTCAGGTACAGCCTTTGCAGTGTGTATACAATTCTTTTATATAAACCTAATGAGTCTGTCTTTGAAATAAATACATTATGAAATGTTCTCTTTTGTCAGAAAGCTCCATTGCACTCGGAATTTCATCCACATGCAGCTCTTTTTGTCCTTCATTTTGCGGGCTGTTTTAATTTTCATCAGAGATGCAATGTTACGCAACTCACAGGATTATTACCACTGTGACTCTCACCCGGTACTCACACACACTTGTCCTTTTTGCACACAAAATCATTAGTAATATGCAGATAGTATTAGTTGAATATAATCTCTCTTAATAGTTTACATAAATACATGTTTATTCTCTGACTTTGTAAAATATGTCTTTGTATTTTCTTTAGATTGGATGTAAAGTGGCACTGATTTTCTCTAACTATGGAATATTGGCCAACTACAGCTGGCTGCTGGTCGAGGGTCATTACCTGCACAGCCTCATTCATCTGTCTCTACGTTCCCCAAGAAAACGCTTCCACTGGTACATCAGCTTTGGGTGGGGTATGTCTCTCTCTCTCTCTCTCTCTCTCTCTCTCTCTCTCTCTCTCTCTCTGTCTCACACACACACGCATAACATTATCTAACACCAGAATTATTGACACTCTCCAAGACAATGATGTTCATTCACTCTTCATTAATTCAACTGCTTTATGCTAGTCAGGGTCACAGTGCATGTAGGACCCAGCCTGTTAACACTGGGTATGAAACAGGAATACACACTGGATTAGATGACAGTCCATCACATATTACCATGCACGCATATACGCATGTAAAGTCAATATGGGGTAGGTAATCCACCTATAATGAAGTGTTTTTGGGGATGGTAGGAAATCAGACAACCCAGAGGAAATTCACACAAAAACAGCAGGAATGTGCCAAGCTTGAGCCAGACAATAATACAAGCTGAGGAACCAACCACAGTGAGATAGCAATGCTACATGCACCATTAATTGCTTTTTTATTTCAGAAGAAAACAGTGGCCAAATATGAGGTTGCACAGTTTTTTTATATTCCATTTTGTATAAAAAATAAATAAAACTAACCCATTAGAGTTATGCTCAAGTTAATATTTTTAATTTTTTGTTCATTTTTAAGAAGGTTGGCAATAATTCACAGTGGACTCCAGAATCTCTTTTTTTCCAACACATTTTTCTCAATCATACTAACATACATTAATATCTCTCAAATACATACACAGTTATGTATGCCTAGATATGTAATCTTTTTTCTCACAAAAATGTCTCTCATATTTCTATTATCAACATGCTGTGATATTTTATTACACTCATGAATCATGGAATGGTAAAAGTTCAAACTTGTACTGCTGAATTAAGCATTGCCTCTGTTTCATTTACTCAGGCGCTCCTATGCTCATCATCATTGCGTGGAGTGTTGCCAAATATCTGCAGGAGGATGAGGGGTGTGTTCACACAGACCAAAATTTGTTCCATTGTTTGCTATTAGAACTAATGACTGACATGAACATAAAGCAGATGCACATGCTGTAAATTTAAATAGCATTCACTTGACCTTCCTCTAAACAGTAATAACCTCAAAAATAAATAATAAATGTTTAATAAAACTTAATGAACTCATCATTTAGTGATATTTGGTTACATGTTTGTTTGGGTGTGTGGAGGTGTTGGGAGACAAGAAGCAGTGGCTGGATCTGGTGGATTCTGAGAGTTCCTGTAATCCTGTTCATTACCGTAAGTAAAATACAGACACTCACTCACTCACTCATCTTCTATACCGATTTATCCTGTATTCAGGTTCGCGGGGGGCCTGGAGCCTTAGGGCACGAGGCAGGGTGAAGAGGGCACACACACACCCATTCACACACTACGGGCAATTTGGGAACGCCAATTAGCCTAACCTGCATATATTTGGACTGTGGGAGGAAACCAGAGTACCCGGAGGAAACCCACCAAGCACGGGGAGAACATGCAAACTCCATGCACATAGAGAATCGAATCAAACCCGAACCCTGGAGGTGCAAGGTTGTAGTGCTAACCACTACACCACTGTGCCGCCGAAATACAGACACATTTTTCTAAAGTCAGAAGACATTTATCTGTCATCAGAAAGCAGTTATCTCTCATCTGTAACATTTTATGCAGTATATACTATCTATTATGATAATGTCACATCATAACTAAATAAAATGGATATTTAATATTTATAGCATATTATTATTATTATTATTATTACTATTACTATTAATATTATTACTTAACTTACAAATGTGATTTCACATTCATCTTCAGGTGAACCTCCTGTTTTTCCTGAGAATCATGCAAACAATAGTAAGCAAGATGAGAGGTCCGGACATGATTGGAAATGAGTTTAAACAGCACAAGTAAGTAAAACAGTCAACGCTAAGCACTACACAAAAATGTGATGTTCCAGGATGTTGGAACAGGAAAGAGTGTAGAGACACAAAACAGATGGAACAATTCTGTGTTTTATTGTAACCTACTTATGTGATGCTGTTCGTTTGCTGTGTTGTATGAAGGAAGCTGGCCAAGTCCACACTGCTGCTAGTGTCACTGTTTGGTGTGCAGTATGCCCTCTTCACTTTCTTACCTGATGGAGTCAACCTTCTCACTTTCCAGATTTGCAATGCCATCGAGCTCGCCCTGGCCTCCACACAGGTGATGCTTACAGTTATACGTGAGCTATAAACTACTGTAGGTGTGCTGTTATAGGAAAATAATCAACAATGTGGTGCTGTAATGTGGCCTGACATGAAGCAAAGCCACTATCCAGAAATTATTTTACAATAGCAATCGGTGTACAGTAGCCATCAATGGGCTTCAGTTGGATAGGTAAATTGTGGCCTGAAGGGATGCATGGGGTCAGCAACTGTACTTATATATTAGATGTTGCATTTAAGCAATTATTCGGGCAAAAAGTGTGCCAAGAAAATATTTCCCACACCATCACAACACCTCCACCAGCCTGGACTGTTGACACAATGTAGTTTGGGTCAATAGATTTATGCTATTGGCTCCAAATTATGACGCTGCCATCTGTGTGTCTCAGCAGAAATCCAAAATCATTAGACCAAGCTGAATTTTTACAGTCTTTAAATGTCCAGTTTTGGTAAATATGTGCCTGTTGCAGACTCAGCATTCTGTTCTTGGCTGACAGAAGTGTAACTCAATGATATCTTGATATGTTGTAGCCCATGAACCTCAGGATATGACATGTTGTGCATTCTGAGATGCTTTTCTGCTCACCACAATTGTGATGTGGTTATCGGAGTGGCCAGTCTGGCCAATCTCTGTTGACTTCTCTCATCAACAAGGCATTTCCATCCACAGAACTAGTAAACAGAGGAAGTTATTATTTATTTTTTTTAAAGACACGTTTTCTTTTTCTGAGAAATATGCATAGACTGTTGTCTGTGTAAATCCCATAAGATCAGCAGTTTCTGAAATACTCAGCCTTTCTGGCAGCAACATTCATGCCACAGCCAAAATAACTACGATCGCATTTTTCCAGACCCTTATGGTTGATGGAAACATGATCAAAATCTGCTGGTCTGTATCTGCATGATTTTTGCATTGCATTGCCGCGACATGATGGATTAATTAGTTAAATACAGGAATGAGTAGATGTACATGTGTTTTTAATAAAGTGCTTTGTGAGTATATGTTATAGCAGATAAAAACAGCTATTCTGCCTTGAATACGTAGAAATGGAGCTTATCATATTACCAGAAAGTGGAACATCTTACAACTTGATGGCAGAAAACCTTCCCATGGCAGAAAAGTGCTTTTGCAGCTAATTGTTACAAAGCACTGGCAACCACAAATGTTTCATCCATAAATGAGCATACAAGCAAACTAACAAATAAATCAATAAATACAATTTTACTGAAATCTTCACCATATCACGGACTACACATTTATTTCATTTGCTTTATAATAAACAGTAATGTTTCATTGAATGATTTATTACTATAGAAACCATTATATATTAAACCGACCACATTAACGTTAACATGTGATTTCCTTTGATGCTGACACTACTGTCAGAGCATTTTTTAATTAGCAAATTAGAAATGAGAATTCATCAATGCAGTCTTGCTAACATATGTAGTACCCACTACCCAGTAGAAATTTACAACAAAAAAGTTAATTAAATATGTTTATACCACACTGCTTTTACAATATATTCTCAAATCCGACGGGGCATCACATCATTGTTTATTTTCCTACATAAGCATGCCTCACTATTACCTTCATCTGTCATTTTTTTGTTGTCATTTTTACACCTTGCACTAACCAAAAAAAACTTTGGCACTAAGAGATGTCTCTTTTATGTGTGTTTGTGTGTGTGTCTTGTCTGTTGTACAGGGCTTTACAGTAGCACTTCTATACTGCTTCCTGAATGGAGAGGTAGCCTAAGTGTCTGTGACTCATTCTCACTCATGCTCACTTCACTCATTACAGATTTTTATCTAGTTGAACTTAGAGAAATATTGTAGGTCTCCTAGCAAAAATAATTAAATGGATAAATTAGAGACGCAAACTCAGCAGCTTAGCATTAAAACATTATACTTTAAATAACAAGAAATGTATTTTTACATATTTTTAGCTGTCTAATAACAGTATTTAGTAATATTGCATTTTGCTGCTTTTGCTTTTTTCCATTTTTGAGCCCATACTGACATGGACTTTTCTTCTATATAAAACCTTAACAATTTTTTCTCACCTCTGACCTCTGGCAGGTTCAGCATGAGATTACACGCCGCTGGCGACGGTGGCGCCTAAAGCAGAGTGTCCATGGCGACGCCAGATTGCACCATGGTTCCCTCAGCCAAAGTGGCCTACCACTCACACAGATCTCTCTCTTAGGCAGACATAATAATATGTCCTAACAAACACACAGCAGACTACAGTATAACACAGTCAAACTCAATAAAATATTATACACACAAGCAACTGTAGAGCAAAAAAAAAAAACATAAGCTCTTACTATTTACAAATTATAAACATTAACAGTGACACACACACACACACACATACACACACATACACATACGCACACTCATACAGACATGCAAAGTCTCAGTTGCCAGGTTTCAGTCGCATTATTCTGCTGTTAATAGAATCAGAGTTTACTAAAAATAATTTTGTCAAGCTATTTAAAACACTGCAGTATAAGAACAAGGTTTCATGTTGTATTGATATGATACCATATAGTGGCTTTAATGCCACAAACTGCCTAACTGTCTAAATAAGCAGTAGATTAGTAATTTTTATGTTTGTTTTATGTGATGTTATAAACTGTCGATGTTTTTGCAAACTGAATCAAATACTTCAAGACTAATCCAAACACTCCAAATAATATATTGTTTAAATGATCTTGGATCATGTTCCACTATCTTTGTTTACTATAATTTAAATGATATATTCATAGCCAAGGGCTCGTTTGCAGAAAATAGTTTTCTCAAAGCACTTATCCTGGGAAAATTAAGCCCATATTCTCCAGTTTCAATACCATTTAGCTTGTTGTGTTGTCTACATGCACATAATAAAGCACTGAAGATGTTTGTTGTTACTTGCTATAGGCCAATGGTGTAGTATTTTTTGCTGCTGATTAGTACAATAGATTATAAACATGATTAAAGTCAAAATTTGCGTATAGTGTGAAATAGAGACACACACGCTTGTTTTTTTTAATATACATGATGTAAAATTTGTGAGGTTATGAAAAATCTTTATTGAGTTTCCAAAAAAGATTAAAACCAACTTAAATTTATAAGTGCAATTTTAAAACATTCTGTTTACCTGCACAGATATTTTTTCAGATAAACTGTTAAGCTTATTAACTTCAATAAATCCTGCTTTATGATATATTATGTGATTTTTATTTTTTTTTTTACTTTTATTGTTCTTTAAACATTGCTCATAACTCAGCAGTGGTTAGTCAACAATGGCTCATTCAGTTTCCCCACAACTCCACTGGAGGGCAGAAAATAGGCCATATTTTGGATTTGGCGTGCTGCCATGCCACTGAGGAAAAAGAGGAATGTTGCAGTGAACTGGCACCAGAAAGTGAGTGTGAGCCTTAGAGGTGTAGCATAATCCCATAATAAAAACAGAAAGGCCATGACCCCTGCAGCAGCCAATCCTGAAGCCAGCAGCACAAGCCACGCCCCTAGATGCCACCGCTTCCGAGATGACCGTCCCTCGGTCACCTGTGATAATACCAGCAGCTCCAGGCCAAAGATGGCACTCACTACAGCCAGACAGACAAGACAGCGACACAGTCCAAGTCCATGATCCAGGAGCTGTCCTACTTCCTCTGCAATATGCCTGCTGCAGATAGGGGGTGCACCAGAGTTCTCTGTATCCACTTCACAGAAGAACCAAAGGCCAAACATGCGGTGCTCCTTCAGCAGCCAAAGTCCATCACAGACTGCAATGGAGGACAGGACGATAGAGAGAGCCACACACAAGATGATAAGAGTGCTACACAGTACTTCCAGAAAACAAGGACGAGACTTCTCCTGAGCAGCAGGAGCCATAGCCTGTGAATGATGTTGTTAGGGAAAGACACAATAAAGGAAATACAGGTTTTCATTTTTCTTAAAATAGTACAAAAATACTCTAGATGCCATCCTGATAAAAATAAAAAAAAAACACTCAACACATATCTGATCAGAGGTGGTCCCTTTGTTACTTATGAAGGAGGTAGAGGAGGATATAATTAGATACTGTATATCCTCCTAGATGGTTTTGATAGTACAGTATATATCCATATAGCTATAGTTTTATATATATATATATATATATATAAAACCCCAATAAAGCGGAAAGAGACGCAAACTGTTAGCTGTGTATTGATTTAGGGAGCGTTCTGTTGCAGGCTGCAAAATGGAAGGGATAAAAATATCAGCGAGTCAAGAGATTAAAAAAAAAACAGCAAGAGAAAACAACAGAAATTGTCAGTAAAGGCTTACTGTATGTTATACCTGAGCTGTAGATTTTGAAACTTTTCGTTCTGAAAGTTAAGTTGCACAACGTAGTAGTGTTTTTGTAGAATAATTTATTTTAATGTGTGTTATGCATTAAATGCCCCCCTGACACGGATTGCACCCCCGCCTTATTTTTAAATAAGCAATATAAGAATAAAAAATATACATGTTGTACATGAAGAAATATATAATTTATATATTTTTTCCCCTGTACAAAATGTCTTTTTTATATTGTTTATTTTATAATCAAATTCGTTTGGTGCAATTTGTAATTTGTAAATCATATGAATTTATGTTTTAATATAATTGATAGAGATTATGCGGGGGGGGGGGGGGGAT